>CM031242.1:22159575-22739575 GCA_018340775.1 Taxus wallichiana var. yunnanensis | reverse complement strand
TTGCATCAATTTTATTCTGATTTTATGCACATATTTAAATCAACATTTTAATCTATTTTGGAGAAATAATAACACTTTTACCACATTTACGGGAAATCATATTTGAATTATTTAAATGTGCAACTAGAAACAATTAAGTTTATAATCGATTTTGATTCAATTTTAAAACACATTTGAATCAGTTTGGATCAGATTTTTAATCAATTCATATTCATAAAAATTTGGAAAATGATCATTTTTAAAGGATATGTTTGATAAACTATTCATACACGAGGTCATTATTAGTTTATGGATCATAATCACATGATATCACACACCTACGAGGAGGGATAACTTTTTGTACATGATTTTGAGGCCTCTTTGAACTATTTATATATAAGATACTCTTAAATTAATGGAGGGATGAGGAAGCTTGTCCATTGTGTACAAATTCATTTTTCAAAGCAAAGGAAGAAAATAGAGGTTCATTGAAGAATAATCCCTAAATAACTTATATAAGCAATATCATGGTTATACAAATATAGAAAATTGGTCCTAAGACACAAATAAAAATTGTTCCACTAAAAAAATAGATCAAGTTTACACAAGACAAAATTGCACACAAAGGAAAAAAATTTCCCTCACGAATTTTTCTAACATGAGAGAATTCATCCTTCCTTCGGTTTCATCCTTGAGATATTCATGACAACTTATTTATACACTTAAATATCATTATCACTTTTTCTTGATTGATTTTAGAGTGAATATGTTCTAAACACTAACTTGCACTTCCTCAAGTTAACTTATTAGAGTTTGTATCATTTGAATAATTATGGTACATGAATTGAGGATATGTGACCTATTATATTTATAGTATTTCTAGTTGCACATTCATATTTATAAATTATTAATCAATCATGATTAGAAAAATCTTATTTTTATATTACATATACTAGTTAAATTAAATAAAAAGTTTATGTATAGCATTTGACATATAAATTAAATAACATATAACATTTCATGTATGTGTAAAAATCACTTGTATTATTGTTAATTGTAGTATGGCATAATGGTGTAAATTTTAAAGTATTTCATCTTCATTTTCATTATAACACTTCTTTATACTAATAAAAACAACTACATTGCTAAAAACACATTATATTGGCTAACATGTCATACCTCCACTTCATGTTATTAAAAAAATATCTCGATTCGATGTGATTATTAAAAGTACATTTTTTTATGAATAGGATATTATATTATATTAACAAGTAAACTAAAACAAGATAATTCACAAAAAAACAGGCTGTATGGAAGCACTCCCCAAAGCCACACGATTAAACTAGGTCAAACCTAGGAAATTTAACTATAAAAAAATAGCAAAAAGCATTGAAGCAATGAAATTATGTCACCACTGCAAATTGTTGACTAGCGTAAGGCGAGATCATGATCAAGCCAAATAGATCTAGGTAGGTATTTTCCAGTGTCTAGCACATCCCAACAAGAGCCATTTTGGCTCCCTTCTTTGGTATAATCAATAGTACCCCAAGTGGCTGAAATGACAAGAAACATCTTGGGATACTTGTCTAGAACAGGCGGGAGGCTCCATCCATCATGAGTGCATAGCTTAGTGGCATCTGGTGAGCCCCAACCAAGCTATTGGGCAGTGGAGGGGTACCCCAATCCTAGTGGCGAGTTATAGGTGCGGGGAGAATCTCCTTCATAGAGGAGTACTATGTGGGTACCAGTGGGCACAACTAAATGAGTGACAATACATGCAGCTATGATGACCACCACTTAGGGGATGACCTCCATGGGGCTGGGAATGCCAGGAGGGGGATGGAGGCTCACAATCAAGGTTGTAAGGGGTGTTGCCCTAGTGCCGAAGAAGAGTTTAGAGGTGCTCCACCTTGAGGGACACCTTGTTCACTTGAACGTGAATATGAAATAATACATTTGATATTACCACAGACTTAGTATAAATGGAGAAATGTTGATCAGCTTCAACATTGGCAAATAAACAAGAATTATGTTCCTTTTAAAGCTAGAAGAGAATTTCTCCTCTAGAAGCGTACCAAATATGGGAAACCTTATGAGGTATTGTAGGGTTGTCTCCTAAAATAATATGATGCCAAGTAAAACATTATGGTTTGAAGAGGAGAACGAATGAATGTATCCAATTCCAAGCCTTTTGGGATTTACTACAATTCCATAATAGGTGCGATAATGTTTCCAAGTGTTCGCAGAAGGAGCATTTGAGGACCAAAACACCAAGATGAACCAGATAGGAACCAATCAGAAGGCCTTGGTGAGGAACAAACCATAGAAAATGTGTGATTTTGGGTTCCACACATGCGAGACCAAATAGTTTTGAATCTCCTTCTCCAGTTGGATGGAGAAGAATGCAACCCCCACCGAGTGTTGAGTTTTCCAACCATTGGAAAATGAGGTGAAATCCAAGCATAACCTTTACCAATAAACTAATTCCAGAAATGGGTATCTATTATCCATTTTTTCCCCTAGAAAAATGGACAACTTGGGAAAATTGGACTTGGGCATTTTCAAGGGATCTTGGTGAATAATCTATAAAAATAGGTATTTCATGCTTTTTGGGAACTTGGAATTATTTGTATGCATTCCCTCCTTTCTCGAGCTTTAAATATTCAATACTCAGCTAAAAAATTGAGAAAATGGGGGAAATGGAGAAATATAGTTTTGGGGCACTTTACTCACTTTTTCCTAACTTCTCATTCCATAAAATTCAAAACAGTTAGAAACATTTGGGATAAAACTAAGAAAAATGCAAAAGGAGTCGTTTCTAGACCAATGAAGAAATGTGGGTCTTGGGAGGAACTAAGAAACTTTTTCCTTGGGGTATCTTGTTTTCTCCACATGGGTTCTCCATCCGAAATCCAAAATAATCATTGTTTTGTGGGCGAAGCGGAATAATTTGGAACGAGTGCAAGAATTCTCATGGGCCCATAGTTCCCACATTGTTTTAGGATCCACAAGTCAAAGGGCCAATATATTGTGGGTTCAAGGATATTTTTGGGTACCAAAGTTCTTGGAGAAAAATAGTTCCCAAATCTGTCTTTGATCCATAAAACAAAGGCAAAGAGTATTGTGGGGAGGTGAGTTGTGGGTGGAACCTTGTGCAAAGGAACTAAGGTTGAATGGAATGGTTCCACGTGGGATCAAGTTATCCACAAAGTCCTTCTAGCGAATGGGCAAAGGAAGTGGAGTAGATAGTGTAATATGGGTGTGGAGTGATGTGGGAGGATGGGGTATGCGTGGAACAAGTTCCATGAGAATCGAGGTTCCCCACGGGTGTATAGGAGCCACAAAAAAAAAAACCCTAGTTCAATACAGCAAATGCGAAG
Source organism: Taxus wallichiana var. yunnanensis (assembly GCA_018340775.1). Lineage (NCBI taxonomy): Eukaryota > Viridiplantae > Streptophyta > Pinopsida > Cupressales > Taxaceae > Taxus > Taxus wallichiana. The sequence goes on along the minus strand of CM031242.1, from coordinate 22,736,216 downwards.
GATGAAGGAACAAATGCCCCAATTCCCCATTTCCTATAGCTTCCGAGAAATCCCCAAAAGGTAGAAAATATAAAGGATAAAGTTAAAGGGGATATTATAACTATGTATTATGATAAAGGATTAGGAACATGTGTTCTCCATGACACCCCTGGATGCGATTGGCCATATATTTTCACCGGATGCTCCAAATTTAATAAAATGTATATCACTTTGAAAACATCTTTGCATTCTCTTCATGATGAAACCAAAAATATCAAGTTAGGTGAGAGTAGGTGGGATAAAATGAAGAAAACACTTCTAGAATTTAAAGATGTAGTTCAAGTAGTTGAGAAATTGGATTTAATGAAGTATGGTGCCCTATTATTTTGCCACAAGAAAAAGATCATTGAGGATTGGATTTGGCGGAGTCATCCTTACTGTTTTCAGTCAATTAATGTGTCTTGTTGGAGGGTGGAGGCATAATTTTGGGTTTCCCTCTTCTTTCTCTACCATTCTTCTATAAATTGTAAAAAAAGACTCATTTGCAAGGGTTGGGTATTTTTGTAATGCTTGTGCATTCTTTTTCAAGTGTTACACATGTTTGTATGAGTTGTAAGCCTTAGATTTGGGTTTCTCCATGGTGAATATTTCCTTTCACCTTCATTGTAATGTATTGTGCATCCTTCTAAAACAATTAAATACTTGTTTTGTGGCTATTAATCTATCCTATCTTGTGTTATATTGCAATTTCTCACCTTTTATTTCATTTGTAGGTTTTTACATCTTTTGTTCTCCTTGCAAGATCTAAATCTATTGTGCTCCTTGAAAATGGAGGTTTGAAGGTTGTTTTGGACTGTGGCACTCATGTCTTCCCTCTCCTTCATCATTTTTCTTCCATTTTACCTCATTTGAGATTGTCTCTCCACCCCTTTCTTAGTGCTATCACCTATGCTAGTGTAGGATTTTCCATTTTTATGCATTTCCCTCTCTCCCTAGTCCCTTGGAAGTTTAGAATAGGGTTAAATAGTTACATTTCCTTCCTTAGGAGAAGATTAGCATTAGGAATAGGTAGACGAACCAGCCTTCTTTGGAGGTTTGTCTCAAGTAGCAAGTGCCAATACTTGAGAGATAATCCTATATTACGCAAAAACATTGGTTTATCATCATCATAGGCATGAAAAATTAGAGCGTACTATTTTTTGGTGATAACAATGTCCACATAACTCTCACAATTTGTCCACTAAGTATGAGAAGGAAAAAAAGAGATTTATGTGATTGTATGATTAGGAAAAAGAGATGATACCATTGATTATAATAGGATCATGCAGAGCTAAATTAAATTGAGTCTTAATCTCATTCCAAGTATGCAAAGACTTAAAACATTTTCCAAAAATTTCTTAGATAATGTGAATTACGCATTTGAAAATCCTAAGCATAGAAATCCCCTAAGAACCTTAACGAGGCAATCGATCCTAGAATTGAATGACAGGAGACCACCACATGGAGTGGTGATTAACTAAAAGGACATAATGAAATTTCCATATAATTCATAGCTTGACTTGCTCCCAAGATTTCTAGATACTTTTGAGCATGAAATTTCTGACCACTTTGATTAGTACAAGACCGATGACAATATTGGAAAAGTCAATTCCCTTTCGTGTCGAAAGAGTCATTAGTGATGTCATGCATAGAATCACTTCCCAAACTTATTTCCCTTATATAATATGAATTATCCATTTGGTGCAGAGTGTCGAGTCCTTGACATAGAATTTCAATGAGGCATAACCCTTTGGATTCTCTAGAAAGATAGTAGGTCTCCCATGCAACCCTTTAAAATCCTTTACCATGGGAAGCATTAGTCTAGAAAAAATCTTTGAGAAATTTTTCCATCTTCTCCATGATTTTTGGATGGGACCCATCATGAATAATAGTAAATGTGCATGGCTTCATACACTTTGGAGAAAATACGAAATTTTACCACTAAAGAAAATGGTTTGGTTATCTGGTATTCTAGTTTTGAGCCACCCATTGCACAACATCTTTGCTAAATATATACAAGTGAATATTTTTAAAAAAGGAATACCAAGAAATTTAAACATCTCACCATGTTCTATCATCTTCCAATCATACATTGTCATCCAAGGAGCATGAGAGAGGAAAGATTGTCAGTAACATTGCATTTTTGCCATTGAATGGAAGAGTCGAGAGGCTAAAAAAAAGTTTCAAGAAATTGCATGAAATTTCTAATGTTACTTTCATCTTCGATGAGCGTAAGAAAATATTCATCGGGTAAGTGACCATTAAGTAGTTGGGAACTATCGGAAGATGGTAAGGAAATTCCCTTGATAAACCCCCGATATTTTTCTTTGGCTTGTAGATATCTAAACCCTTCAATTGAAAGGACATAAAGAGCAAGCGCCAATGGACATCCTTTTCGTATGGATCTAAAAATACCAAAAGGATCCGAGTTGAGCCCATTGATGGTGATTTGGGTGGAGGCATTCATAAAAATCATCTTGATAGACTGAATGAAGTTGGGACCAAAACCCAGGGTTTCAAGTATAGCAAGAATGAAATTCCACTCTATCATGTTGTAGGATTTCTCAAAGTTGATTTTATCCAAAGACAAATATAATGTTATCCAGGATGTAATGCCCCCTGGATGAACTCATTTGTTCCGGGTAGATAATGGAAGGAATAATGTGGCAGAGCAGATGGAAAGAACCTTGATAATAACCTTGTAATAGGCCATAAATTACTAATTAGCTCGGGTCTCCAAACTTAGGGATGAACTCAATATTCACTTCATTAATATGAGAGCCAAGTGACTCGCCTATGAAATCCTTCCATGTATACCTAAAATATGCAGGGCCAATAGTATCCAAAAGTGATTTATAAAATCACAGGGGAATCCATCGCATCTAGGAGCCTTGTTGTTGTTGATTTATATGACCACTTCCTATAAGTCAACAAGAGAGAGCATGTGATCACAAGAAAATTTCTAAACCTAAGAGAGTTTGCATGACACCACATCCAAACATTGATGAAATACAACTCGTTGCTCATTTGAGGGAGCTTGAGCTTGGAAAACCATCTTGTAATGGTTAATAAAGGCCTTTAACATGAGTTGAGAATCCATGAGCCATGTTCCTACATCACAAATAACATGTATTTTCTTAAAGGAATGTTTGTCTTTAAGGGAAATAAAAAATTCCTTCGAAACATGATCCCCAACCTTGAGCCAGTGAAGGTGAGTACAAATTTTAGTGCCATGAGCATTATAGTTATCTACAATTTGGATTTTCTATCAAAACTCTACCACCTAGAATTACAAGGTTTTAGAGAAGGGATTTCCCTCGAGTTCCACCACCTCTTGGCTAAGGGAAGAGGAGGTAGCAGAGTATGATTGACACCAAATGTTGGCCATATTTTAACCATAGATTCTAAGAAATCTAGTTGTCTTAGTCATTGCATCCTCCCACCATTGAGTCCAATTGGACCGAAGAGGTGGATGATAATTTTGCAAATGACATGGTTGGGGCGTTAAGTTCCACACTTTCTTGATATGATTGATTTTGTTTCCATGCTCCATCAAGGCCGTATCAAGAAAAAAGTATCCTTTATGAAAAAGGCCTCCTATCTTGCCAAGTGATATGAAATCAAATAGGGAAGTGGTCAGAAAGGATAAAATTTGGCATCACTTCCACATGTAAGGAATAAGTGTTGTCAAACTCAAAAATATTTAGTGGACAACATGGACCTATCGAGCCATTGAAGAACCCAATCTAATCCACCTCAAAGATTGGACCAGGTGAACCATGCTTCAGAGGTGGGTATGTGGGAAGTGTTTGGGTCATAAAACCCAAATTTATTACACATATAAAACCACACCTCCCTTTTGCTAGCTATCCATCGCATAGGCAAGTGCCCATACTTATCTAAGGGCATCTCAACCATATTAAAGTAACTACAAATGAACCAATAGGAATTGATAATTTCATTTTCTACCAATCTGCCAAAGATCATCCCTTTCAGTGGCATCATTAGAGACTTAAATGTTGATGAAGCCAAAAGGGAGGCTTTTAATAGTAAATAAGGCCCAGATGGCTTGATTGGTAGGGTCGATAACGTGATCCATAAAGAAGGGCTGTCATTTAGGAGAAAAAATGGAAATCAATCCCCCATACCCTCCATCATGATTACTAGTAAACGTCAGGATATAAATCCAAATGGATTTATAAACCATTGACAATTGAAAACCTGTAACTTTCACTTCTTGCAGACACAAAACATCTAAGTTGGAATTTTTTTGACAAGTATAACAAACGATATACTTTCGATTGGATTCTATGAGACCCCACATGTTCATAACATAAAATTCATTATAAATTTTGGTCAAGGGTCATACCATCCGCATCCAAGACGTCTAAGGCATCAAACTGATTTTGTAGGAATTGAGCATTATTTTCTTCAAAAAATCATGCAACTCAACTTTCCTTCATCTAACATACTCTATATTATCATCCTCCTCTCGTTGACTCCACATTGTGTGTTGGGATATAATCTTGATTGATCATGGAGTGTCGAGAAGGACTTCGGCCCTTTTGGATGGGTCCTATGAACCGGTTGTCAAAAGCAAATGTGAATTCGAAGTGTCGAAGAAATTCGGATTGATTTTGATGGTTCTATGAGAATTGGAACCACCTTGGGCATGCTAAAAACTTAGAAAAGGGGACTAGAGAGTCTTCACATAATAACTACGTGGAGTGACATTGGTCAGGGGTGTGTTCTTTAACAGCTGGATCTTTCAAGCCATTATTTCCTAACACCTTGGCTTAAGCCTTTTGTTCTTGTTCTTCTACCCTCCAACATTTTTCCACCCTTCCTCCTATGGAGGCTTAATAGATTCAGTACCCACCTCGGGCATTGGGCAATTGCGTGACACATAGAGAGGGAAATCCTTGATCTTGTGATTAGATGTTTGATATCAAAAACATGTGCTAGGAAGGTTGATGTATAGAATATCTTTGAGAATAGTGTGTCTCCCCCATTTGGATATCCATGAATTCATTCTCCTTTTTGGATAATTCTACTTTAACACAACCATGTTTCTCATGATGAGTGTTGTAGAAGCATTTTGGTTCCATGAAAACAACTCACCCAATAAAGGAATTGATTTGGTGCGAGAAAATGAACGCATGGCAGCGGAAAACTAGGGAACTCTACCTAAAGTGAGATTTTGAGAGCCAAAGGGATTTATGCACATACTAGGTATCCGAACATTTCATGATAGTCAAGGCATGGGAAGGGTTAGAGAACCGGAAAAGTAAAACTTCTTTAGTCATGTTTTACACACTTTCAAGCTAGATGCCATGAGCCATGACGCAAGATGAGTTAACCCATGACTTAAGCATGCTTTTAGAGGGGATATGTCCCACAAAATAACCAATAAGGAATAATTGTTCGCACCATTGGAACACAACATTAAATTCAGAAACATGTAATACAACATTAGGAGGAGAAACATTACCTCATGAAATACCTTTGAAATAAATTTCTCGGGAATTTCTACGGTGGCGCCATTGTTTGTATCTCCAAAATATCCAGCCTTGGAAACAATAGTCAGGCTCGAAGTGGATGGGGGAATTATATAGGTGATCCCAGAGGGTGAGAAACCATAGAACTTACAAAGAAAATTACATTAGGCCGTAGTATGACATGCAAGCAAGAAAGCCTAGCAGGCAATTTCTTCTCCTTAAAAGTACATTTGAAAGTAACAAAGTATTATTATTATTGTATGGAATAATTTATGTGAAATAATAAAATTATAATATTTATACCAAAAATTAGGAAAATTATGGATGCACTATGCCTTGATATATTTTAGTTCTTAAAAATACATGGTTGGTCATTTTATATGTGTTTGGGTAAGTTTTGGTTGTGGGCCATATTTGTCTGGAAGTAAAAACTATAAAAAAGTGGGACATATCTATATTATTTAACCCTTCATCCACTAGGTATTGTCCCTATATGGGAAATGAATATTTTTCAAATATGGTAGCTTTCATTAGGTTGTCCCAATTTTGATTTATGGCTCAACGTGCATGTGAAATTAATGAAGACTCACCTATTTATAAATGACCCTCAAAAGAATTATCATGGACACACCTCAACACTAATTTGGAAATATTTCTTTAAAAATGCATACATATATCTCAAATCTTCTAGGAAAATTCCAAAATAAGTCCAAAGAACTTAATCTAAATCAAAAGGGTTAAAAGTTGCACTTGTCAAGTGTTAAGGATCAAAAGAATGATTATTCTTTGTCATATTTAAATTGCATAGCTGAATATTCATATTGAACTTTGGAGAACAACATGTAGCTAAATCCTATTTAGAGCATTAATGCATAGTAAATCACACACATGCATTAGGACATGGTGAGGTCAGTCAAACCTAATAGCTATTGGGAATTTTATTGTGTGGTATTGTTCAAGTTCGTTAATACGGTTTAGAAAAAGAGAAACCAAAATAGAATTCATCATGCATCATATCATAGTGTTATAGTACCTTAATTTTAAAGTGAAGAGATGTGGGCTAACAAACCTATAAACTTACGAGATCATTCAAACACTTTGCTCATTTTCCCCGACACTATTGTTTTGCCATGAATTTGTATTTTTGGTACTATGAAGGCACGAGTTTCAGACATATACTTCACTAGATGCCTTGGTGACACATTTTTGAGTGAAATCAAAGGTCATCTCCCACCGTACAATCACCTTTCATAAAACAAAAGTTGGGACTTTCCATTGTGTACTTTCTAGTATTATCTCTATGGTTTCTAGCTTTATACATACCAAATTAACCCTAATTTAGGTTCATATTAACAAAATTGATTGTCTTTCATTATATAGTTTGAACTAAGTCAACTATGTAATTATTTTATGCTCTTACCTATAAATAGATAAAACATGAGGATATTTCGTAATGAAATGCATAACAAATAGGTCGTTGATACCCAAGTCATGTGAAACACTATATTGATTAAAAAAGAATGGTTCTTGGTTTAGATTATTTATGAAACTTTCTTGAAAACAATGCAATATATATCCTCAATGTCTAATATTTCCCAAAGACAATTCATGATCAGTTCTCTAACATAAACACAATCACCATCATAGACAATAAAACAAATTTCAAGACCTCACCATATGAATTCTTGTATCTTCACAAATTGTACCCCAATTCCTTGTAGCCTTGTCGACAAGAAAACTAGAAATGTTTTTGATATAGATAACATTAAGATAAGATGTAGGTATTTTTAGATACCCATTTTTCCATTATACTTGTTTCTAAAGGCATCTATGGGTCACTTTCTAAAACATTCCCAATTCACTCTTGACTTATCTCAATTAGGCCTAATTTAGGCTTGTTGATTGCAACATATCACTATTTTTCTCATAACTTGATTAAATCTAAATGAAAACTCTTAAATCACTTTTATCCCTTCAATAATCTCATTCAGTCCTCCTATACCAAAATTTAGATTAAAATACTTAAAAGCGCAATTATGAAGATTTTACCTTTTAATCCCTAATGGAGGGTTTTCATGAGCCACGATAGTGAATTTATTTGATATCTTTCTCAAATTAAGGTTTCAAGACAATAACTTGAGCTCTACATCTTTTTATTAACCCCATGTAACTTTTTCCTTCTCGGAGTATGTGTTGAAAATGTTCATATCGTTCTCAACAAAAATATTTCTCTTGAAACATGCACAATTTATAATTCCAAAAATAGAGTATGCTGAGAACTTTTTCTAATGGTTACTTTCTTGGAGAAAACGTGAAGTCTAACCTTGAATATCGCTAAAATCATATGAAATAAGTTGTAAAACATGTGGAGAAACTCATAAAATCTCCTTTCTTATTTATTCATTGATTACATGCTTGGAAAACTATCATACATCAGCATATATTCACATATTTGACCCATGCAAAGTTAAAGTTTCTATCATTTATCTCTTAATGAGATGATTATCGACATCCTTGGACTAAATCAATGATGATCTAGATTTTTAGTCCTTGACCAAGTATATAAAACCATTCATTTGTTGATATTTTCTCTCAACCATACATACGAAGCATGGTGGTGTGTTTTTCCCAACTTAGCTATAAATTTTACAATGTATTTTTAATCCCACTAATTTCCCAAGACTAGTAACTTTCTAATCTTCACTACACATTCACAAGAATTCGTGACTATCCATATTATCTCCCTATAGTTATAATTATCTACATATTTTTACATAAGAATATTCAAATTTCAAACTTAGTTTTTTTAGGGAAAAACCTCCCAACATCTTAAATCCTTAAGAACATGTTTTTTATGCCTAAAAAGTATTATTATATACTTTATTGACATTGTAGGACTCTTAAACACTATTTTAGATCTTTTTATCTTTCCAAATATGATGCTCCTACATCAAACCATCAAGGTACAAAAATTTCATCATGGACTCTTGTTTATGAACCCTTCATCATTTCTCTTATTCTAGTTGATACTCTAGATATATATGTATTTCGTGAATTTATCCTCCTAGATCCCAAGGTTTTTGTAACAGGTAATGATTGATAGAAGTATGCATTACTTTTCAAAGTGTGTACTTATTCCATTGTGATTAGATTCATTTGTATGAAATTCCTCTTTCTTCATCTTCATACCTGTGATCTCTAGTTGCTCTTCATCTTTCTTAACCATACCTGCACATGAAACAAATGCATTAAAGAAAGGAATCATTTCACTATGCCTTTGAGGCATTCTTAACTCTTGTGCATTTTGTCTATGCTTTTTGTCTTCATGATGAATCCTAAAGGATTCATTCTCATATGTCTTTATTCCTTCATTTTCCTTCTTATCTTGACTTGTCATACCTACACATGGAGAAACCATATCAAATAAATCAATTGATTTTGTACAGTTTAGAGGTCTATTCATATCAATTATGAGAATCATATTTTCTTCATTTTTTTCTATTCTTCTCTTCTTCTAGAAAAAATGTACAATGCCTTTTTTAATTCTTTTGGTGAATTTTTCATCTTTCATGAGTTCAATATACCCTTTCTCATCACTTTACAACATCATAGTAGGTATTTTCTCTCAAATTGTCATTGTAAACTACTTGTTTATCTCAATCCCACTAGTATCTTGATCTTGCATGATCACCTCTTTTTCGTATTCTAGGATTTTTTCATCCATTCCTAAATCAACTTTCTTACTCTTATTGATTTGATATATTCTATGAAACTCTTATTCTCCATTTATCCATTGCCACACATGTATTAGACTATTCTTGAAAGGTATGCTCAATTTTTCTTGCTTCCTATCACCAACTCATTTCACTTTATGATTGAACACTTGATGATTATATTCACAAACATATTCTTAGCATATTTTTCCTTGCCTTTCTTAGTGACCTTACATATCCTATTAACTAAATTCATATTATTTTCAAACATATTATATAAATAATTATGTTCCTTTTCTCTACAACTATATTCATATTTACTCGTTGTAAGAACTCGTTGCTTTCTATCACTAGTAACTTAGGATTAGTTTCAACAACTGAATTCTCCTCATTTAATGGAAACAGAGTTTGTTTCTTCCCTTCTATCTCAAAAGTGTTCCTCCTGCCATCATGAATTTTCTCCTTATCATATTTCCAAGGCCTTCCTAAAAGCACATGATAAACATCCATTGGTATAGTATCACACAATAATTCATCTCTATAGTTACCAATATGAAATTCCACTTTAAATTTTTCATTTACTAATATTTTATTGTTTTTGTGTAACCAAGATACTTTATAAAGAGTAGGATGTACTAACCTTTGCAAAATCATCTTATAAACCATCTCATAATCTAAAATACTATTAGTAATACCACTATCTAAAATACCTTAAAGTATTTACCTTTGGATTTATAATTTTTTCTAAACAATGTCTTTCTTTGTACAGAGTTATTGGATCTCCTTGAGGGGCTTAATCAAAATCCTCTTCATGAGAAATTATTCACTTGTGTTAGGGGAATCTTTATAAATATTTGAACTCACACTTTCTTCCTCATGTACTTGAGCTATATGAGCATTTCCTTAGCTTGAAGATGAAATATCATGGCATTCATAAGATTTATTCCTAAAATTTCTCCATTTGAAACATCTAAAATTGTATCTTACCTTTGAATGGGTAGCTTCCTCTTATATTTTGATTCTGATTTTACAAACTAATTTATCCTTCTTCATGTTCATGCAACTAACCTCTATCTGTGTGTTCTCCTCTACCTCTAGAGGTTCTATCTTTTTCCCTTGATATCTAATTGAGTCTTCTTGACATCTTATTCCAATTTTAAGGCATATTGGTATGCCTCTTAAACTAGTCTAGTAATCAAAATATTAATCTCATCTTGGATAGTAAGTCACAATCCATTGAGATATCTAGCAACTTTCTCAGCATCATACTTAATATGACCAGCTCTAATGGTCAATTTGTAAAACTCCTTTGTATACTCTTTTACTAACATCTTTTTTACCTGAGATTTTGTAATATTTTGAAAATATTGTTCTAATAATCTTTAGGCATGAATTTCCTTTCAGCTTAGCCACCATCCTATCCCATTTCTTGATCTTGGTCTTTCCTTTCTTCACTCTCTCATCTTGTAATCCATCCCACCAAAGGGACACATGACCTTTTAGCCAAGTAACAACAAATTTTAATTTCTTATCATAATATATGTTCTCACACTCAAATTATTTATCCATGGAATTAATCTAGTCTATTAACTCTTCAACATTCAAACTCCCTTCATACATATGAACTTCCAATTTTTCCTTAGAAGAAGCTTTTACGATAGCATGGGAAAATCTACATTTTATAGTTTCTTCTTCTACTACCAAATCTTATGCCTTAGATATAGGTTCTTCTTCTTTGTCACTAATGTATCTACTATCATATCCTCTCCTTTGAGTTAATTCAACCTCTTGTAGTCTTTCCATGAGCTCTCTTATCTCCTCCATTAGCATATCCTAAGTATGTTGTCTTCTTCCTCCACCTCTTACTCTCATAGCCATCTTTTAAGAAACTTAACTCCTTGATTCTCTTGACTATTTTATTTTCCTAACTCCCATGGCTAAGATCTCAGTATAGTCCCACTCTAATACCACAAATTGATTCCCAATCTAGGTGCAACACAATATTGATTAAAACAAGAATGGTTCTTGGTTTGGAGTATATATGAAACTTTCTTGAAAAGAAAGAAATTTATCTCCTCAATGTATAATATTGGAAGTACAATTCATTCTTAGTTCTCTAACATCAACACAATCACCATCATATTTAATAAAACAAATTTCAAGACCTCATCATATGAATTCTTATACCTTTACAAAAAATTTCCCCCAAGTCTTTGTAGCCCAGAAACTATTTATGCAAAGAACATTAGGCTAAGATGTTGGCATTTTTAGATACCCATTTGGCCATTATACTTATGTTTCAAATTATCTAGGGGTATCTTCACAAAAAAAAACCGTATTCACTCTTGACTTATCTCAATTATGCCTAATTTAGGCTTATTGACTGCAACAAATCACTTTCTTCTCATTACTTGATCAAAACTCTTAAAATAAATTTCATCCCTTCAATACTATCAATCAGTCCTCCCATCTGAAAATTTATATTCAAGCATTTAGAAATGTGCAAATTATGAATATTTTGCATTTTAAGCCCTAATAAGGGGTTATCTAGAACCCGAGAGTGAATTTATTTGATATTTTGATCAAACAAAGGTTTCAATACAAAAACTTGAGCTCTAAATATTTTTAATAAACTCATTCAATTTTTACCTTTATGTAGTATGTGTAAAAACACTCGAGATCATTCTCAACAATGAGCTTTCTCTTGAAACATGCACAATTCACAGTTAAAAAATCGAGTGTGCCTAAGTATTTGTTCTAATAGATACTATCTTGGAGAAAAACTAAATTATAACCTTGAAGATCACTAAACATATATGAAAGAAGCAATAAAACATATGGACTGACCCCTACAAACTTGAATTTTCTATCATTTATCTCTTAATGAGATGATTCTAGACCTCTTTGGACTAAATCAATGAGTATCCATATTTTATTAGTCATTGAACAAGTACATAAAACCATCCATTTTTTCATATTTTGTCTCAACCATACATACTAAGCATGGTTGACTATTTTTCCCAACTTAGCTACAAATTTTACAATGTAATTTTGATCCCACTAATTTATGAAGACTAAGAAATGCCTAATCTTCATTGCACACTCACTAGAATTCATGAATATCCATATTATATCCCTATGACTATAATTATCAACATATATTTACATAAGAATATTCAAATTTTAAAATTAGTGTTTTTGGAGGAAAAACTTCCCGACATCCTAAATCCTTAAGAACTTCTTCTAATGCCTAATAATTCTTATTATAGACTTGATTGACCTCATAGGACTCTTTAAACACCATTTGAGATCTCTTTTATCTTTCCAAAGATGATGCTCATGCATCAAAGCACTGAGGTTCAAAAAGTGTATCATGGACTCTTGTTCATGAACCCTTCATCATTTCTCTTATTCTTATTGATACTCTAGATATATCTATATTTGTTTTATGTTTCTCCTCTTATATCCCAAGGTTTGTTTGTAAGAGATAATGATTGATAAAAGCATGCATTACTTTAAATTGTGTACTTATTTCATATTTTGATCTCTAGTTGTTCTTCGTATTTCTTAACCATACTTGCACAAGAAATAAATGCATTAAATACAACAATCATTTCACTATGTATTTGAGGTAATTTTGACTCTTACGTATTTTGCCTATGTTTTTCTCTCGTATGATGAATCCTAAAGAATTTTTTCTCGTATGTATTTATTCCTTCATTTTCCTTCTTATCTTTTCTTTTCATACCTACATATGGAAAAACCATATCAAAGAAATCAACTAATTTCGTTCAATTTAGAGGCCTATTCTCATTAAGTATGAGAATCATCTTTTCTTCATTTTTTCTATTCTTCTATTCTTCTAGCATAACTATACAATTCCTTTCTTGATTCTTTTGGTGAAGTTTTTTTCATCTTTCATGACTTCAATACACCCTTTCTCATAACTTTCCAACATCATAATAGGTATTTTCTCTCCAATTGTCATTGTAAACTACTTTTTTGTCCCAATCCCAATATTTTATTCATATTTTATGATCACCTCTTATTTTTACTATATGAGTTTTTCATCCATTTCTAACTCAAAATTCTTACTCTTCTTCTCCATTTATCCATTTCCACACATGTATTAGACCATTCTTTAAAGGTATACTTAATTCTACTTGCTTCCTTTCATCAACTTGTTTCACTTTATGATCTAACGCTTAATGGTTACCTTCACAAAAATATTATTGGAATCTCTGTTCCCTACCTTGCTTCATGACCTTCCATATATTCTTAACTAAATTTATATTATTTTCAAACAAACTATATAAATCTTTATGTGCCTTTTCTCTATAAACATCTCCTTCTATACTCGCTTGTTATAAGAAAGCTTTACTTGTTGTCACAAGTATCTTAGGATTGTTTTCAACAACTAAATTATCATCATTTAATGGAAAAAGAGTGTGTTGTTTCCCTTATATCTCAAAAGTATAAGTGTTCCTCCCACCATCATGAATTTCCTTCTTATCATACTACCAAGGCCTTCCTAAAAGCATGAAAAATGTCCATTAGAATAATATCACACAATACTTCATCTCTATAATTCCCAATCTGAAGCCGATGGGGTGGGAGTGGTGTGGTCAAGTCACATGATTGTGTGCTTGTCCACCCAGTTTCAAATCCCCCTGAAGCATGATCCTCCTCGGAGGTGGTTTCACCGCTAGATGTGGCATCTCTATTTGTTGTTGTTGTAACATGTTGGTTTCTTCACTCGCTACAGTCGGTAGCATTTTAGTTTTGGCTCATTTTGGTTGTTACTTCACTTGTTGGTGTTGTTGGGCACTTCTTCTCTCACTTTGTTGTCGCTGGTTACTTCTTCACTTGCTAGTTTTTTCTTTACTTGTTGTTGTCGTTGGTTGTTGTTTCACTCGATGTTATCATTGGTTTTCGCTTTACTCGTTGTGATCGTTGTCGTTGGTCGTTGCATCATCATTATGGTTTCATGGTTGCTTCAATAGGGTTCCTAATGGTGGTCCCCTTCATTGTAACCAGGTTGTGGATCCTCTCAAAAACCTCAAATCTACAAGGATGTGGGTCCTTTCAACACCCTCAACAAATTACCCAATTCCAAAAAAATAATTACCAATCTGAAATGCCACTTTGCATTGTTCATTTACTAAGATTCTATGACTTTTTCATAACCAATATACTTTATAAGGAGTAGGATGCACTAACCTTTGAAAATTTCTCTTATCAACCATCTCAAAAGCTATAATATTATCAAGGTCTTGTCACTATCTATAACTACCTTACATCATTTACCTTTGGATTTACAAGTTGTTCTAAAAATGTCTTTCTTTGTGCAGGTTCCTGGATCTCCTTGAGGGGCTTAATCAACATCCTCTTCATGAGTAATGATTCACTAGTTTCAGGAGAATCTTCATAAATAGTTGAACTCAAAATTTCTTCCTCATCTTCTTGAGCTATATGAACAACTCCTTGGCTTGAATATTAATTCTCGAGATAAGATCTATACCCAAACTTTCCACATTTGAGAAATATACCAATAAATACATTGTTTCTACCTCTAACAAATGGTCTATTACCTATGAATGGGTAACTTCCTCTTGTAGTTTGATTTTGATTTTACAAACTAATGTCTTTTTATTCATGTTCCTATAACTGAACTATATTTGCATGTTCTCCTTACCTCTAAGGGTTCTATATCTACCCCTTGATATTTGATTGTCTCTTTTTGACAACTTTTCTTCTACTCGAAGGCATACTTGTATACCTCTTCAATTGATCTAGGCATCAAAATATTAATCTCATCTTGGATATTAAGTATCAATCCATTGATATATCTTGCAACTTTCTCATCATCCTACTCAATATGACCATATCTAATGTCAATCTATAGAACTCCTCTGTATACTCTTTTACTACCATCTTTTATTTCCTTATATTTTTCAGTCTTTTGAAAGTATTGGTCTAATAATATTTAGGCATGAATTTTTCTTTCAACTTAGACACCATCTTATCTCATTTATTTATCTTGGTATTTCCTTTCTTCACTCTCTCATCTTGTAATACATCCCACCAAAGAGACACTTGACCTTTTAACCTAGTAAGTAAATTTTACTTTATTATCATCATCTGCATTCTCATACTTAAAGTATTTATCCATGTCATTAATCCAATATATCATTTATTCAATATTCAAACTCACTTCATACATAGGAACTTCCATTTTTTCTTATAAGTATATTTTATGATAGCTTGGGAAAATATTTCTTCTATAGTTTATTCTTATCCTACCATTTCTTCTACTCTATCTCTAGGTTCTTCTTATCTATAAATAATGTATCTAGTCCTATCTTCTCTCCTTTGAGTTAATTTAACGTCTGTGTAGTCTTTCCCTAATCTCTCTTATCTCCTTCATTAACATAGTCTGAGTAGGTTGTCTTCTTCCTCCACCTCTTACTCTCATAATCGTCTTTTAAGAAAATCGACTCCTTGATTCTTTTGACTATTTGATTGTCCTAAATCCCTTTACTTGGATCTCAATCTAGTCCTACTATGATACTATAACTTTATTCCCAATCCAGGCAAAACACAATATTGATTAAAACAAGAATTGTTATTGGTTTAAATTATATATGAAACTTTTGTGAAAACAAACCAATCTATATCCTCTATGTATAATAGTGCTATTATAATTCATGCTCAGTCCTATGACATTGAGACAATCACCATCACGAGAAAATAAAAAAAAATCAAGACCTCATCATATGAATTCTTATACTTTTACAAATTTTTACCCCAAGTCATTGTAGCCATACGAGAAGAAAAATAGAAACAATTATTGCTACATATGACATTAATCTAAGATATGGGTATTTTTATATGCCGTTTTGGCCATTATACTTATTTCTAAACTTATATAGGGGTCTCTTTATAAAATAGACCCGAGTTCACTCTTGAGTTATCTTAATTAGGTTTACTTTAGGTTTATTAACTACAAGGGATCACTATTTTCTCATAACTTGCTCAAAAATATTAAAAAATCACTTTCATCCCTTAAATAATCTCATTTAGTCCACTCATACCAAAATTTAGATTCAAAAACTTAGAAATTTGCAAGTTATAAAGTTCTTACCTTTAAAACCTGAATGGACGGTTTTCGAAACGAGAGTGAATCTATTTGGCATCTTAGTCAAATGAAGGTTTCAAGACAAGAACTTGATCTCTACAACTTAGTACTAACGTCATGTAACTTTTTTTCTTTGTAGAGTACGTGTTGCAAACACTCATATCATTCTCAACAATAAGCTTTCTCTTGAAACATGCACAATTCAAAGTTATAAAAATAGAGTAAACTGAGAATGTATTTTAATGGCTTATATCTTGGATAAAACATGAATTATAACATTTAAGATCACTAAAAACATATGAAATAATTTGGAAAACATGTGGATAAACTCAAGAAAACTTCTTTTGTATTCATTCATTACTTACATGTTTGGAAAACTATCATATATCAACATAATTCATGAGATCGACCCACGAAAAGTTGAATTTTCTATCATTTATCTCTTAGTGAGATGATTCACGACCTCCTTAGACTAAATCAATGATGATTCATCTATTTGTATTCCTTGACCAAGTATATAAAACCATCCATTTGTTGATATTTTCTCTCAATCGTACATACTAAGCATGGTGGACTATTTTTCCTAGCTTAGCTACAAATTTTACAATATATCTTTGACCCCACTAATTTCTCAAGGCTAAGAACTATCTAAATTTTTGCACACTCACAATAATTAATGATTATCAATATTATCTCCCTATGACTATAATTATCTACATATCTTTACATAAGAATATTACAAATTTCAAACTTAGCGTTTTTTGATGGAAAACCCTCTCAACATCATAAATCCTTAATAACATGTTTTTGATATGTAACAAGGCTTATTATAGACTTGATTGACCTCCTAGGGCTCTTGAAAAAAAAATGAGATCTTATCTTATAAAATATGATGCACCTACATCACCAGTAGTGAATAAAATTTCATGTTTTTTAAATTAATGGAAAATCAGACCCAATGATAGAGTGACCACTATAAATGTTGGGAAAATAGGAGACATCATGCTTATAAATTGTGGATTGATTCATGTTTTTTTAAATAAATTATCACGACATTGTAGACACAAAATCACGCACTTGGGTACATTTCTAGGTCCTAAAATCATATCTAGCATTCATATGATTCCTAAGAAAGAAAACTAGTAATTGACGAATGTCTTTGGCCTCTTTTATGTGTTTCTTATTTTCTATTTGGTCTTACACACCCTACATCCCAATCGTAATTTTACATATTTATCTTTTATGACTTTGGACACAAAGCACACATCCGGGATAGGAACGCCCGAGGCACCCATGTCCCCTATGGGTGGTTATGACCCTTTTCACCACACTCGCTTCTTTTGGGTATCTTTTATCTTTTACCCATCTTTTCGATTATGATTTTTCCTTCCAATTGTCAATTATGAAATTTAAACAAGGGAATCATATAAATACATAGTTATGTGACCAAAATGAAGGACCAAATACTAAGCATTATTACTATCACCTAATCTTGCATCCAAAAGGAACCTAAATCAATTTCAAGCATCCATCTAGCATCCATTTAAGAGACAAGGGATTGTATTTTCTGCATACATAGCATAGGAAGGGGAATTTATTTATTCCATCCACACGTTTTACTACATTGCTACATTCTATATATAGCCCACTATTAAGTGCACTTTCACAAGGGCATCCTAGGGCATCATTCTTGCACACATTCACAATAGCTAAATGGATTCTGAGATGATGTCGTGTAGCATTTGGCAATAAGTTCAATCTCGGGGTGACCTCTAGGGTCAATCGACTCCCATATTGAATATTTATTTTTAGGTTTGATGTGGTTTTGTGGGTTTTTATAGGTGGACTTCTATTTTGCATTTTTCAAGTATCTTTGACATTCATTGTGTGAATTTCAGAAGATCAATAGGAATTAATAGTGAAAATATTACAACATAGTGAAAACCATATTCGACCATTTATGTAGTCGCAGGAACCTAGAAGAGTTCTTCAGCACCCAAGCACTCTTGTCCTATTGTGGGAACCCTTGTCTAGCCTTATTATTGCAGTCCAAAATTTACTGACAACATATGTGATACTTTGCCTAGTCTATTCATCACTTTTCCTAGTTCGGATTAGTTTTGGATCAAGCCTAAATTAGCTAAGTCCTCTTTCCTTCTTCTTTGATTAGGGTTTCAAATATTACATCTTAGTTTTCTTGTGTCATTTCTTTATTTCTACATTAATACATTATTGGTTCAGTAGTGACGCTAAAATATTATATTTAATACAAATTAATTCAAACCATTTAATGGACACATTTCTTGAATCCTACCTTCTCTCTAGGGTTTTCTTTATATGTTTATCACTCGTAGTGGTTGTTTTGGTTCTTTTGAGTACGTTGGGATCCCTCCCTCTATTCGTAAGTCTTCTAATTGAATGTTTGAATCTGATAACCCCTTTATGAACTCACAAAATGTTCCTCTAAAATACATTGAAACATCATAATCTTATGATGAGGAGACCAACATTCATCAAGATCAATTAGACAATCTTACTAAGTTCGGTCAAGCATTACGTACCAACCCTACACATATTCTGCATATTCTCAATGCTTTACTTTCTTCCCAATGCTCTCTAGAGATGCTTAGATGCCTCTTGTAGGCTCTTCTTTGGCTATCATGGCCTCCACCCAACCCCTTAACATTCCTACTTCCATTCCTATTTCTACCACTCCCTCCTCCACACCAATGCTTCTAATGCACAACTCGGTTCCTCTTCCGGCACCCATGATTTGGCTTCTTTATATTAGGATCTACAAGTTCAAATCCGTCAACTTCAATTAGCTACTTCACATGCCTCTCCATCTCTTGAATCCTCTTTACTTCTTCACACTCCTTTCGCACCTACCATTTACGTGTATACACTTCCTCTAAATTTCATCACCCCTAAGTTTCCCACATTTAATGGTTGTGGTTACCCTCAATATCATCTCTAAAATGTTAATTTGGCATGTTTAGTTTATGTAGATGATTTTACTCTACTAGTTAATCTATTTCCTATGATTCTTAATACTATGCCATGCGTTAGTTTTACAATCTACATGTTCAATCGTTAACATATTTTACATATTTATCGATGCTTTTCTTTCTCGATTTTCAATCAATATCGGCACCAAGATATCTTATGTGCAACTCACTCAAATTAAACAAATATCTAATGAAAATCTAGCAGACTATGTATTACATTATAAGAATAATCTAGCTAAGATGATAAATGTACTTGTTCATTCGAATTGAAATATTTTTTTGTAACTCCTCTTACCATCACTTCAGGAGATCGTTATCTTTGAGACATCTCCTTCATTTGATAAACTATGCCATATCCTTAAATTACACGAAGTCAAGCTTTATGGGAAAACTCAAATATCAAGATACTTCTTCATCACCTTCTAATAGGTTTCAATCTAATTCAACATTCAATACATCTCCTAAACCCACTTGAAGCAAAGGTAACTGTTAATGTCTCCTCTCCTCCTGAAAATATTCAGTGATAACCTCCAAAGTGTACTTTCACCAAGTTACCATATGCACCTCGATTTTTATTGCCTCAACTCCTCGAAAGTAATCTAATCACTCTTCCACCGCCACTAAATCTTGATCCATCTCGCCCTCATGGCCGCAATTATGATGAAAATAATAAATGTGACTATCATCAATACATTATACATTTTGTGGATCATTGTTTCAAACTTAGGCATCTCATCCATCATCTTACTAAAAATAATTCAATGGATCTCCCTCCTCCATCTTATTCTTCTAAACGGTCAATGATAACAAAAAGCTCAAAATATTTAATGACCCTTTGCCTAAGCATGACACACAAGCTATTAACTCTTCAGCTAATCATGCATATCGAGTTGTGCCCCCTACTTCCTCGGGCCCCTTGATTTCCGATCACTTATATTAATGCATCACCACCAGCTATTTCATTTTCATATCATGATTATCATGTAACATTCTCTTCTAATTCATTACACATAAATGCTTTTATTGGCTCATACACTATCAATAATATTATGATCTATCCAAAGGATCCTATCAGTGTGTTCTTTATTACACTCCTTATGGATATCAAAATTCCAATCTCTATTATTTCATATACAGTTCCTAATTCTTTTGGTTACATTAGGTTGCACATTACAGTTGGGCCTCTCACCATGCTTGTGTCATTCATTATGACATCTTCAATCAAAGGCTATGACATGCTCTTAGGTCTTCCTTGGCTTCATATCGCTCAAGTTATTCCCTCCATGAATCATTTGTGTCTAAATTTCATTCATAATAAACAAGTTATCATTATCAAATCCATTCCACCATGCACACCATATATAGCATCTAGGCCTCAGGGCCTCTTAAATATAAATAACATTCCACACCTAGTTCTCTTATCCGTACACGTCCAACTTCACTATGATTTCATTCTCATATGTCCACTAGTACATATCGTCAACATAAGTCCCCTACTTGGAAAATTCCTCCACATAGGTCTCCTTCACATGTACATCGCTACTCTCATACTCCATCAATATTAGAGCATCGTCACATGCATTTATCTCCTTGGACATCAGGTGGAGGGCCCTTTCCCTTCACTATTGTTGGATATCCTTCTATCCTCTTCGTATGTGGGGGGCATCATGCTTTCTCCCCCTCATTTTATCCTTACCAATTCTTTCTAATCTCTACACATACACACTACACTTTATGTTTTCCATCTAGTCACTCTTACACATCCTGACACACAATTTGTATCATCACCACCCTATGACGTACTCTATTTCCACAGTTCATACTCGACTAATGAGGTTCTAAATATGAAATGAACCTCACACCACATTCATTATTTACACTCTATGCTTCATGATCTATCTTTCTAGTGCACATTTTCAAACCATTTCCCAATGACACACTCTTGTTTTATGGTTCATTCTTGATTTTTGAGGGTATTTTATAAATGAACCTCATCTCATACTCATACACATCCATTGGGGCACACTATCCCTATCACATTCACATTGCATACCATTCCATCCCACTCATACACTCCATATTGCTTATCTTGGTTGCACTTACTCTTTTCTTGCTTATACTTACGTGATGCATTTTTTCTTACTTTGATAGTCGGATACTCAAGTATGTCATTATCTTTATTATATACACATGTGCATTCACTTTCTCTCTAGTTGTGAATTTAGATGTCTTACAGGTCCTTATACGTTGCAATGATACTTGGCAATGTACCTCTTACCAGTCCACTTTGAGGCTCTAGGGACATCTACTTTCTCACACACTACATGTGTTATTATTTCATCATTCACTACTTCATATTCTTACTATCACACTACTTGTTCCATTTATACATACATGTTTTGACATATTCTTTATCTTTCTAATATGTTAATAGGTGCTTCATGTGTAGCATTTTCTTTATAGGACTATATTCCACCATAGTTTTTGACACTTTTTTCTTGCTTTTGTATGACATTGTATGATATTGTTTGTACGTTATGCCCTATTTCTTGTATGATCATTACTTGTATTCTTTTGGCCACTTTGATCTTGATTGTCTTGTGACATTGTGAGTGATTTCCCATGTTTGAAACCCACTTTTCGCGGTCTATATTGTGTGCACACTTGTTTATTACATTGTTTTCTATGACATGTTTTCTACTCTTTCTACTAACAAATGTTTCTAGCCACTTTGTTGTCATGTGCCTTGGCCTCTACCATGCACATCACCTCCCCTTATAGGGATACAATTCATATTGGCATCATATCCTATCTTTTAGAATTCACACTCCTACCAATGTTTCATGTACCCCAAACAAGGGTGGCATATATTGGGTGCACAAATCACCTCATATAGCATCTCGAGCTACAACATAGAATCGGAATAGGAACATAGCTACAGAATGACCCAGAATCTAACATGGTTCCTTCACACATCATAGACACAGCATCCGAGACTGCAGACAATAACACCTAGGCCCTCCTGACCTCCCTTAGGTTTTAATGTCTTGGGGGCACACATAATAATCTTCTCATATCAACATAGTTTATAGCATTTTATAGAGCGGTTTTTGTAGTACAAGAACATTCCTCCAAAGAAAAAATATAGTTTATCTCCTACATTTAGTTCAATTAGTATATTTGAAACAAATTAGGGATAGAAGGATAAAAGTAATAACACACCATGTGGTTTTATCGGGAAGATTCATGGAAGGAGAGTAAAACTAGACCTCTCTCCCCAACACTTTCTCTTTGGCATGAGATTGCCCAAAAAACTCGCACTTGGCATGAGATCACCAAAAAACTCACACTTGGCATGAGATCGCCTAAAAAACTCACTCTTGGCATGAGATCGCCAAAAACTCACTCTACACAACATTTCAAGACACTTTTCTATTATTTTACTCTTTTATATTAGGTGCACCTTTCCTTTTTACATATTTTTACATGTTTTTACATACTTATTCAAACATTTCATATACACGACTTTGACTACTCACTTGCTCTTCTTTTTGCATGCTTTTCCTTACAAGAAGCAAAAATCACAAATACAACAACATGTACAACACAACAACACATAGACATGCACCCCTAGGGTGGGTTTCCTTTCCTAGCCTCTAAGCTTCATTTGCATCATTCCACACTTTACTTATTTCCCAAACACACTTCTCGCCACACGCTACAGGATCAAAAGGTACATGACTTCTAACTACTTTATGCTATTGAGTATTCACTCAAAAACATAAAGTGGAGAAAATATAGACATAAAATCATGCACTTGGGACATTTCTAGGTCCTAATATCATACTAGCATTCATATGATCCTTAAGCCAAAAACTAGTAATTGAAGGTTATCTTTGCCCTCTTTTTTTTTCTTGTTTTCTATTTGGTCTTACACACCCTACAACCTAGTCGATATTTTACTAAATTATATTTTATGACTTTGGACACTAACGCCTGACCAAGGCAGGAGCACCTAGGTACCTCTGTCCCCTCTAGGCGCCCCTGACCCTTTTCATCTTACTCACTTCTTTTGGGTCTCTTTTATCTTTTGGGAATCTTTTTCACTTATGGTCATCGGCCTTCCAGTTTTCAATTACAAAATTCAAACAAGGAATCATATAAATACATAGGTATGTGACCAAAATGAAGTACCAATCATTAATCATTACTATTATCACCTAATATTGCATCCAAAAGGAACCTAGAGCACTTCAAAGCATCCATATAGCATTCGTTCAACGGAAAAGGGTCTGCATTTTCTGCATACACAACATAGGAAGGGGAAGTTCTTTATTCCATCCACATATTTTACTACATTGTTATATTTTAGCTATAGCCTGCTATCCAAGACACTTGCATAAGGGCATCCTATGACATCATTCTTATACACATTCACAAGAACTACATGGTTTCGAGATGTAGTGATGTGCTTAGTCGTAATTTGACTCTTGGGGTGATCGTCGAGGTTAGTCGACTCCCCATATTTCATATTTATTTTTAGGTTTGATGCATTTTTGTGGGTTTTTATAGGTGGACTTATATTTTATAGGTTACTGGTACCTTCGACATTCAACTGTGTGATTTTCAAGCGATAAACAAGAATCAATAAGCGATGCTCTTGTTACACGGTGAAATTTTTTTACCATTTATGTAGTCACGGGAGCCCATAAGAGGTCTTGACACCCATTTTCTATCGTGGGCATCTGTGTCCAACCTTATTCTTGCAGTCTACAATTTATAGATAGTCTTTTCGACACTCTTCCGGCCTATTCATCACTTTTCCCAATTCGGATCAATCTCGAATCAAGCGTAAATCAGCTAAGTCCTTTTTCCTTCTTCTTTGCTTATGGTTTCAAATATTACATCTTAGTTTTCTTGCATCATTTCTTCATTTTTACATGCATACATTATTGGTTTAATAGTAACTCCAAAATATTTAGATTTAATACAAATTAAATAAAATCAGGCATTGGGATTAAATGGAGGGATGTTAAAAATTTGGTAAATTTCTAGTGGAATTATCAACAAAAATTAATGAACAAATCACTAAAAATGTGAGAGTTATTTACAAGATTCACCGCTATAGCTAATGTTACCTGCAAAACCCCTTAGATTGGTCAATATCATCAACCCAATGATAATGTATTCTATAACTAAGTCATGACTTCTATGGTTTGAGTCCACATTTATAGGGTTCTCACTTATAATTTCTCATTATAATATTTAGGCATTTATTATGTTCACACCTAAAAATTTACCTTAAGAGGAAAAGGAAAAGGACTTAGGGTTTAGAATTTCTTACCCCAAGAATACAAGTTGAAGCATATTAGGCCATTAAAGATACCAAGAATAGAATACTTAAAAAACAACAAAATCTACCTTAGTTTCTAAAGTCCCTAACTTGAGGCTTAGTTAGGTATTATACATATCCATTGGCTTCAGCCAAAATAATCTCTCCCAAAGTATTGGAAGCCAAAGGAAAAGGTTAATGCATCAATAAATTGACCTAAGATAAGGATCTCAACCCTAAAACCTATTTCTTTACTACATTAATTGATGTTTATTTTTTGTATCATGTATTGGATATGATAAAGTAGCACATACTTTATTATCTTTTTCATTATATCAATTCATATCTCTTGCTTTTTGCCTAGTGGAATCACTTATATAACATTTTGATTAGCTAGTTATTACATATCACTTAATGGCATCTTATTACCTATAGATCTTGTTTTAACATCTTATGACACGTCATATCTAGTTAGGTCCTATACCTAATATATCCTTAGTGATTGTGTGTGGATTTCCCTTATAGATATATTATATCCTCATATACACTTGGAAATTGTCTATAGCCCCGGATAATTTTGTAGGTCAATTTGTGTGTGTTGGCTATAGAATGGTCGTTTACCTTTTCCTTATTTAAAAGAACCTCTAAAGGTCATTCTTGGCCTATATATAATTAATGTAAAATATTGGGTGTTGTAATCAATTCATTATGTTCTTGATAGATTTTTCCATTGATTTTTTGAGGTCATACATGTATCTCATTTAGACAAGTTAAGAAAGGGATAATGACGAATCATTATTACAATATATTGCAATAAATTTAAAAAGACTAAGTTGCAGTGCATTACATTTGTTTACATCGGTTATTGTATTGCATACTTGATTGAATGATATCACTCTTTGAATTAAATAGTATTTATTTATATGTGTAAGTTATGTCCGACTTGACTAACCCAGTGAGTCAAAAGTTATCCTTTGGTTGTTTCCCATAATCATACATCCAATCGAAATTTCTTGATTGTATTAGCACTTCACATACACAAACATGACTAATAATAAATAATTTAAATTATACATTATTTATATTAATATACTAGTGTGTTTATTGGTTAAATACATGATTTATTGATAAATTAATTAAATTGGATAAATTCAATATAGAAAATTAGAAATAGAAAGTGATAGTCTTCACTTGTTTAAAGAAACATGTCTTAAGGAGAAGGAAGAATGGAAAAAAGTATGGGAGTGAAGGGTAGCATGTTATTTTTGACTTGGAAAAACTCTCCATGAATTTTGGAGAAGAAAAGGAAAGCTAGGGTGATATTTCCTAATTTGGAATTTATTCATGTTCATTTCACTTATTTACTATTCTTTTTCTAATTTGAAAATTAAGGAGAAATAAATTTAGTTTCATTTTTTCTACATTTAATTAGAATCCATTTTGAGGGTGAATTCCCCAAATTTGGGTCCCCTCTTTTGACATGTAATGGTTATACTATTTATGGTTTTCTTGTTATTTTATGTTAATCCTCCCTAAATATATAATTATGTGAAGTCAATATTAGTGAAACCAAAATCCCTACCGAGGCCACTAAACCCACTCTAAAAAGCACCTCAAAATTGTTTTCAATTTCATTTTTTATATTTAGTTTATTATTTATTATGTTTTACTAACATTGCTTAGGGTTACATAATTAAGCCCAAAGAAATTGTTGGTTGAGATGTAAACTCATAGTTAATAGAAATATAAATGCATTTTTAAAAACAAATTTAGGAAAAAAATTTCTACCCCTATTAAAATCTCCCTTCAACTCCAATCATATTCCAACTACTAAAAAGTTAAGAAAAAATAGATTAATTTCTTTCATCATCTATACATCACACTCATACTTTTTGTATCACTCCTTTGTCTACTTTTAAATTAAAGGTATTACTCTGTTTGCATAAACATAAACTATTATTTATAGAAGATTTTCTTCTTTTTGATCAAAAATTTTACAGTCTTAATAAAGAAAAAGGCTTTCCACTTTGATAGTTTTGTAATTTTAAATTATTTATCATAAGATTTATATTTGATTCATCACCCATCAAACCCAACATAGCGGGGATCTTTGCTTAGTGTAGGACTTCTCTTAACAAAAAACCTTCGGATGTAGTTAGTTATGTTTTTAATATAATACATGAAAAACACATAAAGTAACTTTCTTGAAAGAAAAAAATTGTTGAAAAGGAAATTGTAAAAAGGAAACATATAGGATTAGAGAAATAAAATAAAAAGAGATGTTGCCCCATATTAAGAAGAATCGCATAGTGTCGCATTTATCTATTTTATAGACATGACAACTAGATAGTGTGAATTACAAGTTTAATTAAACACAAATGATCTATAAATATAAAGAGATGAGCGCCATCATGTGGGGTGCAAGATAGGCCTAGAGGGTTGACTAGTAAATAACCACATATAGCCATATCAATTACACTATCAAGTCATATTTTATATTCATAACCAAGAGGTTAGAGAGGAGGATTACATACATGTGGCTAAGGTCTAATATCAAATAAACAATTGTAATCTCAAAAAAATTCCTATGTAAAGTAAATACTACTTTATAGACATACCAAACTCCTAAACTCTAAAGCAGATGAGTAAATGACAAATGCAAACCCTTTTGCAACCGAGCTTCAATTATATATAAATTTCTCAAAGAAAAAATAATTTAGTCTTAGCTACCAAAGTCAGCTAAAACAAATGCAATTTTTCATGTGTAGGTTTTAGGTGGTTATTTTTTTCTCTTCATATCTTTTCATGTTGCTAGTATCTTTCCCTTTTCTTTGTAAATCTTAACCATCTTCTTGTGAGCTCATCTTTTATTCAAAACTTTTAATGAACCTTAGGTGATATGTGGAACAAAGCTACCCTTTTTATATTTAAAATATTAAAATAGCTCTTGCATTTAATTATAATGGAAAATAAATGAGGCTACATTAATTCTAAAATAATGAAGCTAAAAATAAATCCTCTTTGGAATTTTGTTAACTTTAATGTCATAGAAAGTTTAATGAATATAGACCATCTTTCCCAACTTTCCCACCACAATCAACAACTCACTACTTGGTATTTTAACTCAATTGGAATTTATTATTATAACCCTAGAGCATCTCCAAATGTCATTATTAGTATAATTTTTGAAGAAAGAGGTGTGAGTCAAGAGACTCAAGACATACTTCTCTAATTTACAATAGAAAAATTCTTTCTTGATTCAACATAAACTTATAAAAAAGTACAATGTTAACAAAGCTTTTTTAGCTTGTGCAAGTAAACTTCCTTAGCAACATAAAAAAACATTTTCAATTTGAGGGAAAAAAATTATGCATGTGATTTGTTAGTGAACAATATTTACATTGATAAATAACCTCATCATGTGGACTACCCATAAGTATTGGAAATCATCATAGTAAATGAAGTACAAGATCATTTATGGGGAATAATTATTATTTTATCATTTGCATTAATAAAAATGCATAATGAGCCTTATATAAGAAATCATTAGTAGCCAAAACTATGATGTATTTTTCTATTTCAAATTTATTGAGTTAAGATGCAAATAATTAAAATCTATGTTGATATCTTGATTTTTTAAAAGGTCGTCTAGAATGGTTCTAAATATAAATAGAAATTTTTTCTATAAACTTAAGAAAGGTAGATAGAGAGCGGTGTGTCTTGATGAAAGGGGCTAGACTGCTTATGACATCCCACCCAAGTTACGATACCGAAAGCCCTAGGAGTCTAGTCACCCTTGAATTTACACAACCAACTAGCCAAAGCTATATATTAAAAAAGGAAGATAGATAAAGAGATAGCTTAATAACATACATGAGACAAAAACAATCTATGGAACCCAAAGAACAAAAGCATATCCAAAAGAGTGATAACCAAAAGAAAAGACTCATATTGTTGGAAGAATAAACATGTTTAATTTCTAGCTCAAATTTTCATTCTATATAACATTGAAATTATGTATATTTTTATTTTATGAAAATGTACCATCATTGATCTAAATGATTGTGGTGAGATGGTAAGGGGGCGCTCTATTAAGAGTGACTCAATTTCAAATTAGATATGTGTAAGTGACATTGCAGAGTATTCAAAATAAGTACCTTTGTAAGTGTGTAACCCAACCAAAACCCTTAAAATATACCTCCATTTCCCTAAAACATATATTTATTTTATGTTGTTTTCCACTCTACACCAAAATATATCTCATGCAATGAAATTACTAAGATAGATTTGATTACCAGCAGCAATAGAACACCAAATAGTGTCAAAATATAGAGAAAAGGTGACAATATAAAAGTAAAATTACTTAGTCACTTTGAGGGGGCAACCTCCAAACCATACAATAAGACTCAAGTGATCAATATGATGACTATCTACTAGTTACTAACTCCTATATATACCCTACAATATCTTGTGCAAAGCACCAAGGTTGACCTCCTTAGCATTTAAAAGCATAAATAAATGTGATATGACATGAGAAGAGATTATGTTATCCACAAGTCAACCATACATATCCTGATATATGACCTAGGATTAAGGGAATAACATCTACCTCCCTTTAAAGAGAAATTATCCCCAATGTTGGTAAGCTTTGGATATTGTTGTCGGAATGCTTTATCTTCCCATGTTGCATATTTAATGTCCAAATTATTGCACTTGATCTCATGCTTGGTAATGATCCTTTTCCTCAAACTCTTCATGTGTCTATAAGATTCCTTTACGCTCCAAAATTATTTATCCCTCCTCATCAAACTCGGATAACACTAAATAGAAAGACACATGTCCAATGACCTTCTTCAAGTAAGAAACATTGAAAACTAGATGTATTTTTGTTGATTAAGGAAGCTCCAACTTATATAACACACTACCATTTTTTTGCAATACTCGATACGATAACGATCGTAGTATTTAGGTGAAATCTTATTATCCTTATTGTATTGTTTCAAATATAGTTATTTATATGGTTGCATTCACACAAAAATAAATTCTTTAACTTAAAATTTCCACTCACTACGTTGTTGATCAACTTATTTCTTCATGTAGTTTTGTGTCATTGTCAAATTTTATTTAAGGTTAGAGAATATCTCTTGTTGGTGTTGAGTGTTCTCTTCAACTACTCTCACTTTATGCTAGACCCTTAAGTTCGACGTGAGGGATGGTGGATGGTAACCATACGATGCCATGTATAGAGACATTTTGGATGAGGTATAAAATGAAGTTTTATGCCACCATTCTACAAGTTGTAACCATTGACCTCGTCTTTCTTGTTTATATGAAGAAAAATATTGAATATACCCCTTAAGATATTTTTTTTGCCTCAATCTATCCATCAAATTGGGGATGATATGATTTGGATCACCTACAAGATGTGATAGTCAATATAAAAATCTCTAGATCAACGCTATTAAGTAAATGGGCTTACGATTTCATTGAAAAGGGAAGGGTAATCATGGGTTATTTGAATGAATAAAGTGGGTAAACTTCCTAGTCTGAATCTATAACTTGCACACAAACACACTTAGAAAATTTTTAGTTATTTTTTATGTTTAGGGGACTGCATCGGTCAAAACCCTAACCATTTAAGGAGATTAAAGACATTTCATTGAAGAAAAGTGACAAAACAATTCATAAATATGAATGGAATACCTAACTCAATCATAAACCGATGCATGATTGTGATTCACTAAAAATTGCATGAAGGTTACAAACCAAATGCGAGCGCGACTAGCACCAATGTTGAAATATCACCAAAATAGTGATATTGTGAATTACACTAGTCTTTTTTTATCTGCATTCGCCTCTTAAAAACCTGCAATGCCGAAATATGCAAGCAAGGAAACAACGAACTCAAGTATGGGCTCAAATACACAAATATTTGAGGGGTTAGAATGGTAGGGTGAGTTTTTTTATAGTTTTTGAGTGTTTAGAAGATTCTAACACATATGAGTGAAAATTGCATAGATGGGTGAGATGATAAGGGTCCATAGTGGATTGGGCATGTAAATGGGTAGGTGGGATAGACATAATTAAATCTAAGTGGGTGAGTGTTAGTAAATGAGTAATGAGGTGACTTGTATCACCATTTTATGGGGTTTAATATTTGGTTATTTTATTTTATGGGATTATTTGATTTTTAAGGATTATTATATTTTATGATAATTTTGGTTTTTTTGAATAGGAGACCTTATGTGAAAAGTTTGTTTTCTAGTGTCTACATTTTTCCCCTTTTAACAATGAAAATGTGTATCTTTTTATTTTATGCAAGTGTACCATCATTGGTCTAAATGATTTTGGTGAGATGGTAAGGGGTACCCTAATAAGAGTGACTCAATTTCAAACTAGATATGGCTAAGTGATATTGTAGAGTATTCAAAATAAGTACCTTCGTAAGTGTGTAACCTGACCAAAACCCTAAAAATATACCTCCATTTCCCTAAAACATATATTTATTTTATGTTGTTTTCAACTCTACACAAAATTATATCTCATGTAATGAAATTACTAAGATGTATTTGATTACCAACAGCAATAGAACACCAAATAGCACCAAAATATAGAGAAAAGGTGACAATATAAAAGTAAAATTACTTAGTCACTTTAAGGGGGAAACCTCCAAACCATACAATAAGACTCAAGTGCTCAATATGATGACTATCTACTAGTTACTAACTCTTATATATACCCTACTATACTATGCAAAGCACCAAGGTTGACCTCCTTAGCATGTAAAAGCATAAATAAATGTGATATGACATGAGAAGATATTATGTTAGCCGTAAGTCAACAATACATATCCGATATATGACCTAGGATTAAGGGAATAACATCTACCTCCCCTTGCGAGAGACATTTTCCCCAATGTTGGTAATCTTTGGATATTTTTATCGAAATGATTTATCTTTCCATGTTGCATATTTAATGTCCAAATTCTTGCACATGATCACATGCTCGATAATGACCCTTTTCCTTAAATTTTTCATGTGTTTACATGATTCATTTAGGCTCCAAAATGATGTGTCCCTCCTCATCAATCTCGAGTAACACCGACTAGAAAGAAACATGTCCAATGACCTTCTTCAAGTAAGAAACATGGAAAACTATATGTATTTTTGTTGATTGAGGAAGCTTCAACTTATATGACACACTACCATTTTTTACAACACTTGATAACGATTATAGTCTTTAGATGAAATCTTGTTATCCTTATTCTATTGTTTCAACTATAGTTGTTTATATGGTTGCATTCGCACAAAACCAAAGTCTTCAACTTAAAATTTTCACTCATTGCGGTGTTTAAAAGCTTATTTCTTCATACGGCTTTGTGTCATTGTCAAATTTTATTTAAGGTTAGAGAATATTTCTTTTTGGTGTTGAGTGTTCTCTTAAACTACTCTCACTTTTTGCTAGACCCTCAAGTTCAAGGTGAAGGATGGTGGATGGTAACCATACAATGCCATGACAGAGACATTTTTGATGAGGTATGAAATGAAATGTTATTCAACCATTCTACAAGTGGTAACCATTGACCTCGTCAATATTTCTTATATAAAGCAAAACATAGAAGATACCCCTCCGGATATTTCTTTACCACCTCATTATATCCATCATATTGGGGATGATATGACTTGGATCACTGCAAGATGTGATAGTCGATATAAAAATCTCTAGATCAATGATATTAAGTAAATGGGCTTACAATTTCATTGAAAAGGAAGGGTAATCATGGGTTCTTTGAATGAATAAAGTGGATAAACTTCCTAATCTGAATCTATAACTTACACACAAACACACCTATAAAATTGTTACTTTTTTATGGTTAGGGGACTGCATCATCGAGAACCCTAAAAATTTAAGCGAGAT
This sequence comes from Taxus wallichiana var. yunnanensis, assembly GCA_018340775.1. NCBI lineage: Eukaryota > Viridiplantae > Streptophyta > Pinopsida > Cupressales > Taxaceae > Taxus > Taxus wallichiana. The sequence goes on along the minus strand of CM031242.1, from coordinate 22,703,592 downwards.
TAAAGACATTTCATTGAATAAAAGTGACAAAACAATTCATAAATATGAATGGTATACATGAATCAATCATAAATCAATTGCAATTATGATTCACTAAAAATTACATAAAGGTTGAAACCAAATACTGAGTCTCGACACTTTTGTGCTAAAATATCACCAAAACAATTATCTCCTTTGCCTCTCAAAAACCTACAATACCAAAATATGCAAGCAAGGAAGTAAAGAACTCAATTATGGGCTCAAATACACAAATATTCAAGTCATTGGAATGATAGGGTGAGTTTTGTTTTATAGTTTTTTTAGTGTTTAGAATATTCTAACACATATGGGTGCAATTTGCATATATGGGTGAGATGATAAGGGTCCATAGTGCATTGGGCATGTAAATGGGTAGGTGGGATGGACATAATTAAATGTGAGTGGGTGAGGGTTAGTAAATGAGTGATGAGGTGTCTTTTATCACCATTTTGTGGGGTTTTATATTTTTTATTTTATTTTATGGGATTATTTGATTTTTGGGATTATTATGTTTTATGATGTTTTTGGTATTTTTGAATAAGAGACCTTATGTGTAAGGTATGTTTTCTAGTGTCTACATTTTGCCCCTTTTTAACATTGAAAATATGTATCTTTTTATTTTATGCAAATGTACCATCATTGGTCCAAATGATTGTGGTGAGATGGTAAGGGGGCACCCTAGTAAGAGTGACTCAATTTCAAACTAGATATGGGTAAGTGACATTGTAGAGTATTCAAAATAAGTACCTTCATAAGTGTGTAACCCAACCAAAACCCTAAAAATATACCTCAATTTCCTAAAACATATATTTATTTTATGTTGTTTTTCTCTCTAAACCAAAATATATCTCATGTAATGAAATTACTAAGATAGATTTGATTACCAACAACAATAGAACACCAAAGACTGCAAAAATATAGAGAAAAGGTGACAATGAAATAACAGTAAAATTACTAATTTGCTTTCGGGGGCAACCTCCAAACCATACAATAAGACTCAAATGCTCAATATGATGATCATCTACTAGTTACTAACTCTTATATATACCCTACAATACTATGCAAAGCACCAATGTTGACCTCTTAAGCATGTGAAAGCATAAATAAATGTGATATGACATGAGAAGAGATAATATTAGTGACAAGTCAACAATACATATCCCAAAGTATATGAGGAGCATAATGTCTCCATCCCTTTCAAAGAAACATTGTCCCCAATGTTGGTAAACTTTGGATATTGGTTTCAAAAACCTTTATCTTCCCATGTTGCATATTTAATGTCCAAATTATTGCACTTGATCACATGCTCTGAAGTAATGACCCTTGTCCTCAAACTCTTCGTGTGTCTATAAGATTCCTTTAGGCTCCAAAATGATGTGTCCCTCCTCATCAAGCTCGGGTAACACCGACTAGTCTTTTGTGATATGCCTTCGCCTCTCAAAACCTATAATACCAAAATAAGCAAGCAATGAAGCAACGAACTCAAGTATGGGCTCAAATAAACAAATATTCAAGGAATTGGAATGATGGGGTGAGTTTTTCTTTATAGTTTTTTTATTGTTTAGAATATTCTAACACATATGGGTGAAAATTGCATAGATGGGTGAGATGATAAGGGTCCATAGGGCATTGGGCATGTAAATGGGTAGCAGGATAGACATAACTAAATGTGAGTGGGTGAGGGTTAGTCAATGAGTAATGAGGTGACTTGTATCACCATTTTGTGGGGTTTTATATTTTTTTATTTTCTCTTATGGGATTATTTGATTTTCGAGATCATTATGTTTTATGATATTTTTGGTATTTTTGAATAAGAGACCTTATGTGCAAGGTGTGTTTTCTAGTGTCTACATTTTTTCCCTATTTTGGTTGTGTTGTAGCACAAAGGATGCAATGAAATAATTGAAGATGAGATAGGGTTCATCTAATCCTATTGCAATGGTTTGTGTAGTTCATGAGGCTTAGATGGTTGACTAGATAGACAAGAACCTAGAAATGCGATTGATGGGCCACTTCAACCTGGAGTCTCTAAAGGGATCAATAGGTTTAATTTTCAAGGAAGAGACTATTGATTCAATTGAATAATATTTTTGATGATTGGGTGTCATAATATTGATGAGAATGGTTTTGATTTGATATCCCCACTTGAGTGATAGTTTTTGGAGTTGCAAGTCACCCCGGGACAACGCAAGACAAAAGTTACTGAGTTGTTAAATGATAGAAAAATATACCTTGGTGAAGGTGTGATGAGTTAAAACAAGTACAATGTTTCCTGAGTCATGGATAGGTGAAAATGTGATGATAGATATGTACAAGAATGGATGCAAGTTAAAAAAATGTGAGAGAAGTGTTACCCCATTCTAAAGAGATGAGAAATGATATAAAAGCTGGTGGTTATGCAAAAGTGTACACAAGGCAATGGATTCAGTCAATGTTCATTCCAAATGAGGTGGAATGTAAGTATGAAAGTGATATGGTTGTAATGATGGAGTGCAAGAGTTGTGTAGGTGTATGAATCTGGTTTACAACAAGAGTGTATTTGTATAGACAATGTTTGAAACAAGATTATTGGTGAACATGTGATGAACCGAGAAAGCACCGAGTCATAAGATAATGAGTGAGATAAAATAAAATCTTGAACAAGGTCTAAACATCATAAGGTGACATACTAGATCTCAGTATTGTTGAGATCCTATGTGTGCGTGTGAAAGTTAATTACTACTTGAAGTGAAGACCTGTAAGACAATGAGTGAAAACACAAGCCAATGTGTAGGTGTGATTGAAATAGGTGATTGGTGATAGATGGAATGGAAGGAAATTGTAAGTTGTGCATTTCTCTACTACCATCCAGAATATATAGCCCTAACGGAGATACATTTGATTCTAGTCGCAGCATTGTTCTACTACCATTCAAGCATCTATATCACCAATAGAGATATTGGAAAGACCCTTGAGAGAGAGTTCTTGATATTTCTTTTTTGGTTTCATTTTTTTATTTTGGACTTTTACTTTTGATTTGTTTTGTTTTGTTGACATGATATTCAACTCTCTCATTTTTCAATGGGGTTAGAACCACTAGTGACTTGATGGAGGGAGTGGAAGTGATTATGGAGACGACATTGGCAAGTGTCAACAAATAATGTCATAGGACATTCAAGACAAGTTTTTAAGTGTGTAAAAGTGCATGGATATCTAAGAGGATAGTTATTCTTAATTCACCAAGTAAGGAGAGACCAAGTTCAAGCAACTGTAGTAGAGATTATTGACTCACAAAATGTGACAACAAGATAATCAAGAGTGCACCAAAAGTTGTGAAACAAACCAAGGCGTGGAATGTGAACGAATTATAAATGAAGTATGTAGTAGTGAAATAAGAAGTGGATTGAAATATGAATGAATGGAGAAAATGTGGAAGAACATCCATGAGAAAGTGTCTTTTATTACAATTTTTGGGATATATAGATTTTTTTATTTTGAAAGATGTTTAAGTTGTTTTTGGAGTTTTTGTGTTTGTGTTTGTGTCAATGGTGATAGAAAAAAATTGTGTGGAGAATCAAGGCATATTTCAAATCTAGGCTGGATGAAAAGAAGCAAAATGTATGGAGCATGTAGAATGTGGTAGTGAAGATAAATGAGATTCCCCCTAGTACATGTAGGGACTAGATGAGTGAGATACATGATGTATAGAAGAAGATGATAGATAAGGTAGATAATGGGATTGGATCGAGATGATGTAGATGGTGAGTGAAGCAATGATGGAAAATAGAATCCATATGATAGTAGTGAGTGGAGGACGTGAGTGTGGGGATGAATCAAACAAGAAATATGTCAAGTGTGGTGAATGTGTGATAATGTCGGGTGGACGAGGACATGAAAATAGATCAATGGTATAAGATAAAGTGATATGAAGCATGGTGCTAGTGATGATGTTAGGTGGATGAGGAGTGGAGAACATATTGATGTTTGAGGGAAACTTGAGATCCAAGGGTGTGGTCTTATGATGAATGGGTGTGATGAGAGGATGATGGCATGGAATAGGAAGGGGTATGTAAGAGTGAATTTCAAACAAATGAGAATGTGGGAGAAAATCAAAATGATGTGAAAGTGTAATTGGATGTGGAGGAGGCTTGTGAGGAAAATGTGTAAGAAAAATGGTTGTGTGGTGTGAGCGATGATGTGAATGAATAAGGAACAAATGATAAGAAGGGTTCATAAACAAGTGGTGATAGAGGTAAGAAGGTGCATGTGGAAGAATGCTCCAAAAGAGGTGAAGTAATGAGAGAAAGTGTAGGTGACTTGTGAGGAAGAGATGGAGGAACAAGTGGATACAAATGAAGGGGAATAGATGAAAGATGAGTGTGAATGAATGTAATAGATGGTATAGGATGTAATGGTGGTGCCAATAGCAACAAAGGTTCCCAAATCAATGATGATGAAGGAAATAAGATGTGCATGAAAGAGGGATCTTAAATAGATGAAGTGATGAGTGAATTGAGATGTGATAAAGAGCGCAATGTAGGGGTGGTGATTGGTTTTCAACTAAGTGGGTGTATTCGATCAAAGAAAGTGATGAATTAGAGAATCGGTGATCAATATAGAATCGCATGATGATATATATGGTGGTAATTTAGATAATGTGGTGACAATTGTTAGGGAATAAGAGATAAAATATATGAGAATAATCCCTTATAGAATGCATGCATAGAACTAATATGCGAGAAAATATTACGGATCTCAAATAAAAGTGCGAATAAATAACACACAACAGAGAGACAAGATTTAACGTGGTTCACCCAATTTGGGCTATGTCCACCAAGAATCACTTGCTTATATTTTATTACAAGCCTCCACTCTCTCAATACAATACCCGGATCTGTTTGGAGCTATGCTCAACAAACTTGTGAGAATTCACACACTGAATTCAAAGCACAGGAATAATACATTTGCTTGCATCTCTATCATATGCATAAGACCATATAAATAGATAATTGCTTAAGCGAGTTTGATACAAAACTATGGGTATCAAAACCATAGGCAAAAATCGTGGTATCAAAACAATGGGTACAAGAAAAAACCATGGGCCCAAAAATAGCCCATAATGATGATTACCCATTACCCATGGGTTAATAAACCACCCATGAAAATTTGCTTGGGCTTCACCCCGAACCCCCTGATGACCGCTCACCGGCGAGCGGGATTAAGTAAAAATACCCGAGTGTAACACATAGAAGGTGTACCACACTCTAACATGAAAATAGGCTCCACAAACATAACAACAATGTGGAGGACTCAAAAAAGGATGAGGATGAGACCACGTCCAAAGTGGAAACACATGATAGTGGAGATTTAGAAGGGATTCATGTAGAGCATGAGACCTGGGGGAGCACGATGTTGTGGATTTCAAGGTAGAAACATATGATGATGTGGATGACATAGATGAGGAGACACTAGCTACACATGATGATTGGGAGGTGGTCCGAAATAATGATTCGAGATGGTGGATACATGACACACGAGAGAAGAAATGGGAATAGTAGTGTGTTAAATGAGTGGATCGTGTTAGTAGGTGAAGTCGAAGGAGGTGAAGGCTCAACAACAATTTCCCCCTTGTCGAGAAGGTCTTGAATGATGTTGCGAAAGTTGGGGCATGAATTATTGGAATGACTATCGATCTGATGATAGGAACATGTTTCATGGGAGGCATGCCACAATAGCCGGGGTAGTATGGGAGGGAGAGTAATGAGATGGACCTTTCAAAACTTGTGGATAAAGGAAATCTATCAAAGGGATGAATTTGTGAGGAAGTTTGAAGAAGAAATGAGCCCTAGCAGAATGGATGTGACGAATGTAAAGATGGGTCTGTAGAAGGCGATGAATATGAGGAGGATCCAGTTGGATGACATTGTGAACATGGAAGTGTGATGGTGGAATATGTGTAGGAGAAACCGAAATGTGTGGCAAGGTACTAGGATACCCAAGATGGACATCCTCGAGGTGTTGTGTAATGTGTACGGCCTCATCAAACGTGTCTAATAAATGAATTTGTAAGTGGAAGGAGATGTGAGGGACATAACTTTTTGAAAAAAAATTGGAGTGGAAATGAGAGGCGGTGAACAAGTGCTTATCAATGTGCAATAAAGCCAACAATAGACTCGTTATGGGATATTCGAAGCATGTGAAGGTCAATTAGTGTTGCTTTAGGTGCAATATGGAATAAGTGGGATAAGAATGTGTCAGCAAGTTGTGTGAATATGTAAATGATATGTTGTGGTAGGCGGGAATACCATTCAAGTGTTGGCGCTTGAAAATGAGTGAAATTGGGAACATGCATAAGAGGAGTGTGTCATCATGTTAAATGAGGTGGCATGCATAAAGAAAAAGAGATAAAGCGATGTTGGAGGTCCTTAGCGTTATTGAATTTGTCAAATGTGCAATTTAAAATGGTGGTGGATAGGCTCATTGCAAATTGTGTGATAAGTCAATGTGGGTGGAAGTCCCCCAAGTGTTGGGACTAAATCTTGGCAATGGATTTGATGAGGTGTTGATGGACCATGTTGGTGTGAATGAAGGTCGGATGGGGTGTAGGGTGGTTATGGGGTGGTTGCGAGGTGAGTTTTTTGGTGAGGAGTCAATCATGAGCACGAAACGGCTCATGGCGAAACAGTCAGCCCGGTCGTAGGCATGACTAGCCCAGGGCCTATTTTTTGTGAGGATTTGGTAGTGGGCACGACTAGATCAAGTTTGAATGGGATCGGATCAATCGCATGCGCGACCAGCTTGGGGCCTATTTTTTTGAAGTGATGACAGACTAGCTATAGGATGGTTACAAGGTGGTTGCAAGATGGTTATAAGGTGGTTGTAGGATAGTTGTAGGATGGTTGTAAGGTGGTTATACCGAGGTTGAATGATGGTTGTAAGGTGGTTGTGAGGTGGTTGCACCTATGACTAGGGTGAAGTATTGAAAAAAAAATAGTGAATTGTATGACAAAAAATCAAAGGATGTGGATGTATTGGGGAATGCATGAGGCGAGCACATGTAAAGGGGACCGGTGAGTCTTGAAGCTAAAATGCACACGAGAGGGGACTAGAGAATGTGAGGGACCGAGAGGAGGACATTTTAGAATAAAATATCACAAAGCTAGTTGCACTATGACTGCCATGAGGAAAATGGTTTAAAAATTGCAGGCGAGTCTCACCTATGACTAAAGCATGAGAAAAAAATTGTAATAAAAATTACAAGTCGGTTGTGCTCATGAATGGCCCAAAGAAAAATTGGGAATATAAATTGTTATCTAGTAGCACTCGCGACTAGCCAAGGAAATTTTGGGAATGTAAAGTTCTATCCATTCGGGCCCGCCACTCGACCAAGGAAAATTTGGGAGTGTAAAGTGCTAAGCTTGATCGCGCTGCTGGTGGCCCGATTTTTTTAAAATGCAAGTTGATTGCAATTTGATGGAAAAATTTAGGTTATAGAGGCACAAGGTGGTCATAGGAATATTAAATTATGGTTGTGAGTGGGTTGTACGAGAGGTTGTAAGTTGGTTGCGGGGTGGTTACAAGGTGGTCACACCTACGACTAGTATAAACTAATGAGATGGAAAAGTGGAAAGATCGGTGGGGAGAGGGTGGTCTTTAGTATGCAAGGAATTAAAGAAGGGATAGACCTTAATCATGCTTCGCAACTGACGGTGAGTGGGACACATGTTAGGAGAAAGATACGTGTGGGAAGTGTTAGGTTGTAGGTATGTGGCAAGGGTGAAGAAAGAGTCGAAAAATCATGGGCACAATCGACTAAGGATTGGATAATGATTAATAGGATGAGGGCAAGAGGTTGCGGGATGATTGCAGGTATGAGGTTGCGAGGAGGTTGTAGGGTGGTCACACTTGTAACTAGGATAGAGCAATGAGATGAATAAAAGGATCAATGGAGCTTGCAAGCATTGAGCTATGTATGGAGGGGGTCGAGCACTCACGGGAAGATACGAACACTCAAGGTACCAAAGAATGTAAAAGGGAATGCAGAGCACAAGCTGTAGACCAGTGTGTAATGAGGGACCGGAGCATGTAACGAGAAGAAAAGATGCGGGATAGTCACACCGGTGATGAGACTATGTGAAATATGAATGGAGAGAATGAATAGGATGACCAGAATGGAAAATGGGGAAATGACTTGATTGAAAACCATAGAAATGTTCACATTGCGCTTGTAAATGGCTCAAGGAAGAAATGTGAGATTAAAAAATTGTAGAACCGTTGCGTTTACAACCGAGACCGGAAAATATGAACTCATGAAAATATGTAACAAACATATGTCAAAATATGGGAGAATGTTGTGGTTAACAAAAGCATCGAGATGCCACTCATAAACAAATGAAAATATTTGGGATGGGCGTTTTAACAATATGGTATTTATTTTTGGAATGGTTTTATTATTATATTGGATATGGGCCCCGGTCGATTAGGTTGCCTAAGGGTTTCAATGATTCTCTTTGGCCGTCAATGTTTTCTGAACAAGTAACGCTCACCAAAAAATTTCAGGTCATGAAATTACCCCATAATCAATCGAGATGGGGTCATTACCATGGACAACTATTTGTTTACGTCACTTTGGTGAAAAATAGTCAAGCGAGAATGGGTCATTGCCCTTTTCGTTGGCAAGTCCTCTCAATGGGATAGCTACTTCAGCGTTATGTGGTACTCACAATGAGTTTTAGGGCTTATGCCCAAGTACTACCCATGGCTATGAGAATGGGAATTTACCCATATCTGAAATTGCAATGAATATGAAGTAAATGTTATTTCCAAGTTATTTCCCTTAAAAAGAAACGAAATGTGTTTATTTATTTTTTTCAGAAATAAAATTACAAAGCAATTGCGTTTGTGAATACCCTGCAACCAAATTGGTAATTTCTTTGAAGAAAAATTGCAACACACCACGATCGCATTGATCGAATTGAATTGCGACCATTTTTTCATTTAACAGATCTGTAAAACCAAGAGTTAGATATGGAACCAAAACGTTAGGGAAAAATAACACCAAATTGAAAGCCCTATAAAACCCTAAAGAAAACAAAATATTAGATTTAGAAAATGAAATTATTTACCCACTAAAGAAATCATCCCACCGTGGTCGCCAAAATTTACGCCTAGATTTGGATCACTGTAAGATATGTTAGTCAATATAAAAAAAATCTCCACATCAATGCTGGGCTTTGAGTAAATGGGCATACGCTCATGGGTTCTTTGAACAAAGTGGGTAAAATAACTTATCTCGAATCTATAACCTACACACAAACACACTTACAAAAATGTTAATTATTTGTGGTGGTTAGGGGACTTGCCTTAGTCAAATCCCTAACCATTTAAGGAGATAAAAGATATTTTATTGAAGAAAAATGATAAAACAATGCATAAATATGAATGGTATACCTAACTAATGGCAATTCACGGTTGCGATTTGCAAAAAAAAATGCACAAGGTTGCATATCGGTCACATGCGTGACTAACACCCTGCATTGAAATATCGTTAAAGCGGTGGTGTTGCGAGTTGCACTAGTCCTTTGTGATCCGCTTTCGCCTTTCTAAAACCTGCAATACTGAAATATGCGAGAAAGGAATCAAAGAACTCAAGTATGGGCTCAAGACACGAGTTAAGGTGTTGGAATGATGGGGGTGAGTGGTGTTTTATAGTTTTTGAGTGCATAGAAGATTGTGACACATATGGGTGCAATGTGCATAGATGGGTGAGATGATAAGGGTCCATAGTGCATTAGACATACAAATGGGTAGGTGGGATGGACATAATTAAATGTGAGTGGGTGAGGGTTAGTAAATGAGTGATGAGATGTCTTTTATCACCATTTTGTGGGGTTTTATATTTTTATTTGTTTTTGTGGGATTTTTTTATTTTTTTTTTTGAATTATTGTGTTTTATGATGTTTTGGTATTTTTGAATAGGAGACCTTATGCACAAGGTGTGTTTTCTAGTGTCTACGAGTTGTTGCAATCGAACAAAAACAAAGTCTTCAACTTAACAGTTTCACTCACTATGGTGTTGATCAACTTGTTGCTTCATGCGATTTTGTGCCATTAACAAATTTTCTTTAAGATTAGAGAATATCTCTTGTTGGTGTTGAGTGTGATTTTTAATGACTCTCACTTTACACTAGACACTCAAGTTTGAGGTGAGGGATGGAGGATGATAACCATATAATGCCGCGAATAGAGACATTTTGTATGAGGTATGAAATGAAGTGTTATACTAACATTATACAAGTGGTAACCATTGAACTCGTCTTTGTTGCTTATCGAAGCAAAACATAGAAGATACACCTCCAAACATTTGTTTACTACCTTAGTTTGTCCATCAAATTGAGGATGATATGATGAATTACGAGCGAGTTGAGTACCCAAACATGAGAATAAATCAGTCCAAAAATTACTAGTAAATGTAGGATCACAATCACTTACTATAATCTTGGGTGTACCATAAAACTTTTAAATTGTATCCATATAAGATGTGGCGATTGTACTCTTCGTAAAGGGATGTCACAAGGCACAAAAATGAGCATATTTGGTGAGTTTATCCATAACCACCATAATTACACTTTTCCCCTCATATTTTAGCAATATTGTGATGAAATCCATGGAAATCTTTGCCCACCTCTCACTACGAATAGATAGAGGTTGCAGAAGACTTGGTCTCTTAATAGTTTCTCCCTTATTACACTGACACACCAAACATTATGCCACAAATTTTTGGACATCCCCTTTCAACCCTTCCTAGAAGAAGTCATGTTTAATTATGTGATAAGTTTTTAAGAACCTAGAATGGCCCTTTGGCTAAAGAACTAGGGAGCTCATAAATAACCTAATTTTAAGGGTAGAGTTTGCGCATAAGTACAACCCATCCTTGTACTATAATGCATCCTCCTTCCATACAACTTTTGAAATTCTCGGATCCTATTGAAGATTTTTAATAATAGTGTCTCTATGTCATTTTTCCAATCTAATTGACCCAATCTTCTGTAATATGAACACAACATATGAGAGTTATTTTGTGGACTCGTCTCTCCTGGATAGTGCATCGCCATTTACTATAATTTCCTTTGTTTTCTTGTAAACGGTCTCGAAGTCATAACCCAACATCTTTGTGACCCACTTTTGTTGTTTTATAGATGATAGTCTTTGTTCCAAAAGCACTTCAAATTATCATGATCTATCTTCACTTTGAAGTGACGACCGAGGGGATGCGAGACTATATTGTTTGATTGCATGAAGAATAGCCATCATTTACTTCGCATAAGTTAGTTTTGATAGGTTCTCACCTTTCCATTGACAACTCAAATACAATGGGGCATCTCTCTTGCATGAGTAATGCCTCTATGCCACACCATGATGCAACGCATTTGATAGTGAAAGTTTTGGAGGAATCCTAGGTAGCTTAACTCGAATTGATACACGTGACCCTCTTTAGTGTTTCAAATGCCTAGGTTGCTTCCTCATTCCAATGAAGAATCTTTCTTTAATGAAGTTGAGAGTGGTGTTGAAATTCTCCCATATAATTCTTCACAAATCTACGATAATTCTCCCATGATTCCTAAGAAGCCCCGAGGCTTTTGAGGGTTATAGGTATTTTCTAGTTCACCATGGCTTGGAACTTGTGAGGATCCACTTTTACACCTTCATAAGAAAATGTCTAACCCAAGTATTCTACCTCCATGACTCCAAAAGCACACTTGGAGGGCTTGGTGTAGGGGTGTTGTTCAAGAGTGTCCAAAACCTTATCAACATGGTGTAAATGTTCCTCCCATGTCTTGTTGTAGACTAAAATATCATCAAAGAATACTAGTACAAACTTTCACAGAAATGGCCAAAAGATTAAATTCATTGAACTAAAGAATACATAGGGTGCATTTGTAAGGCCAAAAGGCATTCCCAGAAATTCACGGTGTCCTAAATGTTGTTTTATGAATATTGTCATCACAAATTCTGATTTGATGATAGTGCATTTGTAAGGCGAAAAGGCATTCCCCAAAATTCAGTGTCCTAAATGTTGTTCAATGAATATTTTCATCACGAATTCTGATTTGATGATACCCCAATCGAAAATCTAATTTTGTAAAATAATCGGCACCATGTAACTCATGTAGTAAATCCTTAATGACAGCAATAAGAAACTTATCTTTTACCATGTATTTGTTGAGCTCCATGTAGTCTAGACACATACATCAACCTTCATCGTTCTTTCATACCATCACCACCGACGAAGAGTAAGCATTCTTAACTATGGCAAATAATACTTGCTTCCAACATCTCATGCACCATCTTTTCAATCTCACTCTTCTGTAGATAAAGGTACTAATAAGGTCAAATGTTGGATGGTTGGCTTCCTAATGCTAGTTGAATAGCATGATCGCGTTCTCTTTTGGGGGTAAGCTGTTTTGGCATATCCTCAAACACGGTTGAGTACTCATTAATAATTGTTTGTAGCTTTGGTGGTATAGTTCCTTTTGATGTTTGCTTCTAGTGAAAATAGTTGTGCCACAAACCCATCTCGCATCCTTCTTAAGCATTTTTACATTTGAAGAGAACTCACCAACTATGGAGCTTTTGTTTTCATCCTGCATAGCTCAAAAGTCCTCCCTTCATAATGGAAGCACATAAATAAATCTCGAAATTTCATCTCAATCATGCCCAATGTAATAAGCGATCGGACCCCTACGACGATGTTTGTGCCCCCCATTGAAATGGCATGCATGGGGCCTTCTAACAAGTAATATTCCATGGATAACTTAATTTTATGACACTTTCCTATATAACTAACTTTACCTCTATCTGTCACTATGACCTTAAACTTTGGGGCTAGATAAACAAAGCGGTTAAAAAGCAAGGCCAACTTATGATTAAAGAAATTGAGTGCTTCCAAAGTGAATCAATACAATCACCCTTTGTTTCTTCACGAACCCGAATACCTCAAGGGTTTGTGGGGTGCTAATGTTTGAAATTGTAAGGCAAGATATAGTTAGTTGAGATTCTTTGGCCTCAATCCGAGGAACCTCTTCCTCTTCACCACATACTTCATCCTCGTCTTCCTCATTTGGCTCTTCAATGTAGAATAAGTTCTTCTCAACACATTAATGTCATTTGCCCCATTTGTTGTCAAAAGTGAAACATGGTCATTTTGTTTGTTTCTCTTCAATGTGTTGTGGAGTCAACTGGGTATGTTGAGAGTGATGGGTCACAACTGAAACATGGTCATTTTGTTTGTTTCTCTTCAATGTGTTGTGGAGTCAATCGGGTAGGTTGAGAGTGATGCTACCAAGGTGCTACAATCTCTAATGTTAGTGAAGGAATTCCTCTTCATGGCATGGATTTTTTTCCTTGGCCCTATGTGTCATGATAATAGAATCAAAAACTTTGGTTGGATTAAACATTCATACCTTGTATTGGATGCGATCCTTGAGAGCCCGCAGAACAAATCATTGATTTTCATCCTGTAATTGAACTATTGAATATAATTCTTTCTTCGACCTCTTTTGCCTCAACTTTTCCAAGTTGCTGAAGTAGTTCTAGGCAACACTATTATAGTGTGTTTGTTGCCCCTTCATAAAAATTGAACAAAAGACATTAAGAGTCATCTTCTTTTGAGCACACAACCAATGATACCAAGTGCGGTGTCATGGCTCTAGATATAATGGTGCCATAGTAATATTTTCCCACTTGGAGTCTAATGTAGATCAAAGAAATTATCCATTTGGGTAAATCCAGTTCAATGGGTCCTTGCCATCAAACTCACATATATTCACCTTTAGTAGGTTTCACGGCCCATAATTAATGCTCACTCCATAAGAATGTGATGTAGTATTTGAATCACAATTTGTATGTCCATTAGATCGACCTTGAGTTGTGTGAAAGGCTAACTCAAGATTTTTCGAGATATCGATTCATATTTCTTTTCAATGCATCCACCTCTCCTTGCATGTTTTGATCCAACACCTCCATATTTCCCTTCAAGTTCTCCACAAGAGGTTGGATTTTTTCATTCATCAAGGAAGACTTAACATCAAAAGTTCCACCACATTCCAACTCTGATTCGGCCTCCTTGTTAGGAGTTTTTCTGGAGTAGCGAACATTTTCTTTGATCTATAGTCCATCTCCTGTCATGGCGATTGGGTTTAGGTTTTGTTAATGATTTCAACAAAATAGACAAAAAAACCCAGGAACAAATCCTATTTCAAATTCAGATAGCTTTCCAAAAATGTGAGAAATTCCATGATTTGCAGCCTAGGGAGCGAATTTGTGGAAAACACTAATATTGCAATAACTTCCATAAAAGCGAATTAAAATCAATTGAAATTTGGAGGGTAGCTTTATCTTCTAATGTCGCAACTCCATTGAAAAATTTGTAAAAAAATTACAATTAATTGTGAGATAGATATAGGAGAGTCCGTAAAATTAGAGTTTCAACCTAATTCTGACTTGAATCGAAGCTTTGATAACACTTTTAATGAAATTGCTAAGATATATTTGATTATCAACAGCAATAGGACACAGAATAAAATATAGAGAAAATCACAATTTGATTATCAGCAGCAACTTGAGAGGAGCAAGCTCCAAACCATACAATAAAACTCGAGTGCTCAATAGGATGATCATCTACTAGTTACTAGCTCTTATATGTACCCTACTATATTATGCAAAGCACCAAGGCCAACCTACTAAACATATGAAAGCAAAAATAAATGTGATATGACATGATAAGAGATTATGTTAGCCACATGTCAGCCATACATATCCCGATATATAACCTAGGATTAACGGCATAACATTTCATACTTATTGCTACATGTTTAGTAATTGTGAATAAGTATACATTCCACGGCTTTACAAGGAAGCATATGAGATTGTTCAATATTATAATCGCTACTGCAAGCCCACCTAACATGGAGTTAAAAAATAACAGTTACACATTCATGGTTACCCAAGATTGATAAAATAAAATAACCATCCCAAATAAACTGTTTTTCCCTCCAAGAAACACTCATATCCCAGTAATGTCCCATTTGGCTCTGTTCAAAAATATACCTTCTTGTGAAATGCCATACTGCAATACATCTAAAAACTGGTTAGCCATTTCCAAAATTTGGGAACATAGATGAAGCATATTATACATTTATAGCATAATATTCTCACAAAACTTCTCAAGCAAGGGTTTGACACATATTTCAAATAAAGTAACAATAGCAGTGACACTGCCTTGTCTTGCTCCGCTTCTATCAAAATGTGGATGTGGTCAATATGTACATCATACGAATTCTTGGAGATCCCAGACTCTGCCCACATGGTTGAAATGATTTTTATGAGGTTCTAATCAAGAATCTCAATAGCAGAAGACTTGCTTTTAAATAATTTCCATCAATATCTATCAGCCGATGAATGTCATACTAAAATCCAACTGTCCATAAGATCAAAAACTGGACAGCAATTACAAACCTATAAACTTTTTATATTTCTCTTAAGTGCAAATTTTGAGGAGGTTTTCCTTCTACTTCAGGAAACAAGATAGTTGAGCAACCAGCAAAACCATGCATCAACAAATGTAGATTCTGCAAGGTCAATTGCTCTCCACAAATGTAGATTCTGCAAGGTCAATTGCTCTCCCTAAGCCAGCAGCTTTGTTGACGCATTCCCTAAGCTCATCATCGGGATTACTATCTGCAACAATTCCTGCACCTGCCTGAAGATGTACAACCCATTCCCTACGCTTGTTGATATCCTTGTATGAATACATTGTATCATAACGTGTTTTAGTAGGAAATACCATCGTGCGAAGAGCAAGTGCAATATCCATGTCCCCGGCATAGGATACACCTCCAATACCACCACTATATGGCCCTCTTCGAGTTGGTTCGTATTCATCAATCAACTCCATAGCTTTGACCTGAGAATCAATCATAGGCAAAAGATGTTAAATGAAAAAACTGCACATCAAAAATCAAATTTTATTCGGAAAAACTATAATGACGCAGCAATAAAATTAGAACAAAGAATTTCTACTTAAAAGCTGCTAATCTCTTAAAAATAATAGAAGGATCCCAAAACTATTAGACAAACCCAAAAAGCATCTGGAATACATCAGCAATGTCAAAAGAAACAAAAAGTTATAGCTCAAATGTCAGAAAAGCAACTACTTGACAATGTAATGGATGGAAGGTAAAACTGGAAGCTATTGAAGGTAATTTAAAAGACAAAACCCAGTCTATAAACTGATAGTTTCAATGGGATATTAATGATGATAAAAATATAGATACAGAAAATGCAATATTAAAAGAATTGAATAATGAAATACCACCTGCAAAATTCTTATAATTCTAGCTAAGTAGAACTATACAGAAACATGCTTGCAATTTCATTTTTACAAACCAAAACTTTGCCTGCAACACACAAACTTCACAACAAAATAAAAAAATTATGTGCAAACATGCAAGGAATATGATTGAAAATTCTCCAGTAGTCCTCCCCAATGCAGGATAGCGAAAAAGTGATCCACAGGAAGAGCTATGGAGACTCTGGGCTAACAAAAATCAAATCATTTTAAGGAATTTCATTTCAGTACACAGGAACGAATGAAGAATCCCACCATCTGGGAGCTTTATAGAGGAACAATATGTGTTATTTATGATCGTACAAACCTGAAGCAAAAAAAAGGTAGCAAAAAGAAATAAGGAAAATGGCCATCAGTAAGCTAAAGGGAGGCTGAATCAACTTTGTACCGAACACTATTTATTTGGAAAAGTATATCTTGACATTTGAAATAATATCTTTTAACTTCAGTTTTTCATTTTCGAGAAATCTTGTGCAACTCAAAGAAAAGTTCCCTTGGGTAACAGCTATTTCACGGATATTTTCAAACAAAACCAGTATTGCAAAAGATAATTACTTTTCCATTTCATAAAAAAACATAACAGTGGATCTAGGAAAATTCCTTATCAATCATAGTTACTAAATTTGAGATAAAACAGAGGTGTGAGATTTGTCATGCAAATTAAAGCTTTATGATAATAAGTACACATGCATAAGATAGATATATTGTTGAAAGTTATGGAAAGATCGAGCCATATTTACATTAAGGACTCTTCCAGCCATACTTGTTCTCTTATCACAACACCATCCCCTTGAGTCCTACGATTACACCTACCTTCTCACAATTATTTCTGCTCTATGCTTAGATAAATTACTAATAATTGTCGATATAGTTGATCAAACTCTTAACAGGCAGAGGTTGTAAAAGCTATAGCAACAAACTAAAAACTTAGCTATGCTTAACAAACAAGCTAGTCATCCATATTTACGTACTATTAAACCTTTATACATCCCAACATAGACTGACTAGTGGCCACATGTATCTTCAAAATCACAAAAAGACTCAACTCATCACTTAGAAAAGGAATTAAGCTAAACAAAAACGAAAAGAGGTAGAGCATCAACGTCTGTAGAATTAGTAAGCCTTGCAGACTTGATGCACATAGTTAACTAGAAACAAAAACATAATCATCTTAGCAACCTTGAATAAGAGAGACATAAGCCGCCTTAGCCTCCGGGACTACAACATTAACCAACATGACCACAAAATTAGTCACTCTGTCACAATCAAATTAAGGTGTTAAATAAGTCTCTTGAGCCCTAAGCAAGGGAGTTTGAACATTAAACAAATGTATCAACGCATATCCATAGGAGCTCATTTTTATATTCATGCTTTCAAATTCATTTATAAAATTGTGCGATTTGGGCATTTGGGAGAGAGAGAGAGAAATCCTATCCTAAAGATATGGCACTATTAAAATAGCTTGTATATATAATGGACATCACATAGATAATAACCACAAGCTAGTAAGGACACAAAAAGCATGACATTGAAGCCATTGGCGATGTCGAACCACAAAGACAGGACATAAGAGCTACGTTAATACATCTCTACTAATCATGGACAATATTCTTGAATATTATGAAATCATCCATTCTCTCAAATCTCAATCCTAACCGGGTCCTAATCAAACTGGATAGTGGCCAAAGCTTTCGACAAGGGCAGCTGGGATCTCATAGAGCACACTCTTCAAGTTTGTGGCTTTCAGAGATGGGTGATTGGATTAATAATCGCATCACTACTCCCACTCTTTCAGTCTCTTTGAATGGTGAATGTGGTATCCCCTTCTAATCGACTCGAGACAACTTAACACCCTCGACCCTTCTACTCAAGGATAAACAAAGAAAGAAATTATATTAATGTCCACAGATGACCAAAAGTAGGTCAATAGGACTTGAGGATACAATAATTAACAATAGAAAGATCTAGGAAGAGAGAATCCTAGAAGCAAAATAACAAAAAGTACATAAGAAAAATAAAGCAGTGTGCCACTAACATAGGTGGTAATGAAATCAATACAAATAGCAATGAAAGGCGAACAAGAGCCCCTAAAGCATGTGTCAATGAAGACTGGAAGGAAATCTCATCGACTATCTTTGTTTGTGCTTGAAATGGAGACATTTGAGCCATCATCAACTACTATGGAAGATCTAACAATGTTGGTCTGGGAGTACCTAAGGACGAAGGGGCCACGCTAGGAGATTCTAGGAGGAAGCAAAGCACTCTCAGAATCTCTCCTAACATCCAAGGCTGGTGTAGCTCCTATAGTAGAAAAGCTCATAATATGAATATGTCCTTGTTATATGAGGGGTCGGTCGATAAGCAAAAGATCCATGTTGGCGAGATGGGGTAGAACCATGCCGACGGGAGGGGGCAAAGGCACGAGGCCGAAGGAGAGCAGGCTAGGGGTCTAAGTACTCTAAGTAGTAATGATTTTTTTCTACTCGATAGAATTTCAATATTTATACAAGTTGTCTTAGGGGTTAGTGCAATCTTCAGGTCTCCCTTGACCCCTGTGTTCGAGCCCATTAGAGCTGCCTTGATTTGGGAGCTACCCCTTGTCTTAGGCTCTAGCAATATGACCCAATCCAACAAGAATTACTTCCAAGGACTAGAGTCTCCAAGGATCTCACCTAGTGAAGGTCGTTAAGCTCCACTCAGCTATGGACAACAAACTCTCCAAGAGAATACTCTCATAGTGGACTCCCCATTTATTGTGGACACAACTAGGGGCCAAGTAGAGTGAGCAACTCTACCATTCACTTTCCCAACAATAACTATTGTGAGGGCTTTCCTACCCAAGAATTTACTAAGAAAAGCATAGCCTAACTGATCTATCAGCTCCTATATGTTAAGTATCGGTGGCCAAAGGGCGTTTGGTGTTGGATGTCGCTCGGGTGGGCTGGAAAAAAAAAGGTGATCGGCATGGGAACTCTAAAGCCTTTAGACCCCTCCTATCGAGATTTGTGCCGAAGACAAATAGTCTTGTGTAGATAAAAAGCCAAGCATCATTGGTATGGATATCTAAAGAAAGCAAAACAGGTTGCTTGAGTCCCTGCAGAGGCGGTGGTATCTTCCTCAAATCTCATAAATGGGACATCCGAAAATGAAATGTTCCTCAGTCTCCAGCTCTAGGAGGGAGAAAACACAATAGACTCGGTCTTATCTAAGAATGTGATGATCAATTTCACCCCAAAACTAGTGATAGCAAACTCTCGTCTGGCCACAGGGAAATCTCAAGTTGTGGGACCAATGTCACTAGAGATAATGACGGAAACGAATAATATCATTCACTACCAGTAAAAAATACTCAGCGTAAAAAGCAAGCTTGGGGCTGAGCAACTCAAGGGACAAGATGTAGGTGGCCTGGATATCATGTATGTAGATTTCTCTCTATGGCTCGGATATCATGTATGACTTTCTTTGTGGGAAAGAGCTCGTGAGGGTGTGCATTGAAGTTGTACATGAGAGGTGGTAGCCTATCGATGGAGATGCCAAAAGAAAGAAGGAACAACCTAGCTTCAAAGTGCCAACAACGTCAATGTTCGGTAGGGGCCAGCGAAGCAATACTCTATAAAAGCGAAGTGCTGAATATAGATATCTCTCATGACCCAAAGTTGGGGTCCCTAAGGATCTCGAGCTTGTGCATGTAGAAAGTAAGTTTGAAGATAGTCTAATGGCGTAGCTACTAGGTGGAAAATTCAGCTTGGACAATGCAACGAGAAACTTACTTGCAACAAATCATGCATTGTAGCATGAGGGTCAAAAACATTTATATGTCCCTGGACCTCCGAACCATATAAAAATGTAGACTTTTTGATAGTATCAAAAATGCATAACTTGGAAGGAATGTCCTACAAGTGGACCTAGAAACAATGGCGCTCCAAGGCAGAAAGAGAGGCATATCCTCTTAAAGGCACAAGTGAGAGTTGGGCTTCGTCTTTATAGGATGAACCAAAAATCGGACCCCTAAGTAGGTGTAGGCCAATGTGATCTCTAGTAGTACTCCTTTGTAGAAAAACTGGAATTTAGAGAGAGCACTCGCAAAATATTGAAAATCGTGACCTTATTTTTACTAAGGTCGACCACAAGATGTTGAAGATCACAAAAAATGAGCAAAGGAATCAAGTTGTTGTTGTAAGCCCTCGACAAAGTGTAAGAGGACAACATCATCAAAAATAAGTATAGCTATAACCACTTCATGTAAAATACAACCAACAACTTAATGTGTGTGCTGCCAAAGAAACTCCTCTAACTCATCAATGTAAATGTTGAATAGGGTCAGAAAGAGAGGACACCCTTGCTTGACCCCAATGGTGCTCTTAACTAAGTCAAAGAAACCGTGAAGTATGAAACTGTCTCATAAAACCTCCAAGCAGCGATAACCAGAGATTCGAACATATTAAAACCTATGGTTTTCCTGTAGTTATCAATGGCCCCGAATACAGCACCTTCAATTTTCCAGACAACACCCTTATATCTTCCCTTAATCTTCAGGAACTCCGTCACATCACTGAGCTCCTAGACCTATTCAAACTGCCTCAGGCTAGTTAATCAATAAGCACAAATCTCATGTTATAAGTATTAACATCCCAAACTAAAAGAAGACATAAAATCAATCCCATTCTGAGATTCAAAAAGAATCTTCTCCCCTCAAGTATTTGGGGTTTTCTCTCCATATGAAAAGTAACTTAGGCCTTTGGTAAAACACTGTCAGTCAACTCATACTGAAGATCTCCCACTAGACTCATCCCTGGCTATCTCTTGTTGGTTGGTTTCAGCACGTTTGTGTAGTTCTTCAAGCGGTCCACATCTATCTTCTCTCTTTGCTCCCATCCCAAACAGGTGATTAACCAAAATGCAATAATTCAACGAAATGTCCTTTGGCAAGGTGCAGACACCAACTTCAAATTCCCTTTGGTCTACTCATCCCAAACTTGTCAAAGCAACATTGAGGAAGATTCAAATGTCAAAAAGATTGAGGGATTTATTAATTCTAACTACTCTTTTCTTGGGGTACTCCATCACATCACTATGTTCCTGAACCTGTTTAAAATTGCCTTGGGACGATTAATAATAAGCACAAATCTCATGTTATCAGTATTATTACACCAAACTAGAAGGCGTGAAATCAATCAGATTCTGAGATTCAACAAAGACTATTTTCATCACAACTATCTAGTCTTTCCTCTAAATATGTAAAGCAACTCAAGCCTTTGGGAAGGCACTGTCAGTCAACTCACACAGCAGCTCTCCCACTAGACTAATCCTTGGCAATCTCTTGTTGGTCCAGTGCAGCTCGTTAGCGTAATTGTTCAAGTGGTCCCCATCTATCTTCTCTCTTTGCTCCACATCCCAATTCAAGTGATCAACGAAATCACAATAATTCAGTGAAACTTCCATTGGCAAAGTGTAGAGACCAACTTCAAATTCCCTCTAGTCTCTTAGTCTCAAATTTGTCAAAGCAAAAGTGAGAGAGGACTCAATGTCAAAAAGATTCTTTTTCCATGAAAGCTTCCTTGAGACTCAAGATATATATTTGCCAACGTAAGTATCTCCCATTTCCTTGTGTTGATATGTTCAATGTTGTTTGGAAGTCTCAAATCTGGCCATGCTAAATTACTTGAAAAAGACCTAGAACTATGGCAGAGTCATACTACCTAATGTGTTGGCAATGGCTCTTCCTTTCCTTTCTGGTGAGAACACTCCTCTAAAGCCATGGGCACACTTGGATAGAGAATGCGTCAACAAAGTTGTTGGCATAGGGAGAGCAATTAATCTTGCAGAATCTACGTTTATTGATGCTTTATTTCTTTTAGTTGTCATACTAAAATGTTTGTTGTAGTAGAAGGAAAACCTCTCCAGTATATACACATAAAAGAGTCTATAAAAGAAGTGAGGGCTTTGTGATTGTTGTACAACATTTGATCTTGTGGATAGATTGCCGACAAATATTCATCAATTAATAGATATGATGGAAATTATTTAAAAGTAAATCTTCCACAATGCATATTCTTGATAACAACTGCACAAAACGCAATTTAGCCATGCGGGCAAACTCTGGGTTGTCCAACAATTTGTATGATGGTGTACATATTAGCAATATTTTGGCGAGAAGTGAAGCAAGCCAAGACAGTGTGGCTGCTATTGTTACTTCCTTTGAATTATTGTCGGCCCCCTAGCTTTAGAAATGTTTATCACAATATCTTGGTATCAATGTGTAAGATACTTCCTCTCTTTGTTCCCAAAAGTTGGAAATGGTCAACACAAGTATAGTGGTTTTTAGATGTGTTGCAATATAAACTTAAAGCACTGGAAGATGGAATGTTTCAGAACAGTGGTGAGTGGGATGTGACTATGTATTGGAGGAAAACGCTTTATTCGTAATAGATGTATGACTCCATCAATCTTGGATAATTTAGCTACTATTTCAAGTTAATCTATTAATTCTTGTACTATTCTAAATAAATATTACTTATTTTTGTTTTCAGATACACGTATAATGATTTCTTTCTTTTAGCATGTTTGCTATGATATCATTCTAAGGTGTATTCTTGCATAATGCTTGAAAACTTTATGCCATAAATTGGTTGTGCAAGGATGATAGATAAGTCCTTTACCAATAATGCCCTCCAAAGATAATCGAAGATGATGTTGGTACCCTAGCCATACAAGAACTTCACAGGTCTCTTGATACCCCAGGCTAAGGTTGTGTTGATTCAATAATGGGAATCCCTCTCATAGTGATCTTTATTTTATATATTTGTAAATATCTCGGATACACACTTCAACTAGAGCCCTTCTTAATTGCACACAATTCATTAGAAGTTTGTTGTGCTTGGCCTTATCAAACTAGCACAAGTTATCCCTGTCGTAATTTCTATAACCTACATAATGAAGAGTATATAAAGACTATTTGGGAAACCGATCTCCTTTGTTTTCCTTGTTGTTTTGTCTTCGTTCAATACTTTTCAACATTGAAAACACGATGGATATATCAATTCCACGTCAATGTTCCACTTGTTAGAAAGTCTTTAGCTCAATACCTCAACACACTTCAACCAATATCTCGCATACACACATGAACCAATTCACTGGAACCCTTCTTGATTGCACACAATTCATTAGAAGTTTGTTTTGCTTGGCCTTATCAAACTAGCAAAAGTTATCCCCATCATGATTCTATAACCTACATAATGAAGAGTCTATAATGACTATTTGCGAAACTGATCTCCTTTGTTCTCCTTGTTGTTTTCTCTTCCTTCAATACTTTTCAACATTGAGAACATAATGGATATATCAATTCCACGTTAATGCTCCACTTGTTAGAAAGTCTTTGCTCAATGCCTCAACACCCTGCTCCCTCATCCATTCAACAAGACCATCTACACCCTTTCGAACTTGTTTCTCTCTCCAACATCACTCTTCTTCGTTGGGCAATCAGCAACTAAGAAGAGTGACAATGAGCTCCATGCATCTCTTCTTGCCCATCCCCTTCCTCAAACAACAGCAATTTTGATCATGACTGATTTTCATCACAGCTCCAAGATGGACTTTTCATAACTTCAATATTGGCATCTCCTCCACTAGTTTCACTACATACCATGGATTTTGTTCTCAAGCAAGGACACCCAATAGCTTAACATTTGGAGATTCTACACGTGACAAAATTCTATGCAATGGATCCAACTCTACAATACTATCTTTTAATATTCCATGCATCTCACGACAGCAAAATATTTCTCAGATTTTGGGGACAGCCAAATATTGAAAATTACAACCTTGAACTTGTAAACAAAATGCAAAATAAAGATTGGAAATTGGAATCGTCGAATCAATGTACATGTTTTATATCACTAAATTCAAGCTCGAAAACCGGAAACCCACTTGCTCTTGCACCTCCTCCTTTCCTCCTCTCTCATCTTTTCTTGTTCTCTTTGCAAGCTTGCTGAACGGTGATTAACAATGTAGTTTAGGGGTTTGTTTAATGTTTTTAAGGGTGATATTAGGGTAAGGGGCTAATGTTAGCGAAGGACATCTTCAAAAAAATAGAGGGTGACCCTCATTTTTCGGGACATCCACTATTTTTTTCTTTTTGGGGGATGCGAGACAACCGTCCCTAGGACACCCTCAAACTCCTAGGGACACATCCCCATGAAACACTAATATCTTCTCAATATGGAGATCATACATGCAAATCATTCGTTTTGGAGCTCAAATCTTTACATGAGGATCCTTGTGACATCAATGTTGCATTTCAATCTCCAGTATATTACATACCCATAGGGTTCAAGTCTCCATTATATTTAAATCCCACATGTTTCAAGTCTCCAGTATATTTCATTCAACATTTAAACTATCAATTTTGCAACTCCACCATTTGCGGTATGTTGGGATTCGGCCCTTGCGCAATAAGCTAAACAAAAAAGAGTAACGCTAAATTGCTATGTTGCCACGAAACGGAAACGGTGCGAAACGCGGAAATGACAATTTTCAAAAACCTTGGATGCGAAACGTTATGGAAAATGTCCGTATAATATATTATAATATATATGCGCATAGTACTCATTTTGTAATTGTAGACCATAAGAGATAATTGATAAAGCACTCAAAATATTTTGTATTCAAGTGAAAGTTGAAGTTCTAAAGAGTCATCATTCAACATGGTTACAATTTCAATGATTCACCTATACATGATAATAATCTAGATTTTAAAATATATCATCCAGATTTTCCTCATAATTAGAATATATCATCCAGATTTTAGAATGGACCTAAGATGTCATTATATAGCTTTTAGGAAGTGTCTTTAGCAAGTCTAGGTAGGTAGATTAGGTTTAGGTTCATTAAATGAAGTTATTTTTATTTATTTTGAAGTTATGATGCTTTAAAATTTGAAAAAGTGGCAAAAACGTGCCGGACATTTCCGGAAACATTTGGCACATTTATGTGGCGTTTCATGCACATTTGCCCGGGTTTCACGTTCGGAAACATTTCAGGCCTAAAACGTGACCCCCTTGGCGTTTCCTAGCTTCACGGCTAAACCTGAGATCCACACTGATGCATAAGAAAACATAGGACAAAATAAACACGGGTATTTCACATGGGAAAACCCTTTTGGTTGAAAAAACCCAACATGTTAACCTTTGTTATATTGAATGAACTAAAACCAATTTAGATTACAACAAATAATCTCAAGGTTATGTAATTGTCATACACATTGTCCATGCACTACACCGTGCAACAATCTCTACAACATTCACTCACGTAAACAAAGCAATGCTTAGACTTTGTTATCCAACCACATTAAAAATATATGAGATTTTTACATCCATTTCCGACATTCACTCCTAAGAGTATGTGTGCCTTTAAACCAGCACTTGACTTTGTACTCTTCACACACCAAAGAATCTACAGATTCTCGTTGAATGTTGAGCTAAGTCATCATTTCATAACGCTCCACCACCAAACATTTCATAGCATTATCAACACGTTACGTACACACATTGATTGACAAATCTAATTAAACAAGTGTTTGTTAACACCTTACAAACATCATACATTGCATTACCATGTTGTGCATCTTCACTTTGCACACTAATCTCCAAGTCTCCTACACACAAGACTTTTAGAACGCAACTTTGTGCACAACCAATGGTGCACACAGTTCTAAATTTTGCATTACACAATGCCACCATGCACTATTCTATGAGCATAGTTTCTTATGTAGACTTCCCGCACGGTGAGTGTTGTGTAAGCTTGCGTGGCACAACCTTTACGCATATCCATTCTATGCGAGAACCATGCAAAGTTGAAGCACTCCCAACATTCTCCCACCTATTGAACACTTTGCATACATGGAGCACGAATCCATACTTCAGCAGCTGCAGAGAAACCATGTCCATTCATTTTCAACACCAAGAAAACTTCTCAAGTACTCACTTTGTCTTAGTCAATCAATCCACAACATTCTCATCGAGTGTCCACCTTATCAAGCGGTATCTTATTCTCCTCTATCATTTCCCTTACAAAGCGGTATTGCACATCAATAGTGCAAGAATGATACCAGGGTTCTGTCCCGAATAGATTGCACTTTGATTGTCACAATCTATGCTCACAACCTTTTGACCAAACCCGACAAAGTAAATCACAACCTTTGAAGTAAAACTCAAGGTTTTGTCCATGATAGATTGCACTTTGATTGTCTGATCTATCCTCGCGACCTTTTGTACAAACCCAACGGTGGAGCACAACCTTTGAAGCCAACCCTCCTTTCTTAGGTGAGTAGCTTCTATGTACTCACCTTTGTGGTGGATATCACAACACTTACTTTTCATTTGCCTATCGACTTACAACCCGACCAATTAAGTTGAACACACATGCTGATGGTAGAACTTTGCAATCAAGATCTTCACCCCTATCGAATTCACAAAGCTATGTAGACTTAAGATCTTTCTTACACGAAGATTTCCCTGATAACAAACTACATGGTTAGATGTTTTGCACAAACACATGAAGAGCAACCATGTCCATTCATTTTCAAAACCAAAAAAACTTCTTAGTACTCACTATCTTAGTCGATGAATCCTGACATTCTCATTAGTGTCCACCTTATCAAGTAGTATCTTATTTTCCTCAATCATTTCCATTAGAAAATGATATTGCACATCAATGTGCTTCGTGCAAGAATGATACCCAGAGTTCTGTCCCAGATAGATTGCACTTTGATTGTCACAATCTAAGCTCACAACCTTTTGACCAAACCCGACTATAAAACACAACCTTTGAAGCAATACTCAAGATTTTATCTCTGATAGATTGCACTTTGATTGTCACAATCTATCCTCGAGGACTTTTGAACAAGCCCAATAGTGGAACACAACCTTTGAAGCCAAACCCCTTCCTTTCTTAGGCGAGTAGCTTCTATGTACTCACCTCTGTGGTGGATATCGCAACACTTACTTTTAACTTTCTTATCTAACTTGCAACCCGGCCAAACAAGTTGAACACAAATGTAAAGGTAGACCTTTGGCACTCAAGATCTTCACCCCTATCAAAATTCACAAAGCTATGTAGGATCAAGGTCTTGCTTACATGAAGATTTCACGATAACAAATTGCATGGTTAGATGTTTTGCACAAACACTTAAAAGCTGACCATGTCCATTCATTTTCAACGCAAGAAAACTTCTCGGACGCACTATCTTAGTCGATGAATCACAACATTCTCATTAGTGTCCACCTTATCAGCAAAAGTATCTTATTTTCCTCTATCATTTCCCTTAGAAAAATGTATTGCACATTAATGTGCTTCGTGCGAGAATGATACCGGGGATTCTATCTCAAATAGATTGCACTTTGATTGTCACTGATCTATGCTCACAACCTTTTAACGAAACTCGATAGTAAAACACAACCTTTGAAGCAATACTCAAGGTTTTGTCCTAATAGATTGCACTTTGATTGCCCTGATCTATCCTCGCGACCTTTTGAACAAACCCAACGGTGGAACACGACCTTTGAAGCCAAACCCCTTCCTTTCTTATGTGAGTAGCTTTTATGTACTCACCTCGTAGTGGATATCACAACACTTACTTTTCATTTGCATATTTAACTTACTGACCCGACCAAACAAGTTGAACACACATCACGATGGTAGACCTTTGGCACTCAAGATCTTCACCCTATCGAATTCACAAAGCTATGTAGGCTCGAGGTCTTGCTTACACGAACATTTCCCTAATAACAAATTGCATGGTTAGATGTTACGCACAAACACTTGAAGTCCTCTTCATCGTGATCAATGCTCCTTGTCATGACTAGACATCTATCGCTTACTACCACCATTTCATGTGCGATGCCGGTCTAGTGCGAACCATTGCATACATTAGGCTTCCATTGCACTCACATATGGAATTTGGGCCATGTTGTCCAACTCCTCGTGCCTTTAAACAACTTTGCACTGATAGGCAGTTTCGACCAACTAGAAAGGGTGTGTATAGGTTTTCTATCATGGTCATGAACCTCTCCAAAACTATCATAACATGTTTCTTTTGATCCAACAAGATTTTCCGGTTACGTGTGATGTTGTTCGACTTACATCCCCAAAATAAATTTTCTAGCACCGAGATCCTTCATGTCAAAGCGAGACTTAACCTACTTGATCAACGCCTCTGATTTCAATCAACGTGCCATCCACCTAGAGCACTATGATGAAAAAAAAATCCCCTTCTTCCTTGAAGTACATGCGAGGATCAACTTTGTTGCGTGCAAGCCCAAGTTTCGACACATAGTTGTCAAACTTATGATTCCACATCCTTAGTGCTAGTTTTAGACCATACAAGGACTTCTTTAGTCTGCAAACCAAGTCCTCTTTCCTGTTGACCTTCAATTTTTTTGGTTATGCCATGAAGATTTCTTCTTCAAGCTCTTCATGCAAGAACAATGTTCTAACATCCATTTGATCTCTAGATCAAACACAACAGCAATAGCTAAAAGAAATCTTATAGAAGTCAACTTTGCAACATGAGAAAAGACCTCACCAAAATCAATCCCCTCCAATGATCCAAACAGAAATCCAGTAAGCAATTCTAGTAGGGCAACTTCCGGGAGTCATAGCTTTTGCACCGTAGCTATGATTGACTCCGTTCAAAATGTGTCGGAAAGCTTGTAATGCGTAGAATATGGTGAAGAGGTGCATGCAATACTCTGTATGGAAAAGTTTGACCCCAAAATCTGCTCCTAAAGGCCTCAAAATGCAATTTTTGTAGTGTTGTCTAAAAATAGTAATTTTGTGAAATTTTTGCATATGTAATTCATGGAAGATGAACCACCTCGTCTCCCTCGAGATTGGTGACCTTCCACATTCTTCTAGATGTCTCTTCATATTTCCATAATTAGGTATATAAGTATATGTAACCCAAAAGGGAAGGACACACATCTCCTTGCAGAGATAGCTATTGTAATCACAGTCTTTTGAGCAATATACATCTCTTTTCAAAGATAGTTTTACTGTTTACATCTGGCACAATTGTTATTATGTCCTTTAATCCCAAAACCCCTAAGTTTTGGATCATCCAACTAAGAGAACCCTTTCAAAGCTATGCGAGCCTTTTACCTCTCCAATTTTCCTTGTGCATTGTAGTTCTTAAAAACCCACTTGCTGCACAAATTTTCTTCAAAGAGGTAGCTTTACAAACTCCCAAGTCTCATTTTTATCTAGAGACTCAATTTCTCCTTCATGGCTTTCTTCCAAGCCTCACTCTCTTTTGATCCAAGAACTTCTTTGATGTATTGAGATCGTCATCATCAATTACATCATACATTACATTACCAGTCTGCATAGCTTCACTGCGCATCATTTTGCAACTCTCTTGTGCACGAGCCTTTAAATACATAGACCAGCGTACAGTTATAAACTTTGCAGTGCATAATCCCTATGCAATGCAACTGTGCACTATCCCTGCACAGTAGTGTTGTGCAAGCCTACGCAACACCGCCTCTGTGCATATTCATCCTACACAGAACCATGCAAAATTGAAACATTTCAAACATTGTTTGCATGCATTGAATGTAAGCGGCCACAAGGTTGTTTGATAAATTTGTAGAAATTGCAGACAATTTCCTCCAAGTAATTATCTGCATCATTGTAAGTATGTTGCATGCAGACTTAGCCCAATTCATTAGAGTCCTTATTGCATGTAAAGTCAAATTAAGCGAGAGGTCTTGCATGCCTAGTCCAAGGGTAGTTTGCATGTACTTGGCCTTATCCAGCCAGCACAAATTCTCACACTTGTAAATCTATTTAAGCTGACTAATGAAGAGTATATGCTATCAGTTTTGGCAGCAACTCTCCTTTGTTTTCAGAGTTGAGAATAGAAATGGTACATAATCTCTACAGAGCAAGGAAATTAGAGGTCAAAGTAGCTCAACTACTAACTTGCAAATACAAAAACAAATCCATAGGGGACCTAGTAGTAATATTGGCCAAGATGGATATTGGAGTTGTATAGAGCCACAAACTAGTCAGGCTAATTTGCAACAGAATACTGACAATAAACATCAAATGTTGTCCATACTCCAGTTCTTACCCCAAGGGTTCAATACAGAATTCTCATGTAATTTAACGCTTTCAATGCTCAAGTAGAATTTCATTGCATGCTAAGCACATGGATGGAAGTCTTTTCTTTCTGTTCATGTATGGATTCATGTAAGTACCACATGGATAGAATCTTTGGCTTATGTTTGAGTATGCAAGTACCGGGGAGTTGATATGCAATAAAGGTGTATGCACTAATTTGCAACAGAATACTGACAATAAACATCAAATGTCGTCCATACTCCAGTCCTTACCCCAAGGGTTTAATAGGGACTTCTCATATAATTTAATGCTTTCAATGCTGGAGTAGAATTTCATTGCATGCTAAGCACATGGATCGAAGTCTTTGTTAGAAGCACGGGAATACTGAGAGGGTGAGGGGGTGAATCAGTATACACAATAAAAAAACTTTTATGCAACTTATTAATTTTTTTTTCACACTTAACAAGATATTCAAATCTGAAAGTAAAATGAGAGCACACACAAAAATCAAATGCACATAACACCAGATATACCGTGGTTCATCCAGTGTGAGCTACATCCACCAAAAGAGAAGCTTGGATTTATCTGTCTAAATCCAGCCGAAAAAATAGTGTTTACAAAGTGTGAGAACCCACTCACTGAGAAGACACCAATCTCAAGCCGAACACCAATTCAGCCCTTGAATGCAAACTCCAATCTCTGATTTGAAGCACCAACTTCTGGAGACACCAATCCCCAATCCGAAGCACCCACTCCAGAAAATCTGCAATACAAATCAATGATAATTTCTCCTTCTATATTCTCTCTCTCACATACTCATACTCACTTAAGAGATTTATAATATCAGCTCACATACATATCACACTCATGCAAAATGCTCTCTTTCTCGCTCACATTAAAATGTTCACACAACTCTTGCTTATATAGAAAGAAGGAGAGGAAAAACCACTTGTGGTTTCCCTAAAACCATGTGCCCATACCATGGGCCAATTTTGGCGCCTATATTGAAATTTAAATCTCCTACATGAAAAAATGCGCCATAAGGAAGCCACATCACTTGGTGGTTACAACAATATTAAATATTTGCTCCAAATAGAAATATTCTCTTACACATGTAAGAGTAACTCCTCTTACACGTCATAAACCTTCTTACACTTCCTTACACCTCTTTAAGTAACTCCTCTTACGCATCATAGAATCTCTTACGCGTCATAAACTATCATAAAATCTCTTACGCGTCATAAGTTGTCATAGAATCTCTTACGCATCATAAGCTATCATAGAATCTCTTACACATCCCGCCATGTGTTGTAAGATTCCTTGGTGATGTTGAATATTAAAATATTCAAATTTTGACATCACACTAATTTTGACATGGATAAATATTTTACAAACACTAATGTTGTAATGTTGAATATTAAACAAATATTCAAACCTCAATATTTCCATCAACACTAATGTTGTACCTTTGACATCAATGACAAAATACTCAACAAACTCCCCCTTTGTCATTGATGGCAAACCCCTGCTAAAAATAGACATGAAAACTTGTTTGCTCGAAATCCAACTTTCTGCCTCTGAGCTCTTTTCTGTACTATTGCATTGTACCTGTTCTATGCAACTCTCCCCCATTCTACAATTCTCCCCCTTTGACATCAATGGCAAGGGGATAACTGAACCTATCACCTGAACTTGTACTCGGAAGCTGAAGATACTGCAATGTGTAGCTCCCCGATGTCCATACTCCCCCTGAGATAGTCAATGAGTAAGAGTGACAGGGATCACTCCTAACTTTTGTCTGAGTGACTCAAAAGATTCCTTCGATAGGGGTTTTGTAAATATATCAGCAATCTGATCCTTAGTCCCAACATATTCTAATTTCACTGCTAATCTGACTTTCTCTCTCAAAAAGTGATACTTAATGGGAATGTGCTTTGTCCTGGAATGCATGATTGGATTTTTTGAGATGTTAATAGCACTAGTATTGTCACAGAAAATGGAAATAGGATGCTCATACTCTACCTTCATGTCCTTCAATGTTTGCTTCATCCAAAGCACCTGTGTACAACATGCCACTGCTGCAATATACTCTACCTCTGTTGTAGACAATGAAACTGAGGCATGTTTCTTCGTTGAACCATGACACTAATCGTCACCAAGATAAAAAGCTCCCCCACTTGTACTTTTCCTGTCATCAACACTTCACCGCCCAATTTGCATTTGTGAATGCTATAAGAGTGAAATCATCACTCTTTGGATACCATAAACCATAATCCAACGTACCTTTCAAATATTTGAAAATTCTTTTTACTGCTGCCACATGAGTTTCCTTTGGTGCCACCTGAAACCGTGCAACTAATCCAACAACCTACATAATATCTGGTCTAGATGTTGTGGTATATAGCAAGCTACCTATCATGGACCTATACAAGGTCTAATTAGCATCGGGAGACTCATCATTCTTACTCAACTTGCAACCTGTAATCATGGGTGTACTAACTGGATTGCAATCTTCCATTCTAAACTTTTTCAACATCTCCTTTATATACTTGGTTTGTGAAATAAAAATGCCTTGACTAGACTGCTGAATTTGCAAACCAAGAAAATAAGACAACTCACCAAGCATAGACATCACCTCTACATAGACAAACTCTTGCATCTCCTCTGCAAATTCTTTGCATAGTCTCTTCATGCAACCGCTTCCAAAAATAATGTCATCCACATAAACCACATCTATCACTTGATGTTCTCCTTTTGTCTTAATGTACAAATTGCTATCCATGATTCCCTTTTTGAATCCTTAGTCCTGCAAGTACTTGTCGGTCTAACGTACTCAAGCTCTAGGAGCTTGTTTGAACCATAAAGAGCCTTTTTTAACTTGCACACAAAATCTGAATTTTCTGATAGAATAAAACCTTTTGGTTTCTCTATATAAACTTCTTCCTCTAAATTTCCATTCGAGAATGTTGATTTTACATCCATTTGATAAACTTTAAAATTCTTGAAACAAGCAAATGCTAAGAACATTCTTACCGCCTCCATACAAGCAACAGTACAAATGTCTCCTCGGAATCAATGCCTTGACTTGTGAGTACCCTTTGCACACTAATCGACCTTGTTTCTAACAACTTCTCCTTCGTTCATCTTGTTTCTAAAGACCCACTTGGTACCAATGATATTCTTGTCCTTTGGCCTTGGTACTAACTCCCATATGTCATTCTTTTCTAACTCGATTAAGTTCTTCTTCCATGGCTTTTATCCAAAACTTATCCTTGCTTAGGTTCATTAAAATTACTCGGTTCGACTTTTGACAATAATGAAAAGTTTACCTCTTGTGGTGCGCTTGCTAGTCTCCTCCTTATGCTGCGTACTCAAAGTATCTTTGTTTCCAATTATTTGATCTACTATATGATTCTTACGAACAAATCGGGATGGTGCCTTTGTGTTTTCTTGTTCAAATTCTTCTTCTTCTTTCTCAAATTTGATTTCTTCATCCTCTTTTTGCACCACTGAGCATCCTATTTTCTTCTTCGGCTTCCAATCGTCGACTTTCACATTTATACTTTCCACTACTTTCTGTAGTCTCTTGTTATAGCCCCTGTAAGCCTTGTTTCTCGATGAATAACCAAGGAATATGCCCTCATCTTCTCTAGAATCAAATTTACCGAGCTCATCTTCATCGTCTCTCTTAATGTAGCACTTACTTCCGAACACTTTGAAGATTTCACGAAAGCTAGTCTTCCCTTCCATAGTTCGTATGGTGTCTTTTCTGTGTTTACTCGAATCATTCTTTGTTCAGAATATACACCGTTGTGTACACTACTTCTCTCCAAAAAGCATCTGGTAACTTGGACTCATTTAGCATTGTTCTTGCCATTTCCTGCACTATTCTATTTTTCCATTCAACTACACCATTCTGTTGTGGTGTTCTTGCCATAGAAAATTGTCTTCTGATTCCATGCTCTTCACAAAACTCATCAAATTCATTAGACATAAATTCTCCTCCTCTGTCTCGATCTCAAACACTTGATCCAGAGTTTGTCTCATTCTCAATCAAAGATTTAAAAATTTTTTGAATTGATCAAAAGCTTGATTTTCTTTATGAATGGCGACCCATGTTATTCTAGTAACGTCATCAATTAATAACATAAAATAAGAATCACTTTCTGCAAGCTTTGTTTAATATTTTGTTGGCCCACAGAGATTTAATATTGAATTAGCTCTAATGGCTTCATTCAGAGTACTCCTAGGGAAGAAATAAAATAAGTGACGCTTCCCATGTTGACTAATAAATTAATTAAAAGATAGTACTTTACGGTTTTGTGATCTTGAGTAAATCTCTCACTATTTGTTTTGAGCTGTTTTTTACCATGTTGTCAAAATTAATGTGACCCAATCTCTTGTGCCATAACCAGCTTTCATCAATTTAACTCGTGCAACACTTTTCTCTTCCCTTCACATCACTTAGCATGTACGGGTTGTTCCTTGTTCTATTTGCATCTGCTGACCCAATTACACTGTATCCTTCTTTCTAATTTCACAACCCTCTAGATAAAACGTGAGTGTATAACCTTGATCGCACATTTGACTAACACTCATAAAGATTATGTTTGGACCTTCAAGGAGTAAAACATTTTCAACTTTAGCTTGACCATTTAATTTTATGTTACCTCTGAGGTGATCTTGAATATGCAGCAATTTATCTCCAAACTTTACCTTGTATCTCTTGGCATTTTCAGCTTCGGGAACTT
Organism: Taxus wallichiana var. yunnanensis; assembly: GCA_018340775.1. NCBI lineage: Eukaryota > Viridiplantae > Streptophyta > Pinopsida > Cupressales > Taxaceae > Taxus > Taxus wallichiana. The sequence continues at coordinate 22,668,318 of CM031242.1, read as the reverse complement.
TTTCCTTCATGACTATCATATGCTTTGGAACATCCACTATCAATGTACCTAGGTTGTTCTTCATCTTGTATGGATCGCGGTTTGTACCAACATAGCCTCTTCCTTTTCTCCCTCCTTTATCTTTTGCCACACTTTCTTATTGTTGGCTTTCAGTGATTTGTTGTCCCTCTTTCTCTTGCTTTAGCTTTTTGTAATCTTAGTCCTGCAAAATCTTGCTATGTGGCCAACTTGGTTGCATTCCCAACATCTAATCGTATGCTCATTCAAATTTGACAATGCAGTCCAAAAGAATTGTAGTTTCTAGCATGAAAATTCTGATTCCAACTCGAAACCTCGATTCTAATACCATCATCTTATGACCAAAATTGTGACTAGAAAAACAATAACCGTAAAAAGAATATGGTCATGTAGGGTTGCTTACCTAGCAAGATAAACTTCTAAAACTTCTTTTTGTACCTATTCCACTTGCTCTCTTCTTTGTTTTTGTTGCTGGAGAATGATCTTCTTGTTTTTGTTGCTTTCTCCTTTCTTGGAGCCTTTTAGGATATCTCGCATAGTTGGCTTTCTTCTCACCGGTTCTTTGGTCTCTTTCTTTTCGCTTCATTGAATCCAATACCACCTTTGGATGATTTTCACCATCACTGTTCTCTACCTCAATGTTGCTCAACACCTCGAAGAAACTTTTTTCAAACTTGAGTCTCTTGATCTCACCCAAGGCATAGATGAGTTCTTCTTCTAAGTTTACCTCACCTTCTTCATCAATTGCATCTTGACTTCCACTTTTCCATCTTCAAGGGCCATAAACAAAAGTTCTTCAATGTCACCTTGTACAATGTTCCTACGAGCTATCATCTTCTGAAAGGAGGTGAGACTCTTCTTGTTTTGGTTCCAGTTCTTCTTTTCAAACTTCCTTTGCTTGAAATTCAGAAAGGCTTTCCTTTCTTTGCTTTGTGGAGCTCTTCATCAACACTTTCACTTTTTGCATGCGGACACTTCTTGCAAAATGTTCAATCTCACCACAGTTGAAACATTTAAAAGGAAGTTTACCTTTGTACTTGTCAAATCCCCTTTTCAGATTTTTCACCATTAGGCTTCTTCTTCGTCATCGGATTCATTATCCGATTGACCTTCTTCTCCTTTCCTTTCAAATCTTTGAAAGAAGATTCTCTTTTTCTTGGCTTATCTAATTTTGTTCTCATCTCATAAGCCGTGGGTATTCCATGTAACTCATCCATTTTCATTTATCTAGATCCTTAAGTTCTTCAATAGTTGAAAAAAGCATCAAATCTAGGAAGTAGAGATCTTGATACCTTTTGTACTATTACTGGGTCTTCCATCTCTTCACCCAAGCCTTTGATCATGTTTATGGTCTCATCCACATGGATTAGATATGCTGCAATGTTCTCTTCCTCTTTCATCTTTAGACTTTCAAACTTTCTTTTGTGTGTTTGAAGCTTTGCCATCTTTACTTTCGAATCTCCTTCATATAAACTGTTGAGCTTATCCCACATCTCCTTGGCAGTTTTGCAAAGCATAATCTTTACAAACTCTGAATCTGCTACACCACACAAAATAGCATTCATAGCTTAAGCATTATTTTCACATGCTCTCTTACCAAAGGGTTTCGATCTGAAATCGGTGGCATTGTCGGTGCCGTATAGCCATTCTCAACCGAATGCCAAATATCATGTCCAAGAGAATTCAAATAGGTTCGCATCCTTATGCTCCAAAAGGCATAGTTTGATCCATGAAACAACATGAGCTTTATTTGTGGAGAATCCTTGGCCTCTTTGCCATCGTGCTTTCAGATCTACTCTTTAGTTGTTAAGCTACTGGCTGAATTTTCCTTTGATACCAATTGTTTAAGCACGGGAATACCGAGAGGGGGTGAATCAAAGATTCGACAATAAAAAAATATCTCCAACTTATTAATTTTCTTTTCACATTTAACAAGATATTCAAATCTAAAGTAAAATGAAGCACACAAAAATCAAATGCACATAACACCGGATATATCGTGGTTCACCCAAAGGTGTGGACTACATCCACCAAAAGAACTGCTTGAATTCTGTCCAAATCCAAGGTCAGAAAAAATAGTGTTTACAAAGTGTGAGCACCCACTCACGAAGACAACAATCTCAAGCCGAACACCAATTCAGCCCTTGAATGCAAACACCACCGATCGTTTGCGATCTCGATTCAAAGCACCAACTTCTAGAGACACAAATCCCCAATACGAAGCACCCACTCCGAAAATCTATCCAGAAAATCTATCCAGAAAATCTACAATACAAATCAATGATAATTTCTCCTTCTATATTCTCTCTCTCACATACTCATACTTGGAGATTTATAATATCAGCTCACATACATATCACACTCATGCAAAATGCTCTCTTTCTCACTCACATTAAAATGTTCACACAACTCTTGCTTATATAGAAAGAAGGAGAGGAAAAACCGCATGTATAGGTTCATGTATGGAATCCCTTTTTGTATGTACAGAATCTTTGGCTTCTATTTGAGTATGCATGAAGTCATTCAGGGAGTTGATATGTAATAAAGATGTAAGCACTAATTTTATCATTCTCTTCCAGTCTGTAGACATGGTCAACCTGTGAGGGCAACTGCAAGCCATATAATGAAAGATCTGTTGTTGACCCCAACACCCCCTACCTGCTGCAAATACATTGTATCTCATGTATCCAGTACTTCTTTTTTCTTTTCGTTGGCCAGATACAAGTCAGATACAGGCCTAACATTCATCCGCACCAGATACAACTCAAGTACAATCAGGATCCATACTAGATAAATACAAGTCAGATACAGGCCTGACATGTGCCTGTACCAAATATAACTCAAGTACAATTAGGATTCATACTAAATATGGAAGGTAAGGATCCAAAACCGTATCCAAAGAGTAGAATTGACAAATAGAACACATGATAAGAAGAGATGAAGCCCTCTCTTGTCATACAAATCACTTATCTTTGAGCTTATATTCTGTTGTTGTATGCTAAAGAAGTATGCAGGGCATTTTTGAGGGTTTTAATTACGATTTGGAGAAGAATTGTGTCCCTACTATGCCTTATAGTCCTGATTTGTACTCAGTCATGACTTGGAAAATCGGAAAAGTAAAGCATACGTCTCTATTCTCAATAAAAGTCAGGAAGACATTGGCAAAAAAATCTATTGTAGGAATAAATGAATATGGTTTCCCCTTTTATAATTGTTTTGTATGATTATGCGGTTGTAATGCTAACTAATTTTGTAACCGTCTTTGCATAATAAATACCGGACACACAACCCATTTGTACAGTGTGTATTCCGGTTTTCTCTTCAATCATTCTTTACACATTTATTCGGTTTATTCTCTCTCTCCGCAAATTCTAACAGTGGTATCAGAGCGTGGGGCAAGCAAAGAGAGGGAGGAAGAAAGATATTTTCGTGAGTCCCATTAGGGCACGCTGAAGAAGGAAGACATTTTCGTTTTTGAAAGAAATCACGAGAAGATTTTTGAGGGTCGAAGTAAACAGTCTTGTTCGTGAAGATTTGTTGCACAGTCGGAAATCAAGGGCACGCCATTAGGGCACGAAAAATCACGTTGTACAGTCGCGAATCAGAAGAATCCACTCACGTTTTTCAAAAAAAAAAAAAAAAAAAGTCACGAAAATACAGTCGCGAATGGCACATTTTTCAGGAAATTAACAGTATTTTCGAGCACGAAAATACAGTCGCGAATGGCACGTTTTTCAGGAAAATAACAGCATTTTCGAGCACAAATAGTCAGATTTTAATAGCCACGAAAAATCGTGATTTTAGACATTTTACTGATCGCGAATTTGCACTAATATGGTGCATTATTACGATCCACGGTAATTGTTAGGGCACAAACATTTTCACGAGACATAAGGCTAGAAAGCCTTGAAGCAAAAAGACTACTGCGCTAGGGCACGAAATTATGCAATTTGGTATTTTATTTTATTTTATTTATTCATTGCCAAAATACGCAGTTGTATTTATTCTATTTTATTAAAATGGAAATGCCCATAGAAAAATATTTTGGCCTAAATTTTCATACATGGAGAGTGAAAATACAAATGCAACTTATGAATAAAAATTTGTGGGGCATTGTAAACGGGAAAGAGACAACACCTACCGATGCATCGAAATTGTTAGAATGGCAAAGCAGAGATGATAGAGCGAAAGCTATTATTGGCCTTGCTCTCTCTGACTCTGAACTTCATCATGTAGACCTAGACAAATCATCGAAGGAAATTTGGGATACTCTAAATAAATTATTTGGAGCGAAAGCAATCAATGCCAAATTTTCCCTGAAACTTCAATTATATAGGTTCAAAATGGATGACGGAGTCTCTATGTCAAGCCACATCAATAATCTAAGGTCCTTGATTAGACAACTAGCAGAAGTGAAAGCTGCAATTGAGGACGAAGATGCCAAAGCTATCCTATTAAATAGTCTGTCTTCAAAATATAGCAATGTAGTTTTTACCCTCAGTCAAATTCAATCTCAATCTCTGGATGATATGATAACAACTCTTCTAGCTGAGGAAAAACGAACTACAGAGGATGCAGAAGGTCATTCCCAACAAGAAAGTGCATTCTATTCTAGAACCAGAAAATATCATAGAAGATCAGATAAGTCGGAGATTGAATGTCATTATTGTAAGAAAAGAGGTCACACAACATGGGATTGTCGTGTTCGAGCCAATGATGTGCTCAAGGGTAAAGTCATATCAAATACAGCCAATATAGCCATGGTTGAAGACCCACCAGATGCAGAAGGTAGTGAGGACAGTGACGAATACACACTATAAAGATGCTCTAAACTTTGAAGGCAAGAAAGGATACAGGGTAGATGAAGCTCGGTATGGATGGTTGCTCAGATAGTTTGGGAGACTGTGGATCTTGGGAATTATACCCTCACGAGGGTCATGAGACAACTTGATGGAGCTTGTGGATGGCTTAGTATGGATGGTTGTCCAATAATTCGGGAGATTTGTGATTCGGGAGTTCGGGGAGGTGGAATCCGGGAACTCGGGAATTCAGCTCGGGAGCTACACCTTTACGAAGGTCATGAAGCAACTTGATGGAGCCCTATCCTATCATAGCATTGCTTTCAAAGTGAAAGTGTTTGAAGATAGCGTAGTTCTGTTTTGTTAGATTGTTTTTTTTTGAGTTATGTAGGGTAAGTCTTAAGAGGGGGTGTAGGAATAAATGAATAAGACTTCCCCTTTTATAATTGTTTTGTATGGTTATGCGGTTGTAACCGCTAACTAATTTTGTAACCGTCTTTGCATAATAAATACCCGGACACACAACCCATTTGTACAGTGTGTATTCCGGTTTTCTCTTCAATCATTCTTTACACATTTATTCGGTTTATTCTCTCTCTCCGCAAATTCTAACATCTATTAGAATATATTCAGGACTTTCACGAAATGAGATACTTTCCATCCATAATGAATGCACTCAATAGACATGAAAATAAATGTATCAAATAGGAAAACATCATTGTAATAAAAAGCACTTTATCAAAATAAGGGTTATTTCTATGTAATACATGTTGTTATAGTTATTTTAATGGATATGAATTATAGTCATTCATTTCTTATTTTGATGTCTTTGAAGCAAAGTCGTGCAACTCGAGTAGAGAACAACTTCCCAAACTCAATTGACAAAAAGTAATACCCACATGGCACACAGAAAATAACCCAGGAATAACTCAACAAAGAGTTTATGCTTGTTTTTACAGAGAAGTACAACTCCTGAGCACACACATACTTGATAACTCTTGGCCCTCCCTCTTCTTAATTTATGAAACATGTAAGTGGGAATGTCAAGGGGCTAGAAGCACATGATAGAAAAGCAATTGTGAGAAGGTTCTGTAGAACTAAAGAAGCCTTAGACTTCCTACTTCTACAAGAGGTCAAATTTGTTGGCTTTGGGCTTGACACTTCCCTCTCCTTTGTCTAGCCTAGGCTTGGATGCTTCGCCACTAGACTGCCAGGAACGCCCAAGACTCGTACTGTCAGGCACGATACATACCAGTGCGAGTGCAGGTGTATGTCACGGGTACATACCGCATGCCTCGGGTACATCTAAGTGCGGATTTCCATACCGGGACATAGCGGCTGCTCTGAGTGCGTACCCACTACAAAGTCTGTCATTTTGAACTTAAAATCATTAAAAATAAAAATAAATCCCCTAACAAAGAAAACATAACCTAACCCTAATTTCACCCTAAAAGACACCCCCAAACAACTATTTATACACCCATACCCTCTTGTTAATTCACACGCTCATATATTGGCATTTTGTTAATTCTAAGCTTGAAAGAGAGAGAGAGAGAGAGTTAGTAGGAGCCCTTCACAAGGGTTTGATAGTGGAGCTAGTGGGAGTGGAGTTGCAAGTGCCATCCATGAAGATGATTTTTGTCGGGAAATATATGTTAGTGCTTCACATATGTATGGGTGAATAGTAATTACGAGAGTAATTATTATCTTGTAAATAGTAAGTTAGTAACTTGTTACAAGTTGTTATATTAAAACAACTATAACAAATATATGTTGTTGGGTGAGTTTAACCACTCGCATTAATAAGTTGTAGGGAGAAACACTCGTGGGAGGTGTAGTTATACCTACATTCTAAAATATAGGAAATACAGTCCTATATAATTGTACGGTTTGTATTATGAGGATTAATGGAAAATTATTCTCTTTGTTAGAGAATTAGGATCCTTACATTTGGTATCGAGTCGAGCTGATCAAATGGAAGACTTAAGAAAAGGGGCAGCTCCATCTACTAGCTTGCCCTAAGTTATAGTTTGGTGAAATCTCTATTGTTATTTTACTAGCTTATTGGTATCCCCGAGATTAGCAATTGAAGCTGCTCCCAGAAACAATGTGGAGATGAATGAAGAAGACCAGGAAGTTGTCACTAATCAGCTTGAGAATGATGATTTTGTAGGTCCTGCTAACGACTCCAACATTAATTACCTAAACTACAAATCTGAAAAATGACTATGAAGAGCTTCTTGAAAACAATCATGGTCATACATATGCAGTACTTACAATATCACAAACTCGCAAGTGAGGCATTAAGCGACGAACAAAGAAGGGGCAGCCCTTTACCTTCTTCTTTAGCTCCCAGAAATAAGAATGTGAGTTCTTCGTCTCAACCACATAAAACAGCTCAAGTATCTGAATCTATTCCTTCTTTTGACATTATTGATCATGTCAAGAAAACCTAAGTTCAAATGTCAGAAGTTGAATACTTGAGAGCCTTTCCTGAGCAATTAAATAGGCTAGTCAAATATGTACAATCACCAGGACAATTCAATACATCAAAAGGTCTTTTGTCTAAGCCCAAAGATACTCCTCCCCAAAACAACACTGCACTTGTTAAATCCTCACCATCTTCTGAAAGAGTGGAACCGTTCTATGTTTCCCTATTGCTTGATGGTTTCAAGTTAAGTAACTGCATTTAAGATTCAGATGCTTCTGACAATGTCATGCCAACTAATGTTGCAGATGCTCTTGGGCTTACCCTGACGAAGACCATAGGAAGATGCTACTCCATGGAAAGACAAGTCCCTTTAATCGGACAAATCAAAGACACACAAGTTGTTCTGGCAGCTTTTCTTGACAAAATATTTAAGATGACAATCTTAGTTGCAGATATTCATGTTTCCTATGGGATGTTTGCTAAGCGAAACTTCGAAAGAGTGGGAGAAGTAAAGATGGATTGGTCCTATGCTCATATTCCTATCAAAGGAATAAATCAGAAGGCAGTGTCGGAAAAGAAGTCCAAGTACATTGTTACAAAATCTGAAGATCCTAGATCTCAGATTCTTTTTCAGGAATCTAACCATGGGGTCTATTTCTTGGAAATGGATAAAGACATTCCAGAGCCAGAACTTCAACCAGAGCTAGAGTCAAGTAAAAGAAGAAGTTAGGACGTTAGAGTTTGAAGGCGGTTGTTCTTTTGGATCGGGAGTCGGCGTTATTAATATCTCCAGATAATAAGATATTCCCATACTCCCACAAGCTGATGTTCGAGAACACCAATCATACGGCGGAGTACAAAGCATTGATGTTAGGAATGGAGCAAGCTGTAAAGAAAGGAGTAAGACTCCTCAAAGCCTAAGGAGATGTTGAACTTCTAGTAAAGTAAGTTCGAGGGCAAAATCAAGTCAAAGGAGATAAGATGAAGCATTACAAAGATAGAGTGCTTTCTGCCACACTCAATTTTGTAGCCTTCTCTATCGACTTCATTCCAACAAATCAGAATTCCAAGGCAGACTCTTTGGCAGTCCTGCTGCACTCATGAATCCGAGATAGACCACCTTTGTCCATATTCGAGACAAGGAAACTATAAAGTGGAGATGGTCTACCACCCCAAAGTCCCTGATAATGTTGAAATGGGGCAGCCTTTTAATGATGACAAACAAAAATTTGCATGTTTGCATGTTGAAGGGAATAAATCACCACCACGACGAACAGTCACAAGCAAAACTGATCGAGGTTATGATGATAGTAGTGGAATAATCCAACCAAAAGGTAACAAAATCCCCAAGGGTTTAGTTTTCTTAGTGGAGACTTTCAACAAACATGATCAATACGAAGAACAAAGAATATGGTGATAGTTCTTCCTCAAGAATGCAACCTGGTAAATCTGGGTACGGAGGAAGTTGATAAAGACTTATTTACCATAGAGAGAAGAAAGGATGAGCCACCACAAGATGAAGTTGATAAGGACTTGCCTAAGGTATTTGACAAGAAAGCCAGAGAAAGGAAGTTCGAGATCGGAGGCGGGTACTACGATGGGACAAAAGGCAAGAACCGAAGGGCATGCATGACAAATCTGATTCACTCTGGAAAGGGCCCTTCATGATTAAGAGAGTTGTTGGAATGGATACTTTCTTCCTTGCCTACCAGGATGGAATTGAGTTACCACTGCCTTTGTGGGCAAAGCATCAAGCTGTTCAAAAACTAAGTTCAAGGTAAAACCTGTTTGTATATAAATAAAACTTTTGTTGTTTTCTTTTCTTTTCTTTTTGTTTTGTTTTGTTTTCGTGGTTTGACTGAACCCAACGGACAAGACACGAAACCAAAGATGTTGGGATCTCATCTTAACTCCTTTCATTTTGACAAAGATAAAGATGTCGACAAACGGAGCCGATTGGTGTCCCCGAGATTTCACCCTGAAATCTTGGACAACCCCTTTTAAAAAAATCGTTCTTTTCAAAGTAACGGGTCATTTTGTGTTTGTTTTGCCTGTAGTTGCTTACATTGCTCTAAGGTATCCCCAAAAAAGTCATAAAAGCCAAATTTGAGAAATACCCACATGCAAAAGCTCACTCAATTCCTTCGCTAGACCTTGTCTGCACAAGTGTTTATCTATTTATTCAAGTAAATAAATAAAGTTCTTTTAAAAATAGATTGAGCTAAAATTGGAGGATTTAGGTTATATAAAGCACTTCAACCCATCATTATTAACACATAACATTCACCAGGGGGAAGAATTTTTACAAATCAGCTACATGGAGAAAGTTTTCTAGCAATTGCCCGCAGCTGTTTTTGTTTTGTTTTATTTCCTTTTGTCTATGTTTTGGTTTGTTTTCTCTGGCAGTTCCCATAGCCTATTCATTCTTCTTGCCAAAACTTTCCCTGGCCTAGGGTTTTGAAAAGTTATCGAATTTTTAATTACTAATTTGTCTACAAGGTGATCGAACTCAGGATTCTTTGAAGATTGCAAAAAGTCGCTTTGTCCAAAAAGGTGCAAAAATGGATTTTATGAAAATAAGAAAAAACATTGCCATCAATGCGTAAAGCTCAAGAAAATATGCACTTTTAGAGAAAACGACGCCTAAAACGGAGCCACGAAATGAAAGCTATGGCACATGCAAGTTTTTGCTGCTACATCTTCCCAAACCCTTTCCAAAAATGGCAAATTTTATTCTATGCTTGTGTTTTCTTCACCAAAAATACAAAAAAGGAAAGAAATGCAGTCTTCATGCCAGTCACAATTTTCAAAGTTGTCTTCGCGTCCAATTTTCACGTTGCCTTAAATAACGAATTTTCACGCAATTTTAAAGGCAAAAGTCATAATGCAAGTCGCACTTTTGGAAAAGAGCTATCTTTCATGCAAGTCGCATTTTTTTGGAAGGAATCACTTAAGCTGCCAATGGGAATTTTTAGAGGTGGCAGGTAGGCACGAATTTCTTGCCTACTCTAAGGTTACTTTTTCCCATCAAGTCAAATCACTTAAGCTGCCAATGGGAATTTTAGAGGTGGCGGCAATGGGAATTTCTTGCCTACCTAGCAGGTTACTTTTTCCCATTATGAAAGAAAAATCACTTAAAGTACCAATGGGATTTTTGGAGCTGCCTAAGAAGAGTTGACTTTTCCCATCAAAGAAGTTTATTCACCCATGCAAGTCACATTTCTAAGAAAGAGGCTATTTTTCATGCAAGTCGCACTTTTAGAAGGATTTAAGTTCCCAGTGAGAATTTTGGCAGTGGCAGGCAGGCAGGAATTTCTTATTTGCCTTATAGGGTAAAAATTCTCATTATGAAAGTCAAGTCACTTAAGTGAAAAGCGAGAATTTCTTGTTTGCCTTGCAAGTAAAAATTCTCATTATGAAAGTCAAGTCACTTAAGTGAAAAACGGGAATTTCTTAGTTGCCTTGCAGGTGAAAATTCTCATTGCTTTGACTTCCTATTTTTAGCAATTCCTCTTGCCAAAAAGTGCGACCCACCTTGGCATTAATACATGCATTTAATAATATTTATTAATGTTATTTCTAGCCAAGTTTGGCACCATAAATAGAAGATAGTCAAGGCCAAGTAGATGAGCTAAAGAGAAGTCAAGGATGCATGCTAGAAATAAATAAAATAAATTCATAAAAAAAAGCAAGCAGAAGCATGCAGACTTGGGCACCCAAATTGAGTAAAGGAGCATGACTTTTAATTAATGAATTGTCAAAAATAGGGAAAGGCAATTATTAAAAATAGCATGCACATAACTATATAAGCATGGGACACCATAAGGGAGAAGCAATTAATTCTTTTTGATGGAGCTTGCAGCCTAGAAGGATTTTGGCGCCAAAGGAAGGAGGATTTTGCATTAAAAAATATTTTCCACTACCGGGAAGCATCCAATTTTGGCGCCTAGGGTTGGAAAGGCTTTCTTTTTATTATTCAGAGCATCTGCATGTTGATGAATACTTCATTTATGCCCATATTGGTGAAGAAAGCAAAATTCAATGTCTGATACATTGAATATATCTTCAGAATCAGAGGAAGAAATAGATCCACTCTCATAATTGCAAAGACTTCCGCAAAAATTCATTCTCTTGTTTCTAATGCAACCCATGTGGAAGTCATTGCATGGAAAATTCCTTTCAGGAGCTTGTGCATGTGCTCCCAATCTTCCAGTTGAAGCCTTCATTGAATTTACTTGTATTTTCCTTCACCCGAGTGCTTTCAGAATTTAAAATTGCTCATATGCAATTAAAAATAAAAGGTGACGAGTTTTGCTTGAATTGTTTACAGCAAGCATTTTATTAGTGCATGTACTGCAAAAGAATTGCAAAAGCTTCAATGATAGAAGGGAAGACATGTCAAAAAAATTACCACAAGCAAATCACAACCAGTTGCTTCTAGATCCATTTTGGTGAGAATCAAAGGAAAGAATTCAATAGCACATGGGAGTATCTCAGATCCACGGCAGAGATATCATTCATATCATTCATTGCTAAAATAGATGAAGCAAAAGTACAATCCATATTGGATCAAGCATGCAAAGTATGGAGAAAAGACAAAACGGAGAATGTTGCAGCTGGAATAACTTCTTTTTCTCTCTTATTTTCTCCGACAAAGTAATTGAGTAATCAATTAAATAGTAAAACTTAAGTGATTGGTTTAAAAGTTACCGGAAGAAGTCAATTACTTGGAAATAGGTGGCAGACATGCAAAATAGAAGGTTCTATTTCCAGTTATAAATCATGCATGTCATGCAAAGAGTAATTCCAGGAAGAAGATTGTAAGTTGTCCCCTTTTTATAGCTTCTGCATGCGGGAGTTCATTAAAAACTTCTTATTTGTAATTGCCCTCTATACACTATAAATAGAGGAAGAGCATATGGGTTAAAGAATCAGAATTTGTAATCAGCATTCTTGTGTTCCAGACTTTGAGCTGAAACCCTTGATATCTTTTTGAAAGCTAAGGAATTGAAAAGAGACAAATTTCCGGAGAACTTTGTGTCAACGGTGCATTTCTTTCTTACTTCTATGTAGATCTTTGCATAAACTTTGTGTTATCTCAGATCTAGATTCAAAACTTTCATTTCCTTTAAATTTTGTATTTTGAGATCTATTTGTTTTATCTATGTGCATGAGACCAACTCTACGAACTATTGGTTGGATTGCACATTTTCTCTTCTTTTTTCCCGGATTCAATTATTTTCCTCTTCTGCAAATATTTCTTTACTGGCTTGCTTGCTGCAAAATTGCCTAGCTATGGCTCATGAGCTTTGCAATTAAAGTATAACCCACGAACAGATTACTCAAATCCATACTTGATAGAAATCTTACACAGGAGCCTCACCGGTAAATGAGGGAGATTTATCTCATGACTGCCTAGGTTTTCAGCTGTGCAAAAAATCTAGCTTAGTGTATTAGGTGAACAAAATAGTCTCTAAGTGGTTGTGAATTCATGAATTTATTCACATCCATATACTGATACTTCAGCGAATAAAACTGTACAATTATGATCTATTACATTTCTCTTATGCGTACCCTATCTTGGCATTGGTGTTTAACCTGTCTCCTGATCCAAGTCTATTCATGTATATAACTGAAGAACTTGTCCATGGTTAGAGCGCAGATCCGTTGACCATTTGCGCTACTATATGGGATTTTGTTAATTTCCAGATGTGATATTTTATGAAGTGCAGTGTATTGATGAGCTTTTGAAAATTGGTTATGGCAAAAATATCTTAAGTTTGACGTTGTTCCATTTGTATATATCTGCATTAGAATCAGCGCCACTATTCGCTTTCCATTCAATGGACACCAGCTCTATATTGCATGAGCATTGTAATTGGGTATCCAATTGCATAGGCCTGATTTGTGTTGGATCTGCTCATTACGTGTTCCTAGTGCACATCCAACTTGGTTTGAGTCCCTCCACATGTTGCATTGGCAACAACATCACCCAAGCATAAACTATCCATTTGGTCTTGTTGCCAAGTCGTGTAAATCTAGTGTTGTGTTTTAAGTTTGGTTTAATGGTATATGAGGATTAGTTATTGTTTAAAGTGAAGGTTGTATGACATGAGATCGTATTAAATCATTTACAAAGTTTATTAGGTTTTTTTTTGTTTAAATCAACTAACTCAGCTTATAGTCAAATCCTTGTGTCTTATCAAATAAATGAGTCGAATAGTCATTGGCTCACTAATATATATATAAAGGTCTTTAGATATTGGGTCTATAAATTTATCCTCTACATAATTATATTTGTGTTATTGTTAGTTTGTAAATGTCAAGCTAATCATCGAGTCGTTAATATCGTCAATTGTTAATAAGTTGTCTTTTAATTGTCAAAGGTCGGTATTGTTAAACATGTTCTGTTATAGTCAAGTTAAAAAGTAATTAAATATTACTTTTTCGTTATAATTATTCAAGTCAAAAGTGTCGTTAGAATTTTAATTATCGTCTTGTCATGTTACATTCTAGTCGTCGTGTGTTATTAGCTAGAGTCATTGCCAAATATTTAAAAAACAAAATTGCCTCATAAATGCATTTTCGGGGTAACTGGCGTCTGAGTTATAATTGAGCCTCAAAAGCCAAATTTTTTGATTTAGCAACACATCAACTCGAGTACGAAGGCACAAGAGCTTGGAGGTCGATCAACGATCTCTTGCCATCGCCAACAACAAGGCGGCTTCGGTTGTGGTGACATCTTTGCGGTGCGAGTTTTTTGTTTTTCAGTTGTGCTTCATTTCAGTTTTTCAGCTTTGTCAGTGTGGTGTGTATTGTGGATGCTGGAAAAACAATTGTATTGAAGAGCAGATGACTACAAAGATCATTTGACTGCGGTGATCCTCTAACTGTCGTACATTGTTGGAAGATGATCGGTCAGTGAATACATTCATCGGGCAATGGTGATCATGTGCGGCGAGATCGAAGACAATAAGATCGAGACAGATGAGTATGCGATTGATCACGATTTTCTTTTCATTGTTCTGGTTGTGTGAATAAGTGGAAATTTCACATTGTGGGGGAACATGACACCAATGTTCCATTTCCATTCGCGCGCAAACCGGCTAAAGTCAAGGGCAACTTCTAGTGGTAGTGGTAGTTTCCTATGTTGTTCGAGATCAAGTGGCAGCGATCGACAACGGTGGCTGCATGAAAATAAAAACATTGTGATTCTTATGGGATGTAATGTAAAAACTTTTCTAGTGTGAGTTTTCTTCTTCAGTTTTGTAGTATGTGAGTGTGATTCCTATATACTTCCCTGATGTACAAGCTTAGTAGCGAACAAAAGCACCGAGTAAGTCGGTTCATCGATCTTGAAAGTGTTTGTGTGAGGATCAAAAGCTGCCCGAAGTGGACAGTTGATGGGGCATGTTCGCATCAAGGTTTGTGGTAAGCCTATTTAAAACCATGTAAGGAGAGAGCCTTTCTTTTGGATCAAGATCATGAGTCACATAGTAGGGTATGTTTCACGGGGTGAGCATACTATAGTTGAGCATTGATTTGGTTCATCTCTAACCATGGGCACTATCCTTAGGATAATTTGGGTTAACCTTTCGATTGAGGGTCGGTAATTTGACATATGTTCTATTTATGCCCCCAATGATTATAGAGACAAAACCGGCCTTTGGAACTAGATCGGGATTGAAGATATAAAGATAAGTTACATGGAAACCCCTTAGATCAGAAAGGCAATGAGTAGTTCTACTAGTACAAGATGAAGGACTGGTTAACCCTTGTGAAATGAAAAAAAAAAAAGATAGCAAAGGTATTCGGTTCACTTGGAACAGTAATCAAAGTCGAAGAAGCAAGGTTTATTCGGGACTAGACAAATTCTTGGTAAACAAAGAGCACTTCATTCTTCCTCATGTGGACCATGAAAATGTGGTCAGAATCTTATCTTAGACCCAATCTGATCATCATCTTATTGAGATGACCTTCTATATTGCCTCTACTCCCCAATCTCAAGCTCAAGAATGGAAAGGGCAATATAAGCTTAATGTTTCACATTTAGATGACCCAAACTACATGAAATGGCTAAAGACCTCTTCGAATCTCACCAAAGCCTTCTCTTCCTTCCCATTGGCTACTAGTACTTGGAACCAATGCATCACCTCATGTAAAACAATAACGAGATATATTGGTCAAGCAAAAGCCGAGTCAACAAAAAATGTTGAAAGGAGGCTCCAAGAAGATCTAAATATGTTATGTCCCCTTTTCCACGCTAGTCACTTTTAAGGCCTTGGGCCCATTCCACCTTTCGTGGGCTTGAGGAAGGAAGCAAGGGAGGTGAACATTGCCATTATTGCAAGTAATTTCCTTATTCATTTAATTACTAATTATGGCTTGGAGTGATTTGATTAGGTGAATGACAAAGCGAAAAAGGAACTTCTATCTTCACCTTCATTAAGGTCAGTCTTCTTGAGAGCTACAAGGGAGATAAAGAAATATTCTTTTATGAGGTCGGTTTTCTTAAGTGAAGTGAAGATTAAAAAGTGCATTTTCCCCTTCATTAAGATGTTGGCAATGAAGATTGGGCTTCCGATTCATCCTTGACGCTAAGGAGTACTTAAGGAGGTTCGAATGGACAAGGACATTATCATCATTCATCTATTTTGACATTTACTTGGATTTGGAGCTAGTGTAGCTTCTCTTCTTGCCTATGTTACAACAAGTTTTCGGGACGAGGACAGCAAGGGATGGGGGCACGTGTTTACGAGACGGATTTTTGTGGAGGACTTTTTTAGGGGACAGCGAAGGGACGGTTATTAAAAAATAAGGAAAAATTTAAAAATATAGGAAATTTCAAATATTCATATGATAACATTGATAAAGCATTCATCACACACATTATAGAACCTTAATACATAAATTTGGAGAGGAACAAAACCAACTACTAAAGGACACTGTTAGTGTTTTGAGCCACCAAACAAGGTTCATGGTTTGTCGCATGAATATCACTGTTTCATCCACCAAAATCAAGGATTATGTCTGTAGTACAAATCAGAGGAATAGAGATATGGTGCTTGAGTCATATCATGACTTGAATCAGAAAATAATTATAAAAAGTAGGGAGAGGCCAGAACTGGTTCAAAAAGTTATAAATATTCATGTAAGAAGAGGGCCTCAAAGAAACTTCAATATTTGAGTCTCTATCAAGAGAAAAAGTAGCTCTCGCTCTTTCTCCTCCGGTGTCTGACTCTCAACCTTCTGCTTTTAGAGGCAAAGCAGTAATTTTCATCGATGAAAAAACAATGAATGGATCATGACGATAGTAATAAAAACATCCTAAAGGCAAGGTCTCCAACTTTCAGATCCAGGACTCAAGTGAGTAATACAAAGCATTTTCCCAACCTCATTTTGTTGCTTTTGAAAATAATATGTAGTCTCCTCTTAATCCTCGACTTGCTCATAAGTTATGGGCTTGAAAACAAAATCCAACAACAAGTTCTATTAGTCCTAGCAAAATGTATAATACAAATTTTATCGGGTTTGGTTTGATTAACTTAGTTAGGAATGAGTGTGGGGATCCTTCGGGGCCCCACATTCTTTTTATTTTCATTAACATTGAGTTATTTTTATTAAAAAAACCTTTTCCTTTGTTGGGACATAGAGGATGCCTAGACGTCCCTCGTATGGTTGGGGGACTTGTAGAAGTCCCCGGCTGTAACATGTGGGTCATCTAGTCGTCCCTTGCCGTCCCCCTTCCTAAATTTGGTGTCCCGGGGACATCCCCAATTTTTGCATGGATTGGGAATGGGTAGGAAACGTTTCTACTGTCCCCAAAACATCCCCTATTGGGACGGGCCTAAAAATGCAGGGACGCATTCCCGTTGAACATAACTTCTTGCCATTGAAGGACGAAAACCCTTCCTTGGACACCTATTGAGGACAAAACCCTTCAATAGGATCACACTTGGGGACGGAAACCCTCTTGTGTGCTTTGGTGGCTTCACCCGGAAGTCACAAGTGAGCTTTAAGGAGGATTTTATATTTATTTCTTCCCTTCTAACCCTAGGCGACTTGCTTGGGTGAAGGGTTTGATATCATCTAGGGCACTTTTGGACAATTTGAGTTGAGATTATTGTTCTTCATATTTTATAAGGCTGAAATCTACATTTTGGTGATTTTTGGAGTTTATCTATCATTTCCAGCCCTTGGTTTTGGCTGTTCTGTTGTTGTCATAAAATTAATTGCAGCTGGGTGTAATCACTTATTTTCTCCATTCTTTCGATGTAATTTGGATTGATAAATATTGTCATGGTTGAATTAATTATTTAGAAGCATTTTCAGTTGTTATTGCATGATGTGAAGTCCCTAGAGAGTTCACTGCCCTACAGGACTGATCCTTGATTATTTTAATAGCATTGAAGCATAATTTCAGTCATTTTCATATTGATGCTTGTTGGCTGATAGTGTGTTTTTAGATCTGGTTCATTAGGATTTAGGCTAAACCCTTATTCTTGGTTTCAGCCCTAGAGAGAGAGAGAGAGAGAGAACCCTTTGAAGTTGGGTTTAGAGGACGAAAACCCTCTTTGAGCTTAGAAAGAAGAATAAAAACTCATCTTTCTTCTTCCGAGTGGAAGCCCAACTCAGGGGTTTCTATTGAACTTCAAAGTTCTAATTCAGAATTGCAACGATATTGGAGGAGAAAAGTGCAGATTTATATTGTTTCCAGCTAGGGTTTGAAGACAAGTGTTGGGGCAAATTTCTACCTTTAGATTCAGCCAGATCTAGGGTTATCTACACCCCTATGAGTGGAGTTTGACACATTCTAGGGCACAGCTGTCCCAGATCTCATCACCAACATCTTTGTCATATTTTTAGAGGCCAAAATCAGCTGGTTTGCATATTTTTGGGGCTGAGGAAAAAAGAATTCAGTTGTGTCTGAGGACTATCATCTGCAGATTTTATAAAATAATTTCAGCCTATTATTGATCCAAAATCTGGTATTTTTCTCATGTTTTTGTCTTTATAAAAATTGCTGATCTGTTTGGGATAAGAATTGAGTTGTTTTACTTCAGATTTTGTGGGTTTTCACTCCTAGAGCAAGTCGCACTTTTCTAGAATAATTCAGATCTGCATTATAAAATTATTGTAAATCTTCTACAACTTGCTATTTTGGTTGGGATTTGCGGATAATCCGTTTGGGGTTAGAAATATGTCCATTGGGGACATTACACCAAATGTACCATTTCTTTGTTTTTTAGGACCTTTTGTAGGTGTTTGCTTCGGTATTGGAAGAGCCCTAGAACTTCACATGGTGGGTCCACCTTCATGTTCTGTATGATAGAAATATCTTGTTAGTGTTCACATGTTGTGTGTTAGCATATTGTATGTGCTCTGGTGAGTTGTCATAACTCATATTATTGTAACATGTTGTAATAGTTAGTTGCTTAAAATAATGAGGTGTGAGAGAGATTCTTGGGTAAGTTACATTCTATAGTTAGAATGTAACTACTCATGATATTATTATGAGTGGTTGAGTTGATAAGTGTCGACTCCTGCTTTGTAGGAGATCTATACACTATAATTAAACAAAATTGATCCTAAACTGATATCTTGGTCTCAAATCCGTGTCCCTAAAGAATGGAATTTGTCCAAGTCTTCACTTGCTAAAGAACAGTCCAAGATTGAAAATGCTACAGCTGCTAATGAATTCAATAAAGATGTCACATTGTCTTTTCGACGACATGAAAGCCAACCACATCTATCTAGATCTAGCTCATCCTATTTCTTTGCTCAACCTTCTACCTCTGAAAAGCAAAAAGAGTAAATGTTTATATGTAGTCATAATAGTTTGATCCATGATCCAAACACTCATTTCCTTTGGTGCAAGGACTGCAAACAGGTCATTAAGCAAAATTATATCCCCAGTAATGATCCTATAATCAATATGCATTCTATTACAGATCCAACTATTGCACTTGCAAAACAAACCTTTGCTATAGCCGCTAAACTTGCTCAGAAAAAGAGAATCAATATGCCAAAAACTCAAATACTCATGAGCCTTTCCCAAAGCTTCCTCCATTTGAAAGTACTGAAGTACTATCTGCTGATGATAAACAAAAAGCTATTTTCTGGTATCAAAGATCTGCTGATAGACAAATAGATCCATCAGAATCTTTAAAGATGTTAAACTGGACTAACAATGCTATAAAATGTGTTCATGATTCAGTCGAGAATCAGCAGTCCATTATTGCAGAGATGGAAAATAATTTCAAGGCTATAGACATGTTTCAAAAAGGAGATCTTGTCAGATCTATTAGTTTGTTAAATCCCAAGCTTGATAATATTGAATCTACTGTAAAAACTGTGTACTAGTCTTGATTTAGTTTCTGTTTCTGTATCTCAAATACCCAAGCTTTCCTTGAAACGTCCAAAGTTATTGTTGAAAATACAAATCCTATTGTTAAGGTTGCAGAAGATTCCAAGTAAGATTTGTCATTCAAACTGGTAACAAGTCACAAGTTGATAAGAGATCAGCTCCAGGAAGTACAACAGTCTGTCACAGAGTCTATCCAAAAACCCGATGACATCCACACTTCTATTGTTGAGTCATTCTCCAAAATAGACATTGTCAAAGAAATAGTCCAACCCATTCTTGTTATTGATAAAAGAATTGAAGATGTCTTTGAACAAGTTAAACAAACAGATCCTGTTATCCCAAACTAGTCTTAAAAGGTCAGCTGGTCTGATGTTGTAAAAAAGTCTGATTCAAAGCCTACTTTATCCTCTAAACCTTCTGAGATAGGTAAGAATATTGGAATGGTTAAGTTAACACCAGAGGATGCTGAAAGTATCTACACTCCTGGAGAACCCTCTCATGCAGCCTCAGCAGAGCCATTACACAACACAGTTTGGATGCAAACCCTTCAGCTGAACTGGTACAAGCTTGATTGCAGCACGCCAGTTCAAATCAAACAGATGATCCATGGTATGCTTGCCCGGGCAAACACTCAAGTCATCCACTGGGAAAGGGACCCAAACACAACTGCAGAAATGATCGTCAACGGATTTGTAGGCATCACCAACAAATGGTGGGACTCCATCGGTGAAAATACCCAAAAGGCAATCCTAAAAGATGGTACTGCTGGTCTTACCACTGCAATAATCAAAGAATTTCTAAGTACTATTGAAAATGATAAATGAATCTAGCTGATTTCTTTCGAACCAAAATCTGGATGTACGAGACTGGCCACTAATTGCTCTAGAGGGGTATAGGTATGTCTCAGGTATTCTGAGTGGAGCGCCGGGTGCTGGTGGTGGTATATTCATTGTACAGGAAATACATACCTTCTTCCACAATTGAATTGAAGGATTTGGTTGATGATGTGTATGATCTCCTGTTGGATGATGATAATATGATATAGCATTCCTTGACATGCCACGGGACTTTGCAGTTAATTATTATATTTCTGACCGTATATGGATGCAGTTGTAGCGAAGAATAATCTAACAGTTTTGTAGGCATATACTTTGTTAAAAGTATTTGAACGAATCGGCTCAGTGGTAGCGTAGGAAGAATCGGAATCGGCTCAGTGGTAGGAATGGGAATTGAATCGGGCCAATAGCCATTCACATCCGAATTCATATCTGGCCGAGAGAACTACATGTTGGCCTGATAGGGCCATGCCCATCCATATGACTGATTTGCGATAGTTCTAGTTCTAAATATAGGGTAGGGTTAGGGTAGGGCACTCTGCCTTATATCTATATCTAATGGGCCATCCAACATAATCTCAATTCCATTATGGAGTCTATTCAGTTCGCCCTATATATAGATATAGAACCGCGGAGCAGGAGATGGGGCCTATCTAGATATTTGGCTCCCTCCCTGAACTATCTTATCTTATGAGATATGGCCAATCTATTGAGAAGCGAGGAGGGGGTGGTTCTTTAGATTTCTTTAGATTTCCCCTGTCGGTTCCCTCCCCGCTTCTCAATAGATTGGCCATATCTCATAAGAAGGATAGGTTAGGGAGAGAGCCAAATATCAAGATAGGCCCTATCTCCCGCTCCCCAATTCTATATCTATATATAGGGTGAACTGAATAAACTTCAGAGAGAACTACATGTTGCCCCGATAGGGCCATGCCCGATCCAAATGACTGATTCGCAAAAGCTCTAGTTCTAAATATAGGGTAGGGCACTCTACCTTATATTTATATCTAATGGGCCATCTAGCATAATCTCAATTCCATTATGGAGTCTATTCAATTCACCCTATATATAGATATAGAACCGGGAGCGGGAGATGGAGCCTATCTAGATATTTGGCTCCCTCCCTGAACTATCTTATCTTATGAGATATGGTCGATCTATCGAGAAGCGGGGAGGGGGTGGTTCTTTAGATCTCCCACGCCCCGAGGAAAGCCCCACCTCTCTCTATATGGACTCCCCCGAAGATATGAGGGGGAGGGGGGCAGCTATATCTTCTCTACATAGTCGGCACTCCCCCGACGCCTCTACTCATATCATAAATGTTGTTAATGTAGCATAATTGTTGTTGTTGTTAATTTTTCCGTGTTTATGGTTTATGCCTTCAAGTTTGTTTGTCGGGTTGAGCCAGTTGAGGACCCGGCTTCCCCGCGTTTATAGGAAAGATAGTTTGCTTCCCTCCCCCCGGTCCAGCCCCAATGGATCCCTATCTTCCATTATTATATGAGCCATTCACAAGTTGATTCCGAAACTAAGCTAAAGAGAGGTGAGTATGAGGTTCATGAACTAGATGAAACATATACGACTAGGACTAGACAAAGTAAGTGCCACCCGGTTGAGTGCCGACCACCGGGGGACACCCCCTCCTCTCCCCATATATAGATAAATCAGGAGTACAGAGGGGGACCCTAGGCCAAAAGGAATCCATGACTAAATGGGATATATCTTATCTTATTTATATGGGATTCGCTGCTATAAATAAGAACTACGAAATACATAATGGAGTGTATAGCTCAGAACTAAGCTAGTTGCATCTACATTTACATATAGAGGTGGGGTCCTATAGATAGGCAGGCCCCCGCCACCCCCAAGATATTGTATCTACCAACTACTGCAGGTCCATCTATGTATACGGGCGAGGAGCCCCCATATCTATATGGCCCAGACTAAACAAAAGAGTGGGAGCTTCCTTGACTCCCGACGCCCTATCTCTCTAAATATGTGATGCCAACTGGATTGATAGAAGAGAGGGGGCCCTCGACTAGAGACGGATGCCAACTGGATTGATAGAAGAGAGGGGGCCCCCACCCCGAACTATCTTATCTTATAGTTATAAATAGCCCGAACTGAACCGGACTGACTGATGAAAGTATAAAATATTTTGGCAGATAATCTTGCCTACCTGTCCTTACTGGCCTGTTCCATACATCATTTTCTAATGGGTCTCCTTCAGGCTACATTCTAGCAAACTCAAATCTCCATAATGTGTTTGAAATTGCAAGTTGTTGCCCGAGTCTAATTCCTTCAATTGGCAGATCAGGCCCAACTGGTTTTGTATGCCTGTAGTGCCTACGTAACCAGTTTAGACTCTTAAGAGTACAAATCATTAAAGGATCTTGTATAGAATGAAAAGTGCTACCTGGAATATGAGGATCTCTAAAGCTGATGGATTGTTGAGTCATGGCATATGGTGTAAGAGAAATAATCCCTATTTTAAGAAGCAAATGTTGGGACTCATTCGCCATTTGGCGGTCATTATCTTGCCTGGTTCGTAAGGCATTTGATATAGAAGATCTGGTCCAATCAGGGACAACAAACTCATTAACAGTTTGAACATAATTTAAGCCTTAGAGCTTGCAAAGTTGGTTAGGGCATTATCAGAACCTTTGATGTCTTCCACATCAAAGCTATAGCTGTCAAACCTTATTCCCCATCTTTGGAGCCTATTAAAAGAAGTTTTATCTCACGGATCTGACAGAAGTTGTAAATGACTTTATCCCCTTCAAACATTTTTTCAAATTTTATCCATTATTTTAACCTGGGAAGTTTTTGACATGATTTTGTACTAGTTTATAAATATGTGTGTACATATACCAAGTGAATGCAGAGAACGAAAAGCTCTCTCTACTCTATTGCTCTAACATATCTATGAATTATTTTAGAGAAAATGAATGACAAAAAAATCTTTTGATTGAACTTAAAGACCCTTTTTTAACTTAATCAATTGCCTAACTTGAACTGAACTTTATACTCATCAACGTTATTGTGTTCAGAAAATTATGTGCATGTGTGTGTGTGTGTGTGTGTGTGTGTGTGTACATGAATTCTACGAGATGTATAGAGAGGTGGGTGTTTGTGGAGGGGTGTGCATGTGAGAGACAGAACTAAAGGGTTATATGTATATGCTTGGAAATATACATTATTGTGTTCAAGAAATCATGGTCATGTATACATATAAATAAATTCTAGGATCGGCCAAACATGGTAACTATGATAAACATTCATTTATGTAGATACAAACTATACTTCTAAATGTGCATGGTCATATAAATCTCTCTCTCTCTCTCACTCTCTTTGAGAAAGGGGTGGATGTGTTCAGGTGGGTGTGCATGATAGACAGAGAGTTGAAGGGTTCTATGTATATGCTTGTGAATACATATCTACTGTGTTTAGGAAATCTTGTACAGGTATATATATGCATAAATTTATTGAAATGTGTATACACATGCGTGTCTGTGTGCGCGCGCATACACACACACATAGAGAGATAGAGAGAGATGAAAGACGTGCCAATTGCTTGAAATTAGAGGGAGTGGCTAATTGGTCAATGCATTTACTAGGGTAGGAAATGCTTCTCAAACAATCAAAGAAATTTAGGACCACCTAGGAAAGGCATCCAACTCCAAAATGTCATCTTGAAATTATGCTTTTGATAGATCCGGTGGAGGATGAATCTCATAAGACTACAATGAATGCACTTGGCGAGCAACTTCTTGAGCTTTGTAATTCAAAAGCAGTAAATTATGTAAGAAAGTACAACCTTTGGAGCGCCACTAACTGTCCCAACAGGCAAAGCTGCACGAAGTACATCCCAAGAAGTTAAATCTTCACGCAGTTCTCCAACTACCTGGATGAAACTAAAAACATTATGGATAGAACATCCGAAAATAAATGTACTTGTAATAACAACCAAATAATTACAACCATATTAAAGAAACCATCTAATGATAAACGGGTTTTATGAAATAATTCATAAGGCATTCATAAAGAATAAAAATCTCTTATAAGACAAGGTGGAACTTACTGTCGAACTAATGTGCATAACATGAGAGTATCGCTCAACATTCATAAGCCTTTCCACTTTCACAGATCCATGCTTTGACACCTATTTCCAAAATGCATTAGAGAAGAGGTTACAAATTACAAATGCATAATAATTCAACCATGTATTATTTCTATTATGATCATTTGAGTTTTTGAATTCCTTCCGAAGAATCTTGATTGTATTTTTATCATCATACATACACCATTAAAAGCACTACCCTTAATGGTGTCATTCACACTAAATAGAAAACAATAGAAACAAACATTGCACAATTTGATAATAGCTAGATCCCATGTCACTTCAAAAGAAAACATCCAAGATGCCTTCAAAAGGTATTTCTATTGTGTACACACAGATTGATGATACTTTGATCATATTTGACTTCACTTAAAAGAAAATATCCAAGAAGCACTTGGAAGACATGTTTTTATTGCTCCCCCTATATATATTCACATTAATTCCAAGTAAAACAAACATGTTTATGTAACTACCTCGACTATCGCCAAATTGCGGTTGCTAGCTTAGAAACTCCTTATTCAACAAACTCCATCTATGATGGAAGCAGCCTAAAGTATGCAATGTATAGCACCTTATTACAGCATCAACCTAGTACACTCCTATTGGAGGAAAATGGACCTTAAGTAGACAAAAAATCGAAGGGAGTTGATATGGTATATATGAGATAATTACAAAAGCTATAATCAAACATAAAGAACCAATGAGGTAGAAAGTGAAGAGCAACTCATAATAATTCCTCTTGTGGCTTGATATAAAGATTCACAAAACCATTTAAAGGATATAATGAAGTGCCTACAGATATGGAGGCGCCTTGTATACCCTTGGATAATATCTAAGCAGATCTGAAGAAAGATTATCTTTTCTCCCCTATGGAGCCAATTCCCAATGCAAAGAATGAAGCGAGTAATGATGCGACCTCAACTTTAAAAACCTAGAATAGAATCTAGTAATTTTGGTAAGTTTGTAAAGGATTTGCACATGTTCCATCAAGATGTAATACACAACTCGGTAGTTTTGTAAGTTTGTCAAAAATTTACATGTGTTCCATAAAGTTCTCTTTGTAATGTGGAAACACAAAAAGGGGATGCCTAGATATACCCCCAAAACCCTAATATTTGGATAGGAAAGTAGCATGAGGGCAAGCGATGCTGGACCAAAGGCTGGGGACGCATCCTTGTTGAATAAACGATTTTACTATGTTGGTTCCACCACCTAATTCCTCTTAAGTGAAAGAAAATGTCTAATAATATATCTACAAGTATTCACTAACTTTAAGCTTAATTATCTCAAGTAATGAATATAAGTAATAACTAGTAAGAATTCATAGAATACAACATCATAAAACCAATCCTTTCTCCAACAACATTTAATTCATAAGCATAAATAGCCCCTAAAGAAATTGAGTCATGTAGATTTGACCCCTTAATAAAGGAATGCCCTCCTCTTCCTTTTAAACAAACAATTTTAAATATTTCTAGTGGATCATCCTTTTCAATAAGGGATTTCAAGTCCTTTTCCAATAGGAAATAAGGTATCTCAAGTATCCCATAGGGACCTATAGGGGAAGGAGATTGGAATGTTTCTAATGTAACATTATTAGCTGATTTAAATGATTATGTTGCCAAACATAATGCAGAGAAAGACCCAAAATTTCATTTTATATTTTAATTAGTATTATAGATTAGGAAATACAAATTTGTCCAAGTGATGATTATCTGAATCTTTCCAAGTACCTACTAGATATATCACAACTCCAATCCGCATCACTAATATTAACGCTCTAATATTTGAACATGCATCTATTTTATACTTAAATCACAGAAAATTTTTAAAAACCTCCTCAGTTCTTGGAAAACATTGACAAGAAAGAAACAATATAATTTTTACTACTGATCACACACTTCAAAAACAATTAAGTACTTAGAAATCTGGCTGTTCTCTAAGCATGCAACTTAGTACACTTAACTTCTATGGCTTCAGCACAAGCAAAGACTAAGTTAATGCAATAATGGGATTTGAAGCCACATTCAAATCTGGTGTAATATTAGTTGGTGTGAAGCAATTCATGCAATGATCAAAACAACATTCCAAATAACTTGCACAGCTTTGATAGTGTTAACTCTTATCCTACAAAAAGTATTTTTATTTCTAGGGATCCAATTATTTACTCGACAGTTTACAAATTTTCACCCATACAAAGATCCCATCTCTATCTATCATAGCCCCCACTCTAGAACAACACAACTGCAGTATTATATCTTCCTCCTCGTGTCATGTGACTTTTAACAGCACGGATCATATAGGAGTTTATTCAATTTAATCATGGTAAAGGGGGCATTAGCTTTAGAGCAAAGGAATAGATGGAGGTTGGAGCATCCATCCAAATTGATCATTATAAACTACTACAGATGGATGAAAGCATATATCCTATGTAGTATTGATCATCATAGGGCACATTTATTCACTCAACTTATGGTTATTTTCCAGTAGTGACTAAATTGAAATAAGCAAATTTCAAATTTTAATTGATGTTGTACACAAGTTCACAAATAAGTCAACGAAAAATATTTATGTTAAATTATGAATGATTGTTAACATACACCATGAATTATAATATTCTTAACTAAAAGTGAACATTTATTCTCATCCGGTAACAAGGAGTGCAAGCATATAGCATGGATCGTATATGGGCTTATTCAATTTTATGATGGTAATGGGGGTCATTAGCTTTAACGCAAAGGGATCAATGAAGCATCCATCCAGATTGATCATTATAAACTGCTAAAGATGGATGAAACCATATATCTTGTGTTGTATTGATCATCGTACTACACATTCATTCACTCATCTTAAGGTTATTTACAATTAGTCACTAAACTAAAACAAGAAAATTTTGAATTATTGAGGTCGTACACTAGTTTACAAATAAGTTAATGAAGAATATTTATGTTAAATTCTAAACAATTATTAGTATACACCATCATTTATAATATTCTTAACTAAAAGTGAACACTTTTTCTCACCAAGTCAGTAAGGAGTGCGAGCATATAGACCTCAAAAAGTTACCCTAACATTCATGTGTTGGTAGGAGGTATTGTCAAATGTTGAAATATAAACAAAATTTCTTATATGCCAATCAAAACACAAAAGACTTACCACAAATATCACAATGTAATTGAAAAATATAAAGAAATTGTGACTAAACAAGATGACAACTCCTTTCAGTAGGATAGAATCGATAGAGAACTCCAAGGTGGGGTCCCTTACTTGAATAAAGAACCCCGATCTAAAGCATAGCATATTGTCAATACACTCGTATATCTCACCAAGGTTGGGGCTTTCAAAATCTCCATATTTGATCACACTAAAAACCAGAGATACAATCGATGTGATGTATCTCACATCTGTCCAAAATGTCTCTCACCACCATTGTTTTCGACTTCTTCACCTGCTCTATCTTGGACCCATCCCACCTAGGTCACTTCGATGTGATGACCATACATTGCAGAGGACACTTGCTGACTCAAGCATCATATTCAAAAAAATAAAGTAGGATGCAAAACGTGTGTCCACCAACTTGAGGAATTCCTTCCTCGAAAAGCTATGAAAGAGTGTCAATGATGTATGGTGGTTGCAGCAGACGAACATCTCGCATCTCTCTAAAGCATCAACCACTACATTGACTCCAATCAATTTTGTAATGTCTTTCAATGCATTGTTCATAGCATGCACGCAACATGGGGTCCAAAATATATGTTGGTAGTGAGCCTCAACAAGTTTACCCATTGCCTTGCACACGTAAATTGCATCTATAATAACTTGTACAATGTTGGCGAGTCTAACCTCTTCAATGGCATCTTGCAAAATGATAAATTGAAGCTCTACATACTTCTTTCTTGAGCAATCAACGACTTTAAAAAGATAAGGGCCCTCTCTACATGGAACAATGATATTTATGAGCGAGTGATGTCTAATATCCATCCACCCATCCATGATGATGTTGCAACTGTAAAAGGCCCATGTGCACCTCGTCTCCTCCATTAGTAAGTTAACCTTGGAATAGTTCCTATCCAAGATAGTGGTCCTCAACTTCATGTTTCCTCGGGGCACATAACTTACACCTGCTTTGGCTACCTTAGTCATAGCCTCCTTGTAATAAGGAAAGTGAGCAACATGAAATGGAATGCCAACAAAATAAATGAATTTTCCAATGGCATCATCAACAACGTCCCTAGCCTTTCTATCATACATCTTTGCAACTAAATTGGAGGTCACAACCTTCATATATCCCCTACTAAAGCAAAAGCATCCACTCCAGTCACATCAAAAGTTGGAGTATTTGAGAGAACACTCCTAGAAATTCTGAAACTTTTTTGTTGTATCTCCATCATTCAACATCACTATCTTTTCCCTCTCTTCAACTCATAGTTGTCCACAAAGGCCAACACCTTTCCCCGAGATGTGCAATAAGTGTGCATTCAACCTAGTAATGTTACCCAACCAAGTCAATGAGCATATATTGCACTTTCATGTTTTAGTCCCCCTAAAGTGTTTGACATAAAACCTTCAACAATTTGGGCTAATTGTTTTAAATAGTTTTTTTGTCAAACAGTCCTCTAGCATATTTACTCAACATCGTGGAGGGCAGCTAAACTTGTCAACACTCCCATGTGAACTATCAGTTGTTCTTTCTCCTTGCACACCCCACCCATCTCATCACTCATTTGAATCTCACATTCAGCTTCATACTCACTGTTTAAACTCATTTGTAGGAATTTTTAAATCTACTATACAATTATCCAAAAACATTGCGCCATGCTAACTAAGGAAATCTCATAAAATCAGCAATATAGTTTTATATTTTTAAGTTTTTAACACACTTGGCATTTGGAAATTTAAAAACAAAAGCAGTGAACAATGTCATTCTTTAAGTTTTTAACCCTTGATTGGCATTTGGAAAACAAGGGCAATGAACAATGCCCTCGTTTAACCCATTTTATATTTAGAAGTAGGAAAAAAGGTTGAAAAAACAATGTAAATGCATTTGTTTAACCCACTTTGAAATTTGCATTTGAAAATTAAAAATACAGCAATGCACAATGCCCTTGTTTCGCCCATTTTGCTTTTGGAAATTAAAATAACAGCAATGCACAATGCCCTTGTTTAGCCCATTTTGCATTTAGATGTAGAAAAAAAAGTTGAAAAAACAATGTAAATGCACTTGTTTAACCCATTTTAAAGTTTGCATTCGGAAATTTAAAAAAACAGCAATGAACAATGCCCTTGTTTAACCCATTTTGCATTTGGAAATAGAAAAAAATATTTAAAGACAGCAATGTGAATGCACTTGTTTAACCCACTTTAAAGTTTGCATTTGGAATATTTCTTTTAAAAGCATGCAAATGATCATTGTACATATCCCTTGCTCTTGCTCTTTGTGTGATTAGAATGAGTGTTGGTTATGCTTTTTCTAAGTTATTGGGAGTATTTTAGGGTTGGGGTTGAAGAATTAGGCTTTAGTTTAAAATACAAGCAAGTTCTATCTTATTCCTGATGATGAATCATGGATTATGATTTGAAGTGCGTCGATAAAAAAAACTACACAGCTTAATCCCAAAATTCATTTCTCTAAGTTTTAACTTTTTTAAATGAGTCTTTTTTTTTAAGCTATGTTCCACGGGGACATGTCTCCGGGTTTTTGAGCTCGTCCCGTCATCGGGAACATTTCGGAACCTGGGGATGGATAGAAAACGTCGCCCCCGTCCCCAAAGTCTAGAAATTTTTGGAAACATCCTGGGGACATGAAAAAATCAGCAGGAAATGGCGGGGGACGTCAAGATGTCCCCCGCACGCCCGAGGACTTCGAGAAGTGCCTCGATCGCATCGAGACGCCTAGACATCCCTTGCGTCCCTGCGTCAACAACCTCATAAAACCGTTTTTTAAAGAGAATTTTAATAAAAATTAAAGCAATGAGGGGGCCTATAAGGACCCCCCACTTTCATTTCTAAGTGCCCTAAAAATTATTAAAACATCAAAACCAAAAGAGAACCTCATTTGACTCATTTATCATTTTGTGAAGGAGAAGACAGAAAGAAAAGAGCATAGAGAAAAATAGAAAACAGCAGTGATAAGAAGGAAAGAGAGCAACATTCTACTCCATTAGAGGTATGTTTATCATCCTTTGTTCATTTTACAAATTTGCACAAACTATTTCTTCATTGTTTCATTTGTTTTTTTTTCAAAGTTTCAAACTTCACAAACTTAGGGAAGTTTTTTTATTTTCACTTACAGTTCAATTGGCGTTACACTTCTAATAAAAGTGAGTGTGAAGAGATTCAAATGGCAATGCAACATAGAGGTAGAACCAGAAATAGGGTTTCTTCAGGGAGTGAGAGTGTTGCAGCAACTGTGGGTTCAAATAATCCGTTTGATTGCCCTTCTCAACTCCTCAAAATCTATGCAAAGGGGCCATTCAATCCTAAAAAGCCTCTTTCACAATTTGCAATAGCCATTGACAAAGAAAAAAAAATCTGGGGGAGTAGAGTGTGGTTGTGTCATATTTGCAACAAAGAATTTAGGGGCAGCTACACGCGGGTTTATTCACATCTTTTGGGCATAGTTGGACAAGGGGTAAGAGGTTGTGAAAGAATATCATTAGCGGAGAAGGCCGAAGTGACTAGGTTGCACATGGAGGGTGAGGCAACGAAAAAAGGGATGCCATTGGAGACTACACATAGTACACAAGTGCCTACCCAATCCGTGGATGTTGAAAGTCAAAGGGGAGAGGATTCGCCAAGGGAAAGAGAAAGGCTTCTACTGTTGCGGGGATGTTTAATGTGCAATCAAGGGAAGTAGTTGACTCTTCTATTGCCAAATTCTTCTTTGCCAATGCTATACCATTTCATGTGTCACGTTCCCCTTTCTTCAAACAAATGTTCAAAAATGTAATTATTGTTGATTCCTCATATGTTACTCTGGAGAATACAAACTACGAACTAGTCTCCTTGATAAATAATATTCTACGGTGAGTGTGGTGATGGATGAGATGAGGAAAACATGGATACGAGTGGGTTGCTCTATCATCATGGATGGGTGGACCGATATTAAACATCAACCACTCATCAATATCATTGTCACATGTCCTATTGGCCCTTATTTTCTTAGAGCTATTGATTGTACAAGGAAGAGGAAGGATGCAACCTTTCAATTTCAAATTTTGAAGGATGTCATAGAGGAGATTGGGCCCTCTAATGTTGTACAAGTGGTGACTGATTCAGCCCGCGTATGTAAGTTAGTTGGCATGATGGTTGAGGGTGCTTACAAGCACATTTTCTGGACTCCATGTTGTGTTCATGCGTTGAACAACGCATTGAAAGACATTGGAAAGATAGATTGGGTGAAGACAATGGTGGCAGAGGCTAGACACATACAGATGTTCATTTGCAACCATCACACCTCACTTTCTCTATTCAGTCTTTTTCAAGGAAGGAATCCTCAGGCCCATGGACACTAGATATGCCAACTATTTCATTTTCTTAGAGAGGATGCTTGAGGTGCAGGAGGCTTTGCAATTAATGATGGTTAATTAGGAATGGGGTAGATGGCCAGAGGAAAACACTTCTAAAGGAAAAGGTGTGCAACAAAAGATCCTAGACAATGAT
Source organism: Taxus wallichiana var. yunnanensis (assembly GCA_018340775.1). Taxonomy (NCBI): domain Eukaryota; kingdom Viridiplantae; phylum Streptophyta; class Pinopsida; order Cupressales; family Taxaceae; genus Taxus; species Taxus wallichiana. The sequence goes on along the minus strand of CM031242.1, from coordinate 22,636,085 downwards.
TGGTGGGCCACAGTGAGGTAACCTATTGCTGATTTTATATATGTAAGTTTAGATTTAAATTTTTAAATATTTTTATACATGTTTATAACTTGTACATTAGTTTAGTTTTTCATTCTTGAATCTTAATATTTTCTAATTTTTTGTAAATTGTTTGCACATATGTTTGCTCCTTCATCTCACCTATAGTGGGGGTCATAAGATATGTTGATACAGACTCTCCTAGTATTGGAGAGATTTATGAGACATTTGACAGATGCTTGAACAGATGAAGCAAGCCATTCATAAAGCGGGAATCCTACTTTGGGATTTTATGAGGAGCATATCAGGCCCATTGTGACACGGTGATGGAACACAATGAACACCCCGCTTCATATGGCAACCTATGCTCTAAATCCCAAATGGTATGCGGCAAAGATGAATCGGGAGAGTGCCTCCATATAATGATGAAGAGGTGAAAGAAGGGCTCATGAAGGCCTTTCGAAAGATGTACAAATAAGGAATCCACTTTATGCGGACCCAATAGTTATTATCCCTTGTCAATCTCTCGATACGCCCTTAACCTATTGCTTATATTAGGATATGAGTAGCCAACTTGTGGCTTACCATTTCATTTTATTATATCATTTATACTTTCTCATGCTTAATCGGTCGGCACAGGTGACGGCCATAACATATGAATAGTATATAAAGAGGATTGTAGGTAGTAGTTCATTATCATATGAGCATTTGAGTCTTATTATATGGTTTGGAGGTTGCCCCCTCGAAGTGGCGAAGCTATTACAATTGCATATTGAGATCATTATTCTAAAATATTGTGTTATTTGGTGTTATATTGCTGCTCATAATCTGAATTATACTAGTAATTTCATTACAAGTGGTATCAGAGCTGCGATCTAGGCCAAAATTAGGGCAAAAACCCTAATTTTTTGTTTCCGCAATATATTTTGAACCAGAGCGAATTGGCAGGAGATATTTTTACTAGAGTTGTGAAACATTTCAAGTTTGACATCATGGCGGGGCCTTCCACAAGAGCAAAAAGATTCAAGTTACTCGAGTAAAACCCCGAGATAAAGATGAGATAGTGATCAAGAGATGGATTCAAGAGGTAAATACCATAGTTACTGAGTTCGGAAATCCGATTAAATTCGGAAGGGCAAAAATCCGAAAATTCGGAGTTCTCGAAAAAATCCGAAAAAATACGGAAAAATCCGGTTCGGAATATATATACTTGTATTATTATAAATTTATATTATTGTATACTTATATCATTATATATAGACAAATCATACAAAAAGCATCCATCTACCATAATCATCATCATCATAATGATTCTTTCAAAAGATTGCAAGAAGTTGCTTGGTCCAAAAAGGTACAAAAATGGATTTTATGAAAATAAGAAAAATATTGCCATCAATGCATAGAGCTCGAGAAAATATATACTTTTAGAGAAGACGACACCTAAAACGGAGCCACAGAATGAAAGTTATGGCACATGCAAGTTTTTGCTGCTACATCTTCCCGGACCCTTTCCAAAAATGGCAAATTTTTTTCCTTGCGATTTTTTCAATAAAAACAAAAATTTGCCAAAAAAGGAAAAAAATTCTGCAAAAAAATAACACCGAACCGGACCGGATTTATGCGGTTGCTTAAAAATACGGTTCGAACCGGATTTCATACGAATCCGCCCAACCTCGTAACTATGGTAAATACTGATTCCTCAAAGACTAGGGTTTACTTCAGTTGTTCATAAGGTGAGCCAACTTGAGTATGAGCTGCGAAATGTACAATCTGAGATGGCCTCTAAAGGAGACATAGCCCAAATCAATCATCAGTTGGATGATATCATGCAACATGTAAAGGGTAAACAGTATGGCCCAAATCCATCCATATCAACCAAGGAGGATCTTCAGTTCAAAATCATGGACAAAATAACCATGTTGGATCACTTTTCCAACCCAATCAGAATCCAACTTATTCGCAACCACGGAACATGATGCCGAAAGTGGATATGCACAAATTTGATGGTAAAGATCCCCTAAATTGGATAAATCAAATGGAGAACTTCTTTGAGCTACATCAAACACCATCAGAACAAAAGGTGACTTTGGCATCCCTATATCTTGAACCAAACCAATTCGTTTGGTATCAATGGTTATGTGCTCGAGGCAAAAGAATGGTCTCAGTGTCACTGGACGCTTTCTACCGAGGAGTTGCGGTGCACTATAGTTCCAGTGTTTCATAAAACTACTTTAGTCAATTAGCAAAGTTATGACAAATAGGATCAGCCAAAGATTATGTGTATCAATTCCAAAACCTATCCTTAAGGGTGGAGAATATACTAAGAGAATCAATGACCTATTTCTTGGGGTCTTAAGGACCACATCGAGCATGAGGTACGTCTGTTTAATCCACTCAAGCTTTCTGATTCTATTATCATGACACCTCGAGTAGAGGAAAAAGTTCTTTGTAGTAGAAGGCCGCCTTTCATTAACACCAAAGACCGTAGTATCTCTTCCCCTTCATTTTCTAGGCCAATTAGACTGACTCCTCAACAAATGGAAGAAAAGAGAGCAAAAGGATTATGCTTTAACTGTGATAACAAATATGGACCAGGACACAAATGTGCTGAGAAGAAGTTGTTCTATATTGACGAAGGTAATGAGGATGATGAGGATGCTGAAATTATAGGAGAGGTTGAGGAACCAATCGAACAGGAAGTAGAGGATCACTAACCTACAATTTCTTGACATGCATTGTCAGGTATTAGTACTCTTCAAACACTCAAGGTTATTGGCTATGTCAAAAAATAGAAGGTGACAGTGTTGATTGACTCAGGGAGTAGTCATAACTTCATAAATAGTAAGTTAGTTGCCTACCTCAATTGTTTTATTTACCCAGCTCCAGAAATGCAAGTTATGATTGCGGATGGTGGGACAGTCAAGTGCACAGGAAAATGCCATAGTATCAAGCTTTCAATGGGAGACTACATGTTAGACTCACCTATATTTGGTATTTCTATGGGAGGGGCAGATATTGTTTTGGGTGTCCAATGGTTCACCACCTTAGGTACTATAGAGATGAATTTCCAAGAATTGTTAAATACGATTTCATTCAGATGGAAGGACAATACAATTGAATGGGATGGTAGCTAAGTCTCCACATTATTAGCTCTCATCGATGCGAAGGTTCTCAGAAAATGAGTAGATGGATTTATAGCAAAGTTGTTTTCCATAGATGTACAAAATATAGAGTCTTCAATGCCACCCGATCTTCAGAAGATTGTTGATGCTCACTCATTTGTTTTTGATGCAATTCCAAAGGGACTACCACCAGTTAGGGATCATGATCATGCCATTCAGTTGATTCCAAGGAGCCAAACACCTAACATCAGACCATATAGATACCCATATTCCCAGAAAAGTGAGATCAAGAAAATGTTTCAGGAAATGTTGAAGGCAGGTATCATCAGGCCTAGTTAGAGTGCCTATTCTTCCCCAGTGGTCATGGTACGTAAGAAGGATGAAACATGGAGGATGTGTCCAGATTACAAGAACTCAACAAGTATACCATCAAAGATAAGTTTCCTATTCCAGTAATTGATGATTTACTTGATGAATTGCATGGTGCTATTTATTTCACAAAATTAGATCTTCGTTCAGGGTACCATCAAATTAGAATAAGAGAGGAAGATGTTCATAAAACGGCTTTCAGGACTCATGAGGGCCATTATGAGTTTTTGGTAATGCCTTTTGGTCTTACAAATGCGCCTTCAACCTTTCAAAGCTTGATGAACATTGTTTTCAAGCCATTTTTAAGAAAATTTGTATTAGTTTTCTTTGATGACATATTGATTTACAGTAAGACATGGGAAGAACACTTACAACATGTAAATAAAGTGTTGGAAGTTTTGGAGAAACATACTCTCTATGCAAAGCCATCTAAATGTTCTTTTGGTGTACAAGAGGTAGAGTACTTGGGTCACATTGTATCCCATGAAGGCGTCAAAGTTGATCCTCAGAAGATCAAAGCTATGGTGGAATGGCCAAGACCCAAAACTCTCAAAAATCTTCGTGGGTTCCTAGGACTAACAGGGTACTACATAAGATTTGTGCGGGAATATAGTAGAATAAAGAACCCCACTCACCTTTGCATTGCTAAAGAAGGATGCCTTCCATCGATGAGACTTAGCCACTAAATCCTTTGAGCACCAAGGAAGCCTTGTGCGGCAAAGACCCCGGTTTTGGCTACTCCCAACTTCTCAAAACCTTCATTGTTGAATGTGACTCTTCAGGATCAGGATTGGGAGCAGTTCTAATGTAAGAAGGAAGACCAATTGCATTTGAGAGTCGCCAATTCAAAGGAAAAGATTTGCTCAAACCGGTCTATGAGAAAGAAATGATGGCTATTCTTCATGCAGTCAAGCAATGGAGGCCCTATCTCATGGGTAGACACTTCAAGGTAAAAACTGATCATTATAGTCTCAAATACTTTTTAGACCAAAGGTTATCATCCGAGAAACAACAAAAGTGGGTGACAAAATGTTGGGTTATGATTTTGAAATCATATACAAAACGGGTAAAGAAAATGTAGCAGGTGATGCATTGTTCGAAGGGATACATCCGCAGATGCCTTACTATGTGGAATGTCCACGTTGACAAACCGATTGGGTGGATGAAGCAAGATTGGAATGGGATCAAGACAAGGATACACAATCTCTAATACGAATATCAAGCAAGGATCTATGACATCTAAAAATTTGAGTGGACAGTAATACCCTATGGTACAAGGACAAAGTTATACTTGAATAAAGATTCGAGTTGAAGCATAAGATTCTTACAGAGCTACATGCCTCGCTTTGTTGGAGGACACTCTGGGTTTTTGAAGACATATCATAGAATAAAAAGATAATTCTTTTGGGAAGGACTCAAAGGGGATGTACAAAAATTTGTATCAGAGTGTTTAGTGTGCCAACAGAACAAAGGGGAAACAATTAAGACACCAGGTCTCTTGCAACCCTTATCAATTCCTAGCCAGAGATGGGAGGTCTCCATGGATTTCATCACCAGATTGCCTTGTTTAGAAGGTAAGAATGTTATTTTCGTGATTGTGGATAGGCTCACAAAATATGCCCATTTTTGTGCCCTATCACATCCATTTGCAGCTAGTACAGTCGCAGCTATTTTTTTGGAGACAATTCAAAGGCTACATGGAACCCCAAAGATAATTGTAAGTGATCGTGATCCTATTTTCACAAGTAATTTTTGGACGGAATTATTTTCATGTTTGGGTACTCAACTAGCTCACAGTTCATCTTATCATCCTCAAACTGATGGGCAAACGGAAACGGTCAACAAATGCTTACAGGGGTATCTACGTTGTTTTGTATTAGATAAACAGAAAGATGGATTAAATGGCTACCACTTGCAGAATGGTGGTATAACACATCTTTTCATACCTCTTCTCAAATGACCCCATTTTTAGCATTATATGGTTACCATCCACATTCTATCACTTCCTCCTTGAGGGTGCAAACTAAGGTCAAAGATGTTTAAGAACACATTCAACATCAACAATAGGTTTTGGCTAGTTTGAAGGAGAATTTAGCATTAGCACAAAACAGGATGAAACAACAAGCAAATCAACATCGTAGTGAAAGACATTTTGAAATTGGTGATTGGGTTTTTGTACGTCTCCAACCTTACAAACAGATGTCTCTAAAGCAACAGAAAAAGGACAACAAACTTGCTCCTAAATACTATGGCCCTTATCAGGTTCTACAGAAAATTGGCAAGTGTTGCTTATAAACTAGAGTTGCCTCCATCTTCACACATACACCCAGTATTCCATGTTTCATGCTACGAAGAAGGTTATTGGACGAAATTTGAAGCCTAGACAGAGTTACCGAACTTGACAAGGAAGGAAGAATCATTTTGGAGCCGAGAGAAGATTCTCGCAAACACGTACTTAAGAGGTCGAGAACCAGAGACATTAAGGAATATCTAATCAAGTGGAAGAATCGAGCATAGAAGATGCCACGGGAGGATGAAGGTTTTTGAAGCAACATCCAGATTATTCAACGTTGAGGAAACGTTGGTTGAAAGGGAAGGGCGTGCTACGCCCTTAACCTATTGCTTGTATTAGGATATGAGTAGACGACTTGTAGCTTACCATATCATTTTATTATATCATTTATACTTTCTCATGCTTAATAGGTCGGCTGGGTGATGGCCATAACATATGAATAGTATATATAGACGATTGTAGGTAGTAGTTCATTATCATTTGAGCATTTGCGTCTTATTATATGGTTTGGAGGTTGCCCCCTTGAAGTGGCGAAGCTATTACAATTGCATAGTGAGATCATTATTCTAAAATATTGTGTTATTTGGTGTTATATGCTGCTCATAATCTGAATTATACTAGTAATTTCATTACAATCTCTGTGGACCAACAATTGGCAAGCCGGAGGCGAGGACGAGATAGAGCTACATTAGCTCAACTAGACCCTATTGGATGGTGGACATGGCATGGCAAGCATGCACCGGACTTGAGGATTCTTGATACTCGCCTCCTTTCACAAAGTGTTCTAGTTCCTCTGCTTATAGACAGAATTGGTCCACATATGGCCTCATCCACACAATTAAGAGGAACCACCTTACCTCTCGACGAGCGAGAGAAATTAGCGGATCGTGCATAGTCCCCGAGACTTCGAATCGGCAGTCTCCTAAGTATTGTTAGACTCCAGCCGCACGTTGGGATGTTGATCCCGAAGATGTTGCACAAATTGATGAGGAGGAGGCACAGGTGGGATTGGTTGGGGTTCCATTGGATGAGGCAGCCCCTCATAGTTCCAGTGACTCAGACTTAAAGTCTGATTTTGATGCCACTTTAGCGAAGTTTGATTAGGGGCAGCTATATATTTTCATTTTGATTTTCTATGTTTCAGACATTTTGTAGCCCTTGGGCATTTCATTGTAATTGAAACTTGAATCTTATGTGAAATCTCAATTCAGCTCCAGTTTTATGTATTAAAGTTTTATGATGTGTGTGATGAATGCTTTAAGTTTAAGTTTATCAATGTGTTATACTTATCATATGAATATTTGAAATTTCCTATATTTTTAAGGTTAAATCTTATGTGAAATCTCAATTCAACTCTAATTTTATGTATTAAGGTTCTATAATGTGTGTGATGAATGCTTTAGCAATGTTATCATATGAATATTTGAAATTTCCTATATTTTTTAAATTTTCCCTTATTTTTAATAGTCGTCCCCTAAAAAGGCCTAAAAACAAATCCGTCCCAGAAACACGTCCCCCGGTCACCTATCGTCCCCTGTCCGGAAACTTGGTGGAACATAGGTTTTAAGTGTAGAAAGGCACTTGAACCATTGGGAACGTTGGGACGTCCCTCGACCATCGGGAATTCAAAAGACATACCCAAATTTTTCAAGCACCCAAGATGTCCGAGTGCATTCCTTGAACTTAGAAAACGTCTCAGGACGTTCCTCTGTCATTTCACTTTGACAAGGACGTGGCGGGGATGTTTTGTCCCCGTCCCCATATCCCCAAAACCTCCAAGATGGCTTGGGAGCGGGGTACATATCCCCGCAAAACACCGAACAAAAGTAGCATAGTCACACCCCCTTCTATCATCTCTTAACTTGACTTCCAAATGACTATCAACAAGAACATATCACCTTCACGGAATACGTGATTGGCATAGCCTCGACACGCGGAGCACATAAAATCTCTTGCAAACAAAGTCACCTATCAAAAAGCACTCTTTTCAAGTAACATTCTACCCCTATAGCCTACACAACCTCAACATATGTCGGTTATAGATTCTAAATGGACATAACAACTTGATGCTATCACGATACCCACTAGACTATATCTTATAAATACTAAGTATTATGTAGTTTGATCTATACCAATTATGAGATAGGTTATCACCAATATAAGATTGATAAGTAAAACACATTGTAATGGGTAGTGGCATATTGTGTGCCTCTTCTAGCTAAGTATAGACTCTACATTGTGTGGTAGACCACATCTTGGAGATACCACTTGACTTATGCCTAAGCGGGGCCAATGACAAAAATCTAGCTTACACGGCTTTTAATTGTTAATGTCTATTATTATGTATGTGGTCTTAACTACCTTGCACAACACGACACCTTAATTTAATATATGGGTGAAAAGTCTTAAGGACCCCCAGGGCATAGCATTTGATTATGACCATATTTACCTAAGACTCCGGGAAGGTAGGACAGCGTTTCTGAGACAGCAAAAAATATCCAAATTTTCAAGATGCCAATTAAAATAATATAAAATTTATAAATTTTAAAAATATACAACATAATTTTTAAAATTTATGAATACCATTCTGTGACAGTCCACAATGTGCATTTGTGCTCAAAAAATGTTGTATTCATATATCACTCTTGATTCTTATTATGTCTTTGTAATACAATACAGTCAGGTTATGGTTAACCAATAAATGTTTTGATCTATGTCTTACTGCTTTTATCATCTACACAACCTTTCTCTTCATATAGAAATATATATATATAGGCTTTGTAGGTTTGTTAAGTGATTGGAGCTTCCAAAATGAATTTTAATTAGATTTATAAATACAGAGTTTTAATTTTTTGAATAGAGATGAGTGGCTTCCAAAAACAATCTTACACTATAAGAGTACAATTTGTAAAGTGAGTTTTTATAGAGAAAATGACAAACTTAAAAATTAAAACAAAAACCAAACATCCCATAATATTCAGGGACTTCCCGCGATGTCCCTTGTCTTATTTTGTTGGTGGGAGATGTGGGGGATTGTTTCCCTATTGTCCCGAGGACATCCCGACCATGTTGTTTTGAGGGAAGGACACATTCCAACATAACACTGATTATGACAGTAACAAATCCTTAGTAGGCATGTTACTTGGTTCTATCTAAAGTTGCATGGCAAGTGATCCTTAGTGAGTTAGACTTGCGTGGACATTACTTATAAACTTCGTGGCATTAGATTTATCGTCACCTTTCAACTACTAAGCCTATAGATTTCCATGCAAACACCACCAATAAATAGGCCTTAAATAGTTGTATGATTTTCCCCAGAGGTATCTTTCACTTATGGGATGTTATTAATGATTATAATATGAATCATGGAGGTCACCTCTAGTTGGGATTCTCAATGCATGACTTGAATCACAGGAATTGACTATGTGATAGACTTACCTATTGATGAGTATAGTGGGAAATTGACAATTATTGCTTCTGATGAGCATTGAGAATATTGAATCTGGTAATAATTGAGACCACGCTGGGATGACTGGCATGACAATGAAAGTGGTAGTTATAATCCTTTAATCTTAGATTTCATGGCATATAAGTATGTAATTATAACTACTTTTCCCCACTTGAGTGACGGCACTGACCTTTTGTGGGAACCCTACCTCAAAGGCAGTTGAATGAATGAAAGCCCAATATGAAACCCTAATTTTAGGAGAGAAAATTTTGCATTTGTAACTGGTTTTTATTCTTAGAATATGCATAAGCGACAACGAAGAATCTTTGGCCCCATGCAAGGCATGTGGTTAGCATAGCCATTAATAGAGGTCAAAACAATTGTTATCAGGATGATGGAAAGATATAGGTATGGGATGCACATTTGAAAGTAGGATGTAGTTGGGGTTTCACCGAGGAAGTGGACCTGAGTTCAGGCTGGTGTTGACAAGATGAAGTGGAGATTTGGGTAAAGCCCTCCAGCAAACTTCAGCTCATATACTTGCCTTATGTTAAAGGCATGCTCCCTCACATCCCTTGTACTTAGATTAAATGAGAGTTATACTTGTTCATCTTTCTAAATCCTAATGTGGATTTGGATGTGCATTGGTACTATTTTTATGGTTGAAACTTGCAATGAAATAATTGCTTTATGCATATTCTTGCACATGCGCATTGACTTGTGCCTAGAGATTGGGTAAGTGGCCATATGCAAGTATACATGCCATATTGGCCAAGTTCTTGATGGGTTGTTGATCATAAGTAAGATACTGCATTTAGGTTAAGTTAATGAGTTGAATCATTATTTAGTTGTTTGATCATTGTTGAATTTTGTATGGGCTAGAGCTCTCTTTGATTGAGACCTCTCTCTTTCACAGTAAGTTACGGCAATGTTATTTTGTTTGAACAATCAAATGCATTTGAGGTTTTGACATGGAAAAATACTGTCTTTGACCCTTCCTACATATTTATCATTAAAAAGGAATGGATAAGCATAAAGAAATGATAGTGTTGTTATGATCTAAGGATATTTGATATATGAGTGGCATGCTCGCATTAATTGCTGATCCCGAATGGGTTTATGTTTTGCAGGGAAAAGAACAGGTACAAATTTTGAGGAAGAATGCTAGGGTAAATGACTTGTATTTATAATTTGCTTATGCTTTATGTGGTGAAAGAATATATTGAAATCAATGGATCTTTCCCTGATCCTTGAATGTACATTAAGAAAATGTACATGACGTTAAGAAATATATCAGTGATCTGAATGTTTTTGATATGTTGATATTCTCTCTAATAATATAAGGATAAAATGGGTTTGGTAACACTCTACTTCTGACTTGTATTTTCTTGCACATGCTGAAACTGTAATTTTAGCATTAAGACAAACTACAATTAATCAGGAGCTGTACTTAGACGAAAATACAGTGGTTGTGACTATCTTATTTAGAAGTCGAGATGAACTCTGTAACTCAAGTTCAGCAAGTATGACCTTCATAATTAAATATATCCTAGGTATGATTATGTATTGAACTCTAAACTGTAAAAATAGAGGGGGTGATGAACCTATTATAATATTTTCCACGAAAACAATTGGCTATTTTTGGAAGAGTGACTATTTGTGGAAAATTGGCTATTTTTAGCTCGGCTTAAAATAGCGTCGCTTAAAATAGAAGTTTGCTAAAAATAGCAATTGGAGGGTAAGTGTGGCTAAAAATAGTATTAGCTAAAAAATAGCACTTACTAAAGATAGCTTTGCTTTTGCTAAAATTGGCAAGTGCTGCTCCAAATATGCATGGCGCTAAAAGGCGATGGTTTTTTTAAATTTATACGCTGTTGGTTTCAGTTATGTTTGACGCCAAAAGGGAAAGAGAAGTGCGACGATAGAGTTCAGTATTATTAACAGCAGTCTGTCCTAAACTTGGCGCCAAAAGGGGAAAGAAATAAATAAATTAAATACAAAAGCATGCAGCAGTATAGGCAAACTTCAGTCCAAAATAGAGGTGGTATAAATTAAAAAAAAACAAATAACAGAACTGTTGTCCCTTCTAAGTCTGTGTCAAAGTGCATGAGGAAGAGACAAAACAGATAAGACAAAAAGATAAAGTGTGGAAAAGAAAAAACAGATAAAACAAAAAAATAAAAGGAAAACAACAGGTAAACAGTCCCAGGGAAGCAGCATGCAGGGTTTGAAGGAAACAATAAATAAATAAAAGAAAAGAAGACTGCAGTCTACAGTCCTATGCACAGCAGTAGGAGAAGATTTATTAAAAAATAGACAAAATTACATGCAGACAGCTGGTTTTAGGACGCAACAGTCCATATATACAGATTTTTGTAAGAAAGAACAAGATATACTTGAGCGTTGATTTGCTCTGGCATCTTCAGCCTTTGTACTTGCACCTCTGAATAAAATAAAGCTTCGTTTTTGCCCTCTCATATTGCTTGTTTTCTGATTATTCATCGTGTTTGATAGGATATTGTGTTGCTTTAGTGTGGAATTCAATCCCTCTACCACTGTCATTCTTCCTAAACCCTTGAATTTAATTTTGTAAAATAGTTTAGAGTTGTGCAAGTGTGTGAATCTTTAATTCTCTATGTGCAGAGTTACATGCAAGTATCAAACTTTTGGTGTATCACCCTATTTCCCATTTACCGCATTCCTCTTCCCTCTTCTTTGTCAAGTTTTCGTTTTTTCTTAGGTGATTCACAAGGGAACCAACCCTCTCTGGAGGTTCACCTCAGACATACATTACCCACAACCTTGAGGTGTTCCAATTTTGTCAACAGGGAGAGAGTACACACACCATTCTCTATCAGGGTGCAACTTCTGGGTAACAACAGTTTTCGCACGCCCGGTGGGACAGTACAAAAATTTGCTAAAGAAGTTGATGTTCTTGGCAAATATCAGTGTTTCAAACACAAATATTCAGCATCTGGCGACTCCATTGGCCCAAAGATCCTTTTTCCTCAATCAACAAACCATTTCCTCCATCCTTCCATATTTTTATGAGGTTGTGCAATCATGACTTCAATTCCTCCTTGGAATTCCCAGTCCCAAGAGCATTATTATTCCCCTCCATCTCCTTTTCCCCAAAATCCTCCTCCAGATCAGTATTATAAGCCCTATCATAATGAATATGCCCATGATCCAAACAATTTATATGGTTATCCTAATAATCATGGTGTTTTTCAGGAGCAGGAATATGCAGATTATGGAAACAATTCCATGCCTAATGATGATTTTCAAATGTAGGTACAACACTTGGAAATAAAAATGGTACAAATGAGGGCAACAAGTACCATCAAGGCAACCAAGCTTGGATTCAGGGTACCCTACCCATGGGCCGGTCCTATACCAAACTGGTATAGCCCTCAAGAGAAGATAGACTTTGTGTCTGAATTGATACCACAAATATCATAGTGGAATGAAGAGATGGAAGCTTACCAATATAGTGTTGAGAAACCCAGCAATGGGGTAATTCTTCACTATCATCATGCAGCCCTCCTACTTCTACTTTCCAACCACTTCAACCGGAGCCCAAGTCCCAAATTCCTAGCTTTCTTAAAGCTTCTCCTCCACAAGATCTTACACCTCTCCAATCATCTCAACCATTGCAAAATTAGTTAGCAACCCAACCCACCCCTCCCCTCATATTCCCAAATCCATTCTGGAATGAAACTAATCAGCAAATCAGTTTGGAAGAGCAGCCAACTAAAGAGCCAAGTGAAGAAGTTCTCAAGCAAAATCTAACAAAATGGAGCTTACAGTTTGAGGACAAACAAATTCCACGGTTGGTTAAGCCTACAATAGAGGAGTGCACGAAAGTGGTTGAAGTTACAGAGAAGCGGTAGGAATATGACCAACATGTAAAGGTTAGACAAAATTTTCTCAAATCTCTTGAGATACAACATAAAGATAATGTTTTAAAGGAGCATATGAATGTTTCTAAGGATCAGATCAGCAATCTTGAGCCTATATCATCTTCAGATCAGCTTGCAAACAATCATACAGAGGAGGAAATCAGCAAAGAAATTCAAATTCAAAAGGAGTTTTCCTCAAGCATGAACAATAAAGAGGATGAGGTTTTATCAGACTTAGAAGATTCGATGATGAGGAAGAGCCAATTGAAATTGTAAGTATTCCAAATCCATCATCTATCTTCTTCAATAAAGACTCTCTTGTTATTACATCTTCTTTTGAGCTTGAAAAAAAGCCAAATATGGGGTTGTTTGCAAAGGATGAGGTAGAAAATGTTTCAGATCAGTCTCCAAGCATCCAATATGATTAGGAAAGTGCCTCAAGTACTCTAAATGATGATATTACACACAAAGAAGAGGGGCAGATTAGAAAAATCAGTCTATCAACTATGAGGAAACCATGTCCAATCAAGTATTTGGCTAGTTTAGAGCCACAAAAGGAGTTGCCATCAGTTGTGCTCATTTCAGAGTATAAGAAAGAGCTTCAAATTGCTAAAATCAGCCCCAACATCTACAAAGACAGAGTGCAAATCCTATAGAAGTGTTCATTATTTTTGGGCTGATATTTTGAGCAAATCAATGGTGCAAACCATGTTTGCACTTTACCATGTGATCTAGTTGCAAAATTGATCTCATGGCCACACTTTCTGAGAAAAGGCAGTTATTTCTCCTAGCCAATATGTGGTTTTGTTTAGCTTTCCTTTCTCTTTGTTTAGATAAGGAGTAGTTTGGGGTAGATTACTTTCAATAAGTGCGTGTATGCACATTGTTTTTCTAATTTTCTTAGTTAGTTGTATTTTCAAGAAGTGCTTGCATGCACATGTTTTCCTTTTGTTCGAAAGGCTATTTCAGTGGTTTTGTTTCAGAGGATACAAGTTGACTGAGATACGTGACTCCATAGCCAAATGGATGTGGAAGGCTATTGATCTTTTTGTTTAGCAGCAAACAATCCCATGATGTCGTCCAAATGTTATCATATTTTCCACGAAAATAATTGGTTATTTTTGGAAGAGTGGCTATTTGTGGAAAATTGGTTATTTTTAGCTCGGCTAAAAATAGTGTGGCTTAAAATAAAAGTTTATTAAAAATAACAATTAGAGGGGAAGCGTGGCTAAAAATAGTATTATTTAAAAAATAGCACTTGCTAAAGATAGCTTTATTTTTGCTAAATTTGGCAAGTGCTACTCCAAATATGCATGGCACTAAAAGGTGAAGGTTTTATTAAATTTATCAACTGCTGGTTTCAGTAATGTTTCAAGCCAAAAGGGAAAGAGAAGTGCCAAGAGAGAGTTGATTAACTACTATGTTCCACAAAGTTTCCGGGATGGGGACGGCAGGGGATGGGGGGACGTGTTTTCGGGATGATTTTTTTAGGCCTTTTTTTAGGGGACGGCTATTAAAAAATAAGGGAAAATTTAAAAAAATATGAAATTTCAAATATTCATATGATAACATTGCTAAAGCATTCATCACACACATTATAGAACCTTAATAAATAAAATTAGAGTTGAATTGAGATTTCACATAAGATTTACAATTAAAAATATTGGAAATTTCAAATATTCATATGAATAATGATAAGTATAACTGTAACACATTGATAAACTTAATAAAGCATTCATCACACACATCATAAAACTTTAATACATAAAACTGGAGCTGAATTGAGATTGCACATAAGATTCAAGTTACAATTGCAATGAAATGCCCAAGGGCAAAAAAATGTCTGAAACAGTTGAAACATAGAAAATCAAAATGAAAATATATTGTTGCCCCTAATCAAACTCCGCTAAAGTGGCATCAAAATCAGACTCTGAGTCTGAGTCACTGGAACTATGAGGGGCTGCCTCATCCAATGGAACCCCAACCAATCCCACCTGTGCATCCTCCTCATCAATCTGTGAAGCATCTTCGGGATCAACATCCCAACGTGTGGTTGGAGTCTGACGATACTCAGGAGTCTGTCGATCTTGAAGTCTCAAGGCACTATGCACGGCTACTAACTTCTCTGCTCGTCGAGAGGTAAGATGGTTCCTCTTAACTGTGTGGATGAGGCCATATGTGGACCAATTCCTCTCTGCAGCAGAGGAACTAGCAACTTGTGAAAGGAGGCGAGTGGCAAGAATCCTCAAGTCTGGTGCATCCTTGCCATGCCATGTCCACCATCCAATAGGGTCTAGTTGAGCTACTGTAGCTCTATCTGTCCTCGCCTCTGGCTTGCTAAATGTTGGTCCATGGAGATTGACAAAGGATAGCCATTGGGTCCGTAATAAAGTGGACTCCTCATCAGTGTACATCTTTCGAAAGGCCTTCATGAGCCCTTCTTTCACCTCTTCATCATCAGATGGAAGCACTCTCCCAGGTCGTGCTACATACCATTTGGGATTTAGAGCATAGGCTGCCATATGAAGCGGGGAATTCATTGTGTTCCACCGCCGTGTCACAATGGGCCTAATATGCTCCTAATAAAATCCCAAAGTAGGATCCGCTTATGAATGGCTTGCTTCATCATCGTCCAAGCATGCTTTATCAAATGTCTCATAAATCTCTCCAAGACTAGGAGAGTCGTATCAGACATATCTTCGACCCCCACTACAAGTGAGATGAAGGAGCAAACATATAAGCAAACAATTTACAAACAATTAGAAAACATTAAGATTCAAGAATGAAAAACATTGGCTAGATTTTACGAATAGCATAAAACCTAAAATCATGAGATAAATTTCCCTCATTTACCGATGAGGCTCCGTGTCAAATTTGTCAATTAAAGTATGCTAATATCTATATGGGGTTTTATAACTACTCGGTTCATGAACCATAATCGAACAGATTCTGCAGCAAGTAAGCGGTTGTTTTTAAAGAAAGGAAATAATTATAGAAGGGAAAGAGAATTATATAAACAAAGAGAAGAAATGGAGAAGATGTGCATCCCAATCAATAGATAGTAGAGTTGATTGTATGCACATAGAAGAAACCAATAGATATAAACATAGAATTTTTAAGCAAGGGCGGCTCTAGATCTAGATCTAAAATAACACGGTTTATTCAAAGATCTAAAGATAGAAAGCTAGAAACAAAATACACAAAGTGACACAGTTCTCCGGAAATTTGCTCTTGTATATTCCTTTGCTTCAAGTGGCTCTCAAGGGTTTCAACACAAAGTCTGGAACACGGGGATGCCGCTTAAATTCTCGATCCTTTTACCCAAGCTTCTTCCTCTACTTACAAATGTAGAGGGGCAATTACAAGTTGGAAGCTTTTAGTTGAGCTGGCACATGTGGAAGTGGGAAAAGAAACAGCGGCAATCTCCCTCCTGGAATTCCTCTTTCCATGACATGCATCATTTCAGAATCGAATATAGAACCTTCTATTTTGCACATCCGCCACTTTTTGTCTCCAAGTAGTTGACTTCTTCAAGTAATGGTTTTTAAACCAATCACTTAAGTTGTATAATTTAATTGATCGCTTAATTACTTTGTCGGAGGAAAGAAGGAAGACAAAAACTACAATCTTGTCCTTTTTCATGTCTGCACGTAAATTGATTCTTTGCCTTTGATTCTCACCAACTGGACACTGGAGCACTGGATTTGGAAGCAATTTGGATCCGAAGCGCCTGGAATTTTGCCTTCGCCTTGTCTTCTCTTTTATCCTTGAAGCTTTTGCAGTTCTTCTCCAAGATACATGCATCGTCTGCAATGTTTGCCGTCAGAATAACTCTTTATTTTTAATTGCATATGGGCAATTAAAAATTTGAAAGCATTAGGGTGAATGCAACTTCAATGAAGGCTTCAACTGGAAGATTGGGAGCACATGCACAAGATCCTGGAAGGAATTTTCCACGCACTGACTTCTTCACGGGCTGCATTTGAAACAAGAGGATGAAGCCTTTGCAATTATGGATTTGAATCTGGATCTGGATCTAGCACACTCCATAACGAATTCTGGCAGCTGGGATGTGAATGGAAATGCTGCAACTCGAATGATTCCACTGCTTTTGACTGCACGCATGAGGGAAGTCTTTCCAGCTTTGGATCTGTCAATCAATTCGGAAAGAGGTTCCGGACCTAGATCTGTGTTTCCAATGTCTGCAAATTTAGAAGTGATGTATGACTCCATTGTGCTCTCTTTTTCATCCCTCTTTGCCATGGCTTTGTCTATCTTTGTCTGAACAATTCTTTTTCTTCTTATTTGGCTGGATTTCTTCAAAACTGGTGCAGATCTGCATAATTCTTCATATTCGGAGGATATATTCAATGTATTGGACATTGATTAAAGCTCTTTTCTTTTGTAAAGCACCTGTAATGAATTCTTGCAAGTAATTCAGACAAAGATGGCAACCGGAACATGAACAGTGAATTTTAATCATAAAAATCTACATAATTCAAGCCTGCTACCCCAAAAATTCATGTTTTGTTTGCATGCAAAGTGAGCATGAATTTTTCCAACTCCACCTGAGCACTTGTATCACTTATGCAAACAATTATCCAGACACAAATCAGCCTCCTTCAATGCATGCGCCAAAATTGGAAGCTTTTAGCATTAAATCCACCTTCTTTTGAGCAAAAATCCTCTTCAAATGGGGTGCACTTTTCCTCTGGGCTGCACTTCTTTACCTGTGAATTAATTAATTCATCCTTATGGCAGCCCATGCTTATATAACCCTCATAATTCTATAATTAATAATTGCCCCTCCTATTCCTGGCAATTAATTAATTAAAAATCATGTTTTTCTCTTTAACTGGTGTGCTAAAATTGCATGTTTAAGGACAGCCATCCAATAAATTAAATTTAATCAATTTAATCATCCACTCTTCACTCCACTTAAGCTTCACAGTGTGCTTTAACCTTAGCCACTGAAAATAGAAATTAATTTAATCATTTAATACTTTAAAAAGTATTATCTTTCTCCCAAAAGGGGCGCACTTTTTGACATGAAGGGGCTGCCATTAAATAAATTAATTTATTTAATTTTAGAGCAATCTATTTTCAACCACCTTTTGTCCTTTGCCTTTGTTGACTTTTCCACAAGCCTGGGCGCCTATTTTGGGTGAATAATTAATTAAATTAATCAATTTAAAGGCTGCCATTACTTTTCCAAAGGGGGCGCACTTTTTGACATAAAGAATTCTATTTTTAAGAATCACATGACAATGAGATTTTTTACCCTGCAAGGCAGCCCTGAAAATCCCATGATTCACTTAAGTCGCTTGACTTTCATAATGGGATTATTTACCCTACGGAAGGCAATAAAATCCCATGATTCACTTAAGTCGCTTGACTTTCATAATAGGATTATTTACCTGCAAGACAAGCAATAAAATCTCATGTTTCACTTAAGTCGTTTAACTTTCTTAATGGGATTATTTACCCTGCAAGGCAGGCAATAAAATCCCATGATTCACTTAAGTCGCTTGACTTTCATAATGGGATTATTTACCCTACAAGTCAGGCAATAAAATCTCATGATTCACTTAAGTGATATTTCTTTTATTCCACAATGGGAATTTTTACCCTGCAAGGCAGGTAAGAGATTCCGCCTACCTGCTGCCTCTAATTTTCCCATTGTCACTTAAGTGGCATTGCCTTCATGGGAAAAAGTACCCTGTTAGGCAGGTACAAAATTCACACCTGCCTATTGCTTCTAATTTTCCCATGATTCACTTGATTCTTTTTTTCCAAAAATGTGGCCAGCCGAGAAGAGGCTTTTTTGGTGCACAACTTCATCTTTTCCCAATGAACCAAACCTCGATGGCGACTTCCTTCTAGCACAACGTGCGTATGTGATCTCAAATACTTTGGGCCAAGAATCGTGCCAACCGCAAAGGAATTGATCCAAAAATTTTCCGAAAACGAAACGGAAAACACAAAAACACAAAAAGTTGCCAAAAGTCACAAATAAAGCCCAGAACTTATTCCTAGTTAAAACCCTTCTAGTATATAGGAATAATGATATGTTCGATCACAATAGGGTTAAATCGGAGCGCAAATTGCCTCAAACGGGGCTCAAAATAATTAAATACAAATTTCTCATAGACAAATCCCGACGACAGAATATAACAATTTTGGGCATCTGGGTATTTGGCGAAAATGACTAATATGGCTCTTTAGGAATATCGACACAATACAAGAACATTCAGCAATAAAAACACAAAGCGACCCACTATTTTAAAAGTACGAAAAAATTCGGATAGGGTAGTCACATGATTTCGGGATGAAATGCGGGGACATCAAAAACTAAACTAATTTACAAGTTATAAACATGGATAAAAATATTTTAAAATTAAAACTAAACTTACATATATAAAATATTAAAATCAACAATAGCTTACCCGACTATGGTCCACCAATCATCGTCGAGGATATTTTGCTTCACACCTTTTGCTTCTACCCCACTCCTAATTAACCATCATTAATTGCAAAGCCTCCTGCACTTCAAGCATCCTCTCTAACAAAATGAAATAGCTCGCATAACTAGTGTCCACGGGCTTGATGAATTCCTTCCTTGAAAAAGACCTGAATACAGCAAGTGAGGTGTGATGGTTGCAAATGAACATCTGTATGTGTCTAGCCTCTACCACCACTGTCTTCACCCAATCTCGCATTGTTCAACGCATGAACACAACATGGAGTCCAGAAAATGTGCTTGTAAGCACCCTCAACCATCATGTCAGCTAACTTACATACGCGGGCTGAATCAGTCACTACTTGTACAACATGAGAGGGCCCAATCTCCTCTATGACATCCTTCAAAATTTGAAATTGGAAGGTTGCATCCTTCCTCTTCCCTGTACAATCAATAGCTCTAAGAAAATAAGAGCCAGCAGGACATGTGACAATGATATTGATGAGTGGTCGATGTTTAATATCAGTCCACCCATCCATGATGATAGAGCAGCCCACCCGTATCCAAGTTTGCCTCATCTCCTCCATCACCACACTCACCTTAGAATATTCTTTATCAAGGAGGCTAGTTCGTAGTTTGTGTTCTCCAGGAGGGACATATGAGGAACCAACGAAATTACATCTTTGAACATTTGTTTGAAGAAAGGGGAGCGTGACACATGAAATGGTATAGCATTGGCAAAGAAGAATTTGGCAATAGAAGAGTCAGCTACTTCCCTTGATTGCACATTAAACATACCTGTAACAGTTGAAGTCTTTCCCTTGGCATAATCCCCTCCTCTTTGACTTTCAACATCCACACATTGGATAGGCACTTGTGTAGTCTCCAATGGCATCCCTTTTTTCATTGTCTCACCCTCCATGTGCAACCTAGTCACCTCGGTCTTCTCTGCTAATGATATTCTTTCACAACCTTTTACTCCTTGTCCAGTTATGCCCAAAAGATGTGAATAAACCTGCGTGTAGCTGCCCTAAATACTTTGTTGCACATATGGCATAACCACACTCTACTCCCCCCTGAATTCTTTTTTTTTCTTTGTCAATGGCTGTTACAAATTGTGAAAGAGGCTTTTTAGCATTGAATGGCCCCTTTGCATAGATTTTGAGTTGTGAAGGGCAATCAAACGGATTATTTGAACCCATTGTTGGTGCAACACTCTCACTCCTTGAAGAAACCCTAGTTCTGGCTCTACCTCTATGTTGCATTGCCATTTGAATCTCTTCACCCTCACTGTTGCTCATTGTTTTGTATTGGAAATGCAACAACCCTGCAACTGCAAGTGAAAACAAAATAATAAAAAAAAAACTTGCTAAGTTTGTGAAGCTTGAAACTATGATAAAAAAAAATGAAACAATGAAGAAATAGTTTGTGCAAATTTGTAAAATGAACAAAGGATCATAAACATACCTCTAATGGAGTAGAATATTGCTCTCTTGCCTTCTTTTCACTGCTGCTCTTTATTCTTCTCTATGCTCTTTTCTTTCTTTGTCTTCTCCTTCACAAAATTAAAAATGAGTCAAATGAGTTTCTTTTTTTTGTTTTGATGTTTGTTTTAGGTTTAGGGCACTTAGAAATGCAAGTGGGGGTCCTTGTGGGCCCCCACATTGCTTTACTTTTATTTAAAAGTCTGTTTTTTTTTTTAAAAACGTTTTTAGGCTCAGTGCGCGGGGACGGCAGGCGTCTCGGTGACGGTCGAGGACTTCTAGAAGTCCCTTGACCATACCGGGAAGCCCAAACGTCCCCCTGCCGTCCTGTTCAATTTTTGCGTACCGGGACATTTCACATTTTTTGAAGAGTTTGGGGACGGGAAGGGGATGTTTCCTACCCGTCCCCGAGGTTCCGAAACGTCCCGGTACGGGACGAGCTGAAAAACATAGGACGCGCCCCGTGGAACATAGGTTAACTATTATTAGCAGCAATCTATCCTAAACTTGGCGCCAAAACGGGAGAGAAAATAAATAAATTAAATAGAAAAGCATGCAGCAGTATAGGCAAATTTCAGTCCAAAATAGGGGTGGTACAAAATGAAAAAATAAAATATAAGAATTGCTGTCCCTTCTAAGTCTGTGTCGAAGTGAATGAGGAAGAGACATAACAGATAAGACGAAAGGGTAAAGTGTGGAAAGGACAAAAAACAGAAAAAAAAAATAGAGGGAAAACAGCAGGTAAACAGTCCGAGGGCAGCAGCATGCAGGGTTTGAAGGAAACAGTAAAAAATAAAAGAGAAGAAGACTGCAATCTACAGTCCCATGTGCAGCAGTAGGAGAAGAATAATTTTTAAACTAGACAAAATTACATGCAGACAGCTGTGTTTAGGACGCAGCAGTCCATATATACAGATTTTGTAAAAAGAACAAGATATACTTGAGCCTTGATTTGCTCTAGTATCTTTAGTCTTTGTACTTGCACCTCTAAATAAAATAAAGCTTCGTTTTTGCCCTCTCATACCGCTGGTTTTCTGATTATTCATTGTGTTTGATAGGATATTGTGTTGCTTTAGTGTGGAATTCAATCCCTCTACCGCTGTCATTCTTCCTAAACCCTTGAATTTAATTTTGCAAAATAGTTTAGAGTTGTGCAGGTGTGTGAATCTTTAATTCTCTGTGTAAAGTTACATGCAAGTATCAAACTTTTGGTGTATCACCCTATTTCCCATTTTCCGCATTCCTCTTCCCTTTTCCTTGTCAAGTTTTCATTTTTTTAGGTGATTCACAAGGGAACCAGCCCTCTCTGGAGGTTCACCTCAAACATAGGTTACCCACAGCCTTGAGGTGTTCCAATTTTGTCAACAGAGAGAGAGTACACACACCATTCTCTATCAGGGTGCAACTTTGGGTGACAATAGAACCTGGACCCTAGATGAACTAGTCATTACCCTAGGACAAATTAACTGTCCAGGCATGTAAAATGTATGGAGGCAGTGGCTACTATTTCTTGATAGTTATTTGCATGTACGCACGGATATGTGTGAATTCTATTAGGACGATCTGAACCTAAGATTCAAATCCATTAACCATGGATGCCTGATTCTAAATTACTAGACTATAACTGTTCCAATCCCTAGCTGGACTAGATGCTTTGGAAAAACAACTGTAAGTTCTGGATGGGACTGCACGGATAATGATACGGCTTGATTTGTCTTATTAAACTGAATTTGTTTTTTTAGGCCTATTACTTGTATTGAGAACAGCACATTTAACACGCCTGGATTTTGGGTCCAGTACTCATTATATGTTTTCTTCTCAAGAGTCCCTGAAAATACCCCAAAGGATCTGTTTGTTCCATGTAACATGATTGTGTTACTTGACTGTCACAAGAGAAAGCTCGGATTTTGGGTCTGAAGCTAGATCTTGCCAGACTCTTGGCATTTTGGAAAACTGAACTATGATCTGTTGCGTACTAAACACTATACACCTGAACCTAAGAAAAATCCCTTTTCATTATGTACGGTGGATGTCCACACTCTGTTCCAATGCTCCTATTTGGGCACCGACAGGGAACGTGTTACCAAAAGTTAGTTGCCCGAATAAATACAGGATACTAATAAACAGTTTCAATATTACATGAGGACACCCATATCTTCTATAAGCTGCAATCATGAGAAGAGTTATTGTTCAGTCCTTTGCATTTATCACACTCGAATAGGTCTGTAAGAATGGATTTCCTCAGGGTTGTTCTATACCTTGTAATATACAATTGTTAGGCCATGGCCTATGGCTCTTTATATGATACTTGCAAACAAAATTATTGTAAGGGGTTGCCTTTAGTTCAACTGAGACATTTGTTGTGTGATCTTCTCCCGATCTGTGTTGTATAGTACCCAAAATAATGCAAATTGTGATCAAGCATGATAATATGAGTGTAGCATGTGGAATGTAATGTTTGGTTCTGAAACTAAATTCACTATGGACTATACTGTAGTCGAATAGGGGTTGAAGCATGTTTTACTAGTAAAGTGCCAATCTTGAGAACAAACACTAGTCCTCTTACAGAATAATGTTGAACCTGGAGCCACGACCCTGGGTTGTATCAAAAGCATGAACATTAGCTTGGAAGGTTGTCTGGCTTGTAGCTTAACAACAACCAGTGAATTCTGTCCTTTTAAAATGGAAGTGTGAATAAGATCCTAGCTATAACTTGAACCATATACATTACTCTATGGACAAGGACAATGAAATATATAAAGGTTATCTCTGCTGGAATGTGTGACATTACTCAAGAATCAGTTGTTAATCTCTCATTTTTTGCTTAACAACTACATCTTGTGGGAGTAATGGTATCCCCATGGCTGAGCTAATCTCTAGTTTCATACCTTGAGACCTACGCTTGAGTAATGACCGAATCTTTTACTAAAGCGTTGAATGAGTATGACCTATAGTAATGAAGCATTTATCCATTGAGGAATATGTTTAACTATAAGTCACTTGGTTTACTATAACTTGGTTATTGATCTTAGACTTATGAAATTCACTTATGTACCATACATTTTAATAAATCCATCTAATGGAGAGGAGGCCATAACCTGTACTTTTTCTAAGTACTACTAAGTGGATTAAATCATTGTGATCTTGAAGTAGGACAAGATAACCATATATTTATTTGTCCAGGATTACAATAAGGATGCCATGATGATCTAAATATTATTAACTCTCTCTGCATCTTGAAACCCCATCAAGGGAACTCCCCAACATTTTACTGTGCTAAGAAATACCATGATTAACAGTAAAACCTAGATTAATACATTAAAAATTATTCACCCCAGTCTTGGATGGTGTACTAGGGCAATCCTAGTTCGGGTAGACAAAAGTAAGAACTTAAAGCAAATAGCTTGACCTTCTCAACAGACTTGAATTTATAGATACCTTGTCTTGCCCTTCTTGTAAATGCCCGAGGAGGTGGGATATGGAATGTAGTAGCTTAGGATATTTGTTGGGCAACCTCGTCTGTAACGTTACAGGTGTATGCAACTTGATATTAGAACTGTACCTTCATTATAACCTAGTGGGAGACAGGTAAGAATGACACTGAAGAGAGAGACCTACATTTCCTTTTGTCTTAACTCAGAACTAGGAAATTTGAAGGGCCACCTCATGAAGAAGTTAACTCAGAACTAGGAAATTTGCAGGGCCACCTCATGAAGAAGTTAGGTATAAACCTTGTAGCTTAATGAGCTTGTCCTGAAATCTGTAGCATGGGGGCTGGGGTAAAGATCTAGCATTATTTCTGTCTTATGCCTCTCATATATCAATACATGGTAGTAGAAGTACTTCCATTTTTCCCATATGACTGTGCCCCAATGAGCTGTAGCAAGTTTTTAGAGTGTACCTAAGACTTGGGCTGTATCATTCCTGCAAATAGTGTGACTTTTTCTAGACCCTAATCGCTGCAGTCTAGAATCTATTCTTTCTCTATCTCCACAAGATGAAGATAGGTTGAGATAGGGTATAACGGGTATAGCCTAAGGAATGTCTTGAGACCATTATCCCTAAGTTCTGGGGTTAGTAAGCAAGCTTTATCTTCCAGAATGTATTCTTAGGACTAGTGGTGGTCAGGAAACCATAAATAACATTGGATGAGGTACAACAATGTAAAACTATGAGAATTTGGCTTTGTCAAAGGATTCTAGAAAAATTAGACGAAAACATGGATCCATATGGATAGAACCGAAGGGAAAGAGGACAGTGATCCTTTAGGATAAACCTGACCTACTATCGGGAGAAATCACGAAAGTGAGGTTTGAGGATTGTGCTGAACTATCTAGGAGGCCATTGGGATCATGTTCTCACTGGGAAATGTGATCAGCCTCGCTCAACCTGAAAAGTACTATTGCATGAACATAGTATGGTGGTTGGGACAAATAGGCCACGTCCTTAAGCAATTCAAAGCTGTCAACCAGTTCAGTGGAAGTTGTGCTTCAAGGAAACTCAAAAAGTGGGACCATAACAGACAGAAGTTTAGAATTAGCTAATGTTCAGTTTAAGGTTGTATAAATCAAAATAGTGGGTTGTTAAGATTGCTGAAAGTGCATTTCTTTAGCACCTTTTCTTTGGTGATCGCAAAAACAATTCCAGACCAATTTTCCAATATCCGGCGGATAGGGTGGCTACAAATACAAAAGAAGGTGATCCCTTTTTGAACAATAAAAAGAATACCCTTGCAGGTATGAATTTAGTTTTAGAGAGACCGAAACAAGGGCTATCCACATGAACTCTTCAATTAAATAAAAAAAACATGACACCAACTAACGGTGGCTTAAAATCTTGATCTACAAAAACTACAGTAGAAAAAAATGACTGTAACCCACTTAAAATTCTCTCTAAAATAAGGATTTGATTATAATAAATGTTATATAAGTCTACATGTACTAAGTAAACTTTGCCAGGATGAAACTTCAGGCTAAGATACACAAAATAAAGTGGAAATTAAAGCTTCATCTACAAAAATTCAAGCAAATGCCCGAAAATGTCATCGAGTAACCCATAACAGCAATGATTGTTCCCATACGAAGACGGCTATACAAGCTGGCCAAGAAAAAAACAACAGCCTCACTATTGATTCAATTGAGTTCTGATAGAAAGTTGCATATACAAATTCATTGAACATCTCACATTTTGTGAATTAGGTTGAAGACAAACTCTTACATGGAAATGATTCCAATAGTTTGGAAATAAGTTCCATGACAATCTCTCACATGGCAAAAATTACAATACTACAATAGAAGAAACTTTAATATGATTGGATTTGTATAGCGGAGATAAGCTGTCAATTACCTTTCCCACGTCATTTCGACCTAGATCAACAAGCATGATGTGCTCAGCACACTCCTTTTCATCATTCAATAATTCCTTTTCCAACATTTCATCCTCCTCCTGTGTCTTGCCCCTCCTCCTTGTACCAGCAAGAGGGCGATTAATTACTTTACCCTGCCAAACAATAATAATTACATGTAAATAAAAGCCTAAAAAGATAGCACTTCAGCATTTGCACTGATCATTTTACTTCAATGTTTTGCCATGCTTTTCAACTCAATAACTGGAAAACAGAAATATTGTGAGGCAAATAGAAAGAAAGTTTCTGTATTTGCAAAATATGCCAAAATGAAACATAAGTGGGCCTGACAGTGAAGGTATGTGTACACAGATTCAAATACAGAGTGGAGAAGAGTTGTTCACCTTGTTGAACAATATGTAAGTTAAATGGAAAAACCATGACCTTGTGGACTTCTACAATAGGGGTTATCACATACACCAAAGTGGTGTCTTGCAAGGTGGTGACATAAAAAAGGTACCTTTTACCTTTATATTAAAGCAGTATGAGAACTTCAGAAACTAGAATGAATGGTGAAAGGTTTTTAATACAAAATAAGATAGTACAGCAGATGGACAACTGAAAGGGAGAATCTGCTCCCTGCACAACAATAAATTTCAAGGCCAAAATTGTGCAATAAAAAAAGAACAAAGTGCTTCCTAGTTTCACTTGTGCATGAGAACAAAATACCCATAAAAAACATACTCAGCTTCAAACATATTTCAGGAAATTCAATTCATACTTGTAATCTCTGTTTCAAAAATCGTGATTTATCGGCGATAAATCATTTGCAAGCATGAAAACGATTTATCTTTTGAAAAATCGCGATTTTTGTTGTGCCGATAAATCAGCGATTATTGGCGATAAAATACCCTCCAAAATCGTGGAAAATTGTAGCTAAACTCGTGGAAAATCGCGGGTGAAATCGTGGCTTAGGTTTAAATGCGAAAAAAAGACCAAATCGATTTGTTTTTTCTCCTGTTTTCTCTTGCCCGACTCGTTTTTGCTCCTGCGACTCGCATTTACTCCATTTGTGGGCATTCGACGTGGGTAGGAGGGCACACAAGTGCAGAGTTCATTTCGTGGCTAGTTCGTGGCCAGTTTTCCAACAATTCGTGCCCCTAGCAGGTAAAGAATACTGTATTTTTTTCCTTTTTTTCAATACAGTGAATACACTGACTTTTCAATACTGTAAGTGTAAATATTATAATTTATATTACAAATTTACAATACAGTGAATACACGACTTTACAAATAAATATTTAACAATGAAAATACTTACTGCCTGTAACCTATTAATATTAATACTTAATACTAATAGTATTTATTTAAAATTTTAATATATTAATTCGTTTTGATTCTTTTATATATATTTAATATATTACAGTCTTTGTTAATAGTTAACTGTTATACAACTTATACAGTATATTGTACAATGTATATATTTATATAAAATAACAGTCATATTGTATTTTATTTTATTTTATACGTTTTGTATATTCTATACAATGTACATTATTATAAATTTATACTTATAGTTAACACTTAACTCAGTATAAAGTATACACTATAAAATTATAATAGTATATTCAATATTGTATAACGATTTTAAAAATATTATCTATGAAGTTATCATAATATACTAACGTCTTCAATATAGTTTTTTCGTAATTTTTTCTTCATGCAATAGCAATATTATTCTTAATTTCATCATACAATTTAATTTCTCTAAGGCTTGTAAATCTAAGACAATTGTTTTTGTTTTGTTTTGTAGAATGGCATCGAGATCCGGTTCAAGTTCAACTGCTCGTAGTAAGCCTAAATCAAATGACCCCTCTTGGAAGCATTGTGACTGAAGCAAAGGGCAATTGTGTTATATGCAATTATTGTGGCATGAAGATGAGTGGAGGTGTTTATCGCCTTAAGTTCCACATTTCACGGATACCAGGGAATGAAGTGACAGTGTGCAATCAAGCACCGCCTGAGGCTCAACGAGAGTTGTCTGCTTACCTTGCAACTTATGCAGAGAAAAAAGAAGAAACGAAGAGGAATCTGATGCACTTGTAGCCTAGCAAATAGGAGGGTAGCGAGGAAGATTTTGACATTGGGGCATCTTCTAATGCCGCAACTCCACGAGGTCAAACACTGGGACGGGGTTCATCCACTGATAGTAGTTCAACGATGTTTTTTGTTCCTCGAAGTACTCCTGGTTCACAACCTTCACTCGAAGGTACTGCTTGGAATAAAGAAATGCACAATGAAACAAGAATAGTTGTGGCAAACTTTTGGTACTACAACAACATTCCTTTCAATGTGGCAAAAAGTCCATATTGGGAGAATTTGGTCATTGCATTGACTGTTGTTGGGAAGGGGTTCAAGGCTCCTACTCCCCATGATTTGAGTGGCCCATTGTTGGAGGATTTTGTCACACATACCAAAACTCTTGTAGAAGAGCAAAAAAGGTGTGGATAAAAAAGGATGCACCATTTTGTCTGATGGGTGGACAGATGGAAAAACCGCACATTGATTAACTTCCTAGTGGCATCAAGTGGGCAATTAGTCTTCCTGAAATCAATTGATGCCTCCCACCAAGTGAAAACTGCAAACACTTTGTGTGATATGTTAGATGAGGTGGTGAAAGAGGTGGGCATGGTGAATGTCGTCCAACTTGTGACTGATAATGCGGCGGCATATGTAACAAGCAGGAGACTTCTTGAGGAGAGGCACCCTACACTTTTTGAACTCCTTGTGTAGCCCATCGTTTGGATCTCTTATTGGAGGACATAGGAAAACTCTCATGGGTGAAAAATGTGGTTGAGGACGCAAGAAATATTACAAAATTCATCTACAATCACACTTGGGTGTTAAACTTAATGAGAGAGCACACCAATGGAAAGGAGCTTATGCGATCAGGGGTCACACGATTTGCCACAAACTTCATTACATTGCAGAGCATTGCAACCTCATTAACATCCCTTAAGAAGATGTTTGTGAGCACGCGATGGTTGGAGTCTCCCTATGCTAGGAAGACCGAAGGGGAAAGGGTCGTGAAGACCGTTTTTGATGATATGTTTGCAAAGCAAATTAAAGAAATCATGAAGGTAACCTAAACTTGAATATTTGTTTATTTATCATTTGTTCTACAATTTTTTATTAATTTTGATTTTAAATATATTTGTTATTTTGTTTTAGGTGTCAAAGCCTTTGGTTCGAGTTCTACGGATGGTGGATGCGGAGAAAAACCCAATGGGTTATTTCAGCGAGGCTATGGATGTGGCCAAGGAGGCCCAACTAAATATTATGGGCACAATCAACAAAAATATGAACCACTTTGGTGCATAATTAATCGGAGATGGAACAAGACACTTCATTGACATATACATACACGGCGTACTACCTAAACCCGAAGTTTTTCTATTCCCCATCATTTAAGGCTAATGAAGAGGTTATGGATGGCCTTAATACATGCATAGAGAGGTTGGTATCTGACGAAGATATTAGAGATGCAATTCTTGACAAGCTGCAAATTTACAAGACTGCAGAGGGGAGGCTCTTTCTTCGGCTCTATGTGTGAAAAGAAGAAACACTTCTCAGCCAAGTCAAAACAAATTGAGTCATTTGTATTTAGTCTCATTACACGTAGAACTAGAAACTAAAAGTCTAGAATTCTTTTATTTATTCAAGCTTAGTTAACTTACAAAATTATAAATGTTTTATTTGCAGATTTGTTGTGGGAAGATTATGGTGCAAAAACATCAAATCTTCAAAAGCTAGCCATCCGCATTTTGTGTCAGCCATGCAGTGTTTCTGGATGCGAACGTAATTGGAGCAGGTTCGAAGTTGTTCACACAAAGAAGCGCAACTGATTGATAACACAACTCCTCAATGACCTTATCTTCGTGCGATATAATCTTTGTCTTCATGTGAGACGAGTGGAGGGGGCACGAGTTATGATGCAATCGACTTGGCTGACATTGATCCATATGATGACTGGATTGTTGAGCCATGATGATGCGGAGCCTATGTAATCTACAAAGGAGATAGTAGCTTTGGAGAGGGAGACTGAAGAAGCAATACCATCAAGGACATTAGAAGTTGGTGATGATCCAAATGATATGTTTGAGATGACAATGTTGGTGTTGCAGAGGAGGAATATTTATCTTCCACTTCCACGAGGCAGCCATGAAGTGCACAGACTTATTTTAGGCGTGCTTAATGAAATAGAATATTATTGATATTTGATAGTGATACTTCAAAAGTCACATGTGACATGACTCTTATGAGCATTTTTGTTTGCAAACTGTGTACTCTCTTTTTTGGTCAAAACTTAATCGAAAATATGCATATGGGCCTATGGCATTCTATAGAGTCACTTCTCACATCATTTAACATTGCTTTTACATTTAATTTAAGTATATTTTATGAATTTAAATTTTTTAAAAGTAGCAATAAAGTTGTTGATTAATGTCGATAAATTCCCGATTTCAATTCAAAATTTGGCTTGCCGATTAATTGCCAATAACAATTTTTTGAACTATGCTTGTAATGCAGCCAATAAGAGTATCCGAGAGATTTCAGAATCATTGCAAGGAAAAGAAATGTGAATTTCCTATAAGAACAAAAAAATTCTTACATAGAATCCTGAAATAGAGGACCGATCTAATGATTAATATCAAGAAGATTTCTGTTGGAAATTTCATAGTTTAGTGCATTATATTAATTTTATAATATCACTGTGTGTATGATTTGTTGAGAAACAACTCATCATAGAGATAAGATTGTAGGGATTGACTGTATGGTTGGCAAGTGATAAGGTTTCACTCCATCATTTGAAAAGATATCACACCTATATATGTAATTCATTTTTCAAGAAGAAAATGGAATGACACCTTTTTTGTGCAACTCTTACCAAGTTATTTCACCTGGTATCAGAGCGGGTGACTATTGTAGTTAAGATGTATTTAAAGTTAAACATTATTTCTAACAGAGAGTTTTAAAGTTAGTAAGAATGTGAGATTATTTCTATATAGTATAAACAATATTTAGTAATAGATTAAGCGTGTGTCATGATTCTCAAGGTTATTTTGGTATTCTTACGGTATTTTATTAATGCCATCAACTGCTGGGGTCCATGCACCAAGAAGTTTATAGCAGTAATTCTACTGGCAACCCATACGTTGCAGTTCAGATCATGTATGATGCAGTAGTATCGTGCGCTTAATTATCATACCAGACTGAAAATCCTGACAAATGTGCTTTTGAATACAATTCTATCTGTAGTACGATTGATTGTCACATTTATGATTAGGCAGGATTTGTAATCTGCAGTTTCATTCTAACCGCATAGTGCTTCTAGTCAAAGCGTTTTGCAGTTCTAGCAACACTCATGTGCATCAACGCATGAACCAACATGTGTAGTCATCAGTTTTTCCAAACACATGGGCCGTGTGTATTTGCGGGTCAGCCTAATCATATCCAACCATACTATCATCCATCATGGCATCCTGGGCAGTCGTAACACCTCTGACAGTTCCAACCTTATGCAAATCTGGAATCGCGTGGCCTGATGCCATATGAATAAATTTAAGGTCCAAGTCGCCTCAGACCTGTACGCTGTATGCTATCCTGATAGTCAGTATTCCAAGCATTGAAGCTTCCACCTGACGTCTTCATGTGGCCTTTCTGACAAATCTGTGCACTCCTATGCCATGCATCGACAAGGTTATAGATGCCTAAGGCATGGCTCAATTGTGTTAATAGTAAATTGTCTGTATAGTCTTGTGACTTAAGTGTTTATATTATTTGTTAGTCATTTTGTGTTAGAGTCTATTAAGGCATTTGTATGTGTTTAACGTTTTGTTCTTTGGTGAATAATATGATGTCATAAAAGTCCTTGTCAATTTGCAGTGTATCTTTGATTAAAATAGGGTTATTTAAGGAATGTTGTTCAAACCTTCGAAGTCATTAAAATTTTGTCCGAGTTCTAAAATCCATTATTTTAGTATCTAGTCTGTAGTCTATAGACAAACAATATTGTAATTGCCTTTCTAGTTAAGGATAATTGTTTGTATTGGATGCACTTTTGGGGTACCCGATGTCCTTGAGTCAGTTGAATCTAGGGGGTGGCTAATAACAGTTATGGAAAAAGTATGTCTCATCGAGAAGTTCGAAAGAAAAGACTTCCACACCTGGCATGTAAAAATGCAATTACAGCTGATAGAGAAAGATCTCTAAGAGATCGTCACAGGTACTATGGCAAACCAATGGATGCCAAAGAGCTCGTCAAGAGGACTATCAAGGACCAAAACCCTTGGCTATCATTGGCCCCAGTTTGTCAGAGGCATATTTGCATCACATGGATTTTCAAAAGTCCTCCAATGAAGTTTGTGATTCATTATTTTAATATCTAGTCTGTAGTCTATAGACAAACAATATTGTAATTGCCTTTCTAGTTAAGGATAATTGTTTGTATTGGATGCACTTTTGGGGTACCCGATGTCCTTGAGTCAGTTGAATCTAGGAAGTGGCTAAAAACAGTTATGGAAAAAGTATGTCTCATCGAGAAGTTCGAAAGAAAAGACTTCCACACCTGGCAAGTAAAAATGCAATTACAGCTGATTGAGAAAGATCTCTGAGAGATCGTCACAGGTACTATGGCAAACCAATGGATGCCAAAGAGCTCATCAAGAGGACTATCAAGGACCAAAAACCCTTGGCTATTGTTGGCCCCAGTTTGTCAGAGGCATATTTGCATCACATGGATTTTCAAAAGTCCTCCAATGAAGTTTGTGATTCATTATTTTAGTATCTAGTCTGTAGTCTATAGACAAACAATATTGTAATTGCCTTTCTAGTTAAGGATAAATGTTTGTATTGGATGCACTTTTGGGGTACCCGATGTCCTTGAGTCAGTTGAATCTAGGGGGTGGCTAATAACAGTTATGGAAAAAGTATGTCTCATCAAGAAGTTCGAAAGAAAAGACTTCCACCCCTGGCAAGTAAAAATGCAATTACAGCTGATTGAGAAAGATCTCTGAGAGATCGTCACAGGTACTATGGCAAACCAATGGATGCCAAAGAGCTCATCAAGAGGACTATCAAGGACCAAAAACCCATGGCTATCGTTGGCCCCAGTTTGTCAGAGGCATATTTGCATCACATGGATTTTCAAAAGTCCTCCAATGAAGTTTGTGATTCATTCAACAAGCTATTTGGATCTGAATCCAAAAGAGCCAAGATAACATTGAAACAAAGACTATATGATGTGAAGAAGGGGAAGGCAGGAAAATGGTAGATCACATTAGTAAGTTCCGCTCCCTAGTAAATCAATTAGCTGGTGTTAAAACATGGTAAAAGATGAAGATGCAAAAGCAATACTTCTAAATAGTATGCCTAGTAGCTTTTCAAATATGGTGTTCACCGTAAGCGAATTGAATCCATCTAGAAGGGTTAGTTTTCACTTTGCTTGATGAGGGGAATCGAGTCAACAGTTGAGCAATACAAAAAGAAGAAATAATGTTTGTTAAAAAAGGCCAGTAATCTTCCAAGAAAAACAAAAGGCCCAAACCTCCAAGAAACAAATACATAGGTTTTTATTGTAAGAAGCCAGGACACCTTCTGAATTGTAAACAAAGAGCACAGGATCTCATCGATGGAAAATTGGATCAAAAGGCCTTGATTGAGGAAAGTGATTGGGAAGAATACACTCACCATTCAAGTGATGAAGAATATGTGTTTTGAACTTACACAAGTGTGTGCGATGGGGTGAAAATAAAACTACTGTCAACAAATGAATAAGTGGAGAAATTGTTTACTAGTTATCCTCTGCTCAATACTTCTCAATGTTTTGTCGGTGAGTAGCCGAGCACTCACTGGAAGTGAAAGCATGAACATGTGTGCTCATGTATGTAGGTTGTCACTAAAAGTATGTGATTTGCCAGTGAGAAGCCCTACACTCATTAGAAATGAAAGTGTGAACAGTTATGTTTGTGTATGTAGGCGATTACATACAACAGTCACCATATGTAGCAGAATGCATACATGTATGTGTTGATGCACATTTCTATTTGTAATTCATGCGGTGTGGTTCCTCTCCCTAAGTCCGCATTGAGAGAGGGAATGTTGGATATTTCATAGGTTAATGTGTTATATTAATATTAGAATATTATCATGTGTATGAGTTGTTGAGAAACAACTCATCATAGAGATAAGATTCTAAGAGAGACTGTAGGGATTGATTGTGTGGTTGGGAAGTGTTAAGGTTTCACTCCATCATTTGAGGAGATATCAAACTTATATATGTAACTCATGTTTCAAGAATATGATGCAACAAAGCTTTTTATTGTGTAACTCTTACCAAATTATTTCAAGTTCCTTGTTAAAGATAGACCTCCTACAAATACCATCTAGAGATATTATATTAATCCAGTAGGAAACATTTGAGGAGATAAGGATAACCTTCCAACCAAAATTTGTATTCAAAGGAGAAAATCACCAACGTTGGGGAATAGTTCCTTGTTAAAAATAGACCTCCTGCAAATACAATCTAGAGATATTTTATTAATCCAACAGGAAAACATTCTAGGAGATAAGGATAGCATTCCAACAAAAATTTGAATTTAACATGCAAAAATTCACAGAAGTATGCTTTGCAGATTATTTACCTGGTAATTTTGAACCAATATGAATAAGTACAACACCATATCAAGTATTAAAAGTTAGAAACATAACAATGTAACAGAGATATATGCTTGGTTGAGTTCAAATAGGCAATATGAATAAGACTTGCAGAACAACTGAAAAGGTTCATCCATGGAAAAACGTGGATAGAAGGCACCTAGTACATTATTTGGTAAATCTAATCAGTAAGATATTTTGTGATATGTTCCATTGGAAAAATTGATCCAATTTATTTTCTGAAAAATGTGTATTATATTACTTCAAGGAACAAATTAGCTACATCAATCTACCAGCAGCATTACAAGGAAAGTCTCTCTCTCGAAAATCTAGGATATGGGCTCGAGTCCCAAGAGGCATATATTCAACATCTTTATGGAAATACTTGAGATTAGCTTTGACTAGAAAAGCCCGATCCTGCTTTAAAAGATTCAACTCCCTAAGTTAAGAGGTTAAACAAACATCTTCCCTTGAATACAATTTGAGGGATGGATCGTTGTATAACTTCACTCGGCTTTATGTTCCTGTTGGCCCTTCTTCCCAACTTCTTCCAAAGAAGGCTCACTCGTTCTCTTATGGTGGATATTTTGGCTGCAAAAGACCTTGCAACATCAGTACTTTTACTGTCTTTCTATGCAAAAGCAAGATGAGGATTTGTTAGCAATATTTTTTGTCACCACAATTTTTCATAAAGTTTCCCAATGGCAGTGACAAAAACTTGCAACATTGGAGAGATCGCC
Organism: Taxus wallichiana var. yunnanensis; assembly: GCA_018340775.1. Taxonomy (NCBI): domain Eukaryota; kingdom Viridiplantae; phylum Streptophyta; class Pinopsida; order Cupressales; family Taxaceae; genus Taxus; species Taxus wallichiana. The sequence goes on along the minus strand of CM031242.1, from coordinate 22,600,190 downwards.
ATTGAAAGAGTGATCTTCCTCTACATTTGAGAGGGGCATCTCCCTTGTATGATAACACATTTTTGGGTTTTTGGAATACTTTTACAGTAAAATACCAAAGGAAGCAAAACTAGGAAATATCAGAAATGAAATAAGATGATAGAAACATGGAAGAGATAATGAGATAATGGGAAACCCTCCTGTGAACCAAACTCAAAGAACCATCCAGGAAACCCCAAAATAACATAAAAGATTTCAACATCCTCCTTGTACAAATGAAACAAATGCTTTGGAAATGGTAAACAAATTTGAATATTGATAGCTACGGAGTCTATTAATATTTCCTAAATACATGTAGTGCATAGCTCACTGCTCAATTCTCAGCAATGCAAAGCTTACTCAAAAGAAATACATATAGAAATGGAAAAATGTATTTCTTATTCCAAAATCAATTTCATTCATACTTGACTAAAAGACATACAAACATGATATAAGAAAACATGTATTGCATTCCAGCATTGAGATGTATTGTCTCCTTCCAGGTGAAAGACTGAATTATGGGATTTGTCAGCAAACCCTTTATCAAAAATAAATCTAAGATTCTAAATAAACCCTGAATTCTGAAATTTGAGGATAAATCCCTTTTAACTTGGAATTTTATAGAAATAATTAAAGTGGTTGAATGCCCTCGGAGAGCAGAATTTTTATTGAAATCAGATTGCAATGCAAAGTACAAAACATGATATATTGGCTGAAACCCTAGCCAAAATTATGCATGCAAAATTCAGAATTGTAACCCTAGATTTTTATGCCCACTTGGCATTTACAAACAGCAAACCCTAAGGGTAGAACCTGTGCTTGTACGGCTGACCATACAAATGAATTGTTTGGCTGGAAATGGCGTCCAAGCTGGCTGAAGAATGATACCCTAGCTGCCAGCAATTTTCAGAGGTCTGAAACAGTAGGTCTAAACCCTAGTACGGCAGTGGCGTCACTGTAGCAATCTTATTTAGGGCCGATATTACAGTAGTGTCATTGTAGTGAACTGATTTAGGGCTGAAAATGATGATGTCAGCAATGGAGGGATGTATGGCTGCTGTCCTAGCTGGTACAGTTGGTCAGAAACCCTACAATGACCCTAGGAAGGAGCTGGAAAACTGATAAATCTGCTTGATCCTCCCTGTGTTGAATCCTAAGGATATCCTGATTTGAAAGCACAGTTGTTCTTGAATGGAACCACCTCACAAGACTCCTAACAATATCTTGAGGGTTTTTGTCCTCAAGTCTCCTTATCCACTAGAGGGTTTTTGTCCTCGCAGGCTGAAAGTTGAAACAAATGCTCAAACTTCCAAAAATGTAATTGATAATATGCAAAAGATAATCTCTCATGAACCCAACACCCCTCTTTATAGTTTTATTTTCACTTTTGCCAAAGAAAGTGTCCAATAAGCTTTTAGAAAAGCAATGCCTCCTTTTTATTATTTATAGACTAGGACAACTTAAAAAATATTATTGTCCTTTTTGATTATGAATAGACTAGGACAACTTAAAAATATTATTATTAATTATTCCCTAATTAAAATATTTTGAAAAGGGGACATAACGTGAGAGGAGAAGAACCCATGATACATTTTTTCTTGTCATGTGTAAGCTCTCCCTTCCACAAGTAGTTGCACAATACTTGAAACTAACACTTTTTGACCTAATTTCCACTAAAGACTTCACTTATGCTTTAGCCACTTTTTTATTTTTCATTGACGTGCACTTTTCCTGTAATTGGTGACTTTTGCATTTTACAACATTAATCAATTCTTAAGAAGAATTAATTCAACTTGACATTATAAGTTCACTTAGGGCCCACATGACTTTGGCTTACTTGACTTGACTTGATGCTACCTGCCCTAGCTACAATTTTTGCACATTAGATGTTTTGTATATTTTGGGTATTTTATGACTAGTTACACAATAGGACTATAGTGCAATATTTGAGTACTTTTGCACAACAAAATAAAAAAAAATTAATCCCTAGAAGGAATTACACAAACATGCTAGCGGTAAAGTAACTTAAATACTCAATAAGACATTTGGTATTATGCCTTAGACACCTATATGCCCTTTCTCCCTAATAATTTCTTGTGTTGATTCGCTCTATAAACTTGCCCCTTCCATTAGGTGATAAAAAACTGTATTTGACCCCATTTAGTTGCTTATTGTAGGCTGCCTTGGTTAGAAAACTTTTAGTAACATTTCTTGACTGCCCAATTTTAGGGTAGCGAAAATTGTCAATAGGATTACATCTTTTGGTGCTCTCTTTACATTCAATCTAAGCCTCCCAACTGGAATCTAGGATTATATCAACAATTACTAGTAACTTCATGACCATGGAAATCTATTTCCATGATTTCATGGTATACCCACCACTTCATGACAACATGATTACACTTAGTGTAATGTACCTTTCAGGTTCAAAATTGAAATAAACAGATATTACACAAAATCCAATAGATAGCGAACTAAAAAGTTATGACAGCAAGTACAGCAAACTGATTTATTTATAACAGCGATTAGATTTTTCCTATTTCATCCCAAAATACTCAAACACAACTATACCCAGATGGATCCAAAGCTCTAGAAATATTTTTAGAACTCTTAGGAATAAGAAAACGATCAACCAAGCCACCAACTGATTTTCTTTAATTGAACTTATGACAGCAGCAAGTACACTCACAGATATGTCCCAATATTGGCCTACTAGCCCTCCAAGGTATGGCGCTTCCACCCAACAGACTGAAAATCTGCAAAACCCCTTGTGCTGATCCAACACAGACTCTTGTCGCTGTTCCACACTCAAAACTATGCAAATCTGATCTGCCCAAGCTGAAAATGACTGAAAATAGATAGTGCATCAAAGCAATCTGAATGTAGCCCAATGTAATCTCTAAATGAAACCACCTTATGCAGATTTGGAGGGATTTCGTCCTCAAATCTGATTGCTATGGAGGGATTTCATCCTCGTAGCTTGCTCTTAAGGGGTTTTGTCCTTAACAGCTAAAAAGAAGCAAGAATGCTTTCTCATATAAGAAAATGGTGAATCAAGATGTTTCAAATGAACCCCCTTTATCTTGTCCTACTCCATGTGGGTCACTTGATGTGGTGGGTGTACTTTATTCTAGACAGCCTAGAAACGCCTAAGGCCCCCCCGTACCAGCCTAGAAGCGTGCTGAATGCTGCATGCACGGTACGGTATCTTTGTGGGTATCTCTAGACACGTACCCACATGGATAGGGTACGGTCCGAGGTATGGTATGCGTTGACGAGGCACGGTCTAGGTACGGTTTTGCCGTACCCGGACCATACCCTGTCCCTGTGGGTATGTTTCCAGCCGTACCCGTTTTTTCCACGCCTTTTTAAAGCGATTTTCAACAAAACTTTAAAAACGCATTTTTTTAATTTTAAAACTTTCTAAATCTAACCTAACCCTAAAGTACCCCCCCAAACACTTATATAAACACCCAATCCCTCTACTTTTTTCTCACACTCAATATTTGATATTTTGCTTGAGCTTGAAGGAGAGAGAGAAAGAGAGGTTGAAGGAGAAAGGAAGAGCTTGGAGGAGAGAAAAAGAGCTTGGAGGAGAGAGTGATTGAGCTTGAAGGAGGAAGAGAGAAGGAGAAGCAAGTCTACAAACATCAAGGAGGATTTTTCCAGGTATTTTACATGCATTCAGGCATTTTTTTTTAATCTTTTGAGCAATGTTTTGTATATGAATATGAACACATCATTCATGATTATTGATCATGATCTAAATTTATTTTTAATATTTAATAATTTATTTATTTTATAGTTATTAAAATATAATATATTATTAATTTTTCCGTATTTTAAGTTTAATAGTGAAGTTTTATTTAATTAAACGTTTACCCTCTGTGTATGCTCTCACCTCACACCATTTATGGCGAACTTGGTGATTAGAATCAGAGATTGACGTGCAGGACTAACTGTTTAATTTTTTTAGTTAGTTATGTGTTCGCTTTTTTTTATTTTAAAGTTTAAAATTCAATTTGTTAAAAATTTAAACGTCTACCCACTGTGTATGCTCTCACCTCGCTCCATTTATGGTGAACTTGGTGATCAGAATCAGAGAATGACGTGTATGGGTCAACAAATTATTTTAATATTTAGCAATGTTTTAAAAAATATCTCTTATTGTAGGTTATTGAATTAATCCTACAATCATGGCATCCAGTTCAGCTTCAGTGGGGCAAGAGGGGGAAAATGTTTCGGGTGGTATGGCAGTGAAAATGGATCCGAATTATCCTTTATGGAGACATGTGGAAGTGACAGAGTTTGTTGCCGGTGGTGGTGTCCGTGTTTGGACGTGTCCCCATTGTGCCGCCTCATTTAAATCCTCATATACCCGTTTGAGAGCTCATTTGACTGGGGTATCGGGGACGGGTATTAGACCATGTAAGAAGGTGGAAAAGAAAACCATAGCCACGTACCTAAAAGAGCAAGAGGATGCAAACATTGAAGCAGCAAGAGCTCGCTCTAGAACTGTTTCTTTACAGCAGAGGTCCATGGGAAAACCACCAACATCAACACCATCATTTCATCCTTTCATTGAGACTCGTGCTGAAACTATTCCAGTTGATGACCCTTTTGATGCAGATACCTCAGGGCCATCAAACAAGAGAACAAAAGGCCCATTAGAAAAAGCATTTAACATCGAGAAGAGGGATATTGCAGATGAATTGGTGTCTCGGTGTATATTTGCATGTGGACTGCCATTCAATATCTTGAGATCACCTTATTGGCAGCAGATGGTGAGAGGCATTAATGAGGCACCACAAGGGTATACAAGCCCTAGCTATAATAAGGTTCGCACTTCTCTTTTGGCAAAAGAAGTGCAACACATTCAAACATCTCTACAACCAATTAGAGATTCTTGGACTGATTCAAGAGTCTCTATTATATCAGATGGATGGAAAGACTCTCAGAAATAGACCTCTCATCAACATTATTGCAGTATGCCCTAAAGGGCCAATGTTTCTAAAGGTTGTTGATTGTGAGGGGGAAGTAAAAGATGCCCAATTCATTGCAAATATTCTCATTGAGGCTATTGAGTCAGTGGGTCCACAGAGGGTTGTCCAAGTCATCACGGACAACGCCAAAAATTGCAAGGCAACAAGATTGATAGTAGAGGGTAGGTATGAGCACATATTTTGGACACCATGTGCAATACACTCCCTGAATCTAATGATGCAGAAGATTGGGAAAATTGCATGGATTGAGCAAATATACACAGAGGCAAACGAGATTCAGATGTTTGTCACCAACCATCACATGTCTCAAGCCATATTCAAAAGATTTTCAAAGTTGGAGTTGTTGAAGGTAAATGAACAATTCATTTTAAATTTAATATTTGATTTTAAATTTTTAAATCAATTTCAAATTGTGTTGTTATTGAATTGTTTCCATTCTTTTTAATAGGTTGCTGAGACTAGGTTTGCCTCTCACACACTCGTCTTGAGACGACTTGTGAAGGTGAGACGTGCTTTGGGCATGATGGTGATTGATAATGTTTGGACCGTCTGGAGGCAATCTAACACAGAAAGAGCTCAAAAAATAAAATCATGGATCCTTGATGAGCATTGGTGGGGAAGAGTTGAATATTTGTTGAGTTTCACAGAGCCTATTTTGAGTATGATACGATTTGTTGACAAAGATAATGCTTGCATTGGAGATATATATGATGGCATTGACTCCATGCTTGAAAAAATCCATGATGTCATACAGGCCAAAGAGCAGGACCCTGAGGAAAATTTTTATAGTGAAGTTAAAAATGTGATCGTGAAAAGGTGGAACAAAATGACCACCCCATTGCATCTCCTTGCTTATGCTTTAAATCCCAAATATTACAGCAGTGAAATAGTTGGGAGAGCTGGTAGACAACGACCATATGATGACCACGAGGTTGCAAATGGGACGAGGGCAGCATTCAGGAGGTTGTTTCCAGATCCAACTACATCACTTGCAGTCCGCCAAGAGATGTCGATGTTTGTAAATGGACAAGGTAGCATGGGAGAGGTAGAGGCTATTTGTGACAAACCCACCACGGATCCAATCACGTGGTGGACTTGTCATGGCCATGATGCCAAGTTCTTACGACCAGTTGCGATCAAATTGCTCTCACAGGTATAAAGTTTGTAACTTGTTATTTGATATTTTAATTACCAATTACGAATTAAAATTCAAAATGATATCATTCTTTTTTTAATTAATAATTTATAATATTAATACTTTGTTTTTTGTGACAGGTGGCTAGTAATTCTTCTGCAGAGCGCAACTGGAGTACTTATGGCTTCATCCACTCAGCCAAACGCACCATGTTGGCATCGAAGAAGGCTGAAGATCTAGTATACGTTCATTCCAACTTGCGCCTCTTAACCCACAAGACGCAAGAGTATACTAGTGGTCCTAACAAGCTTTGGGACCTCCAACCTGAAAACACAGACTTTGAAGCTTCAGCTGCTTGTTTAGCCAATGTTTCACTTCTTGGCATTGATGAGGAACTTCCAGGGAGCCCTTCACAAGTGTTCGAAAGTGGAGCTAGTGGGAGTGGAGCTGCAAGTGGCATCCATGAAGATGATTTTGACGATCATCTAGATGATATGCTCTAGAAGTTGAGAACTTGAATGTACTATCATGTTTTGATTCTTTGAACATTATGTCATTCTGAATCAATTATCAATACAAACTCAAGTCTCAATTCTCAAAGTATTGGAAATTTCAATTTTGTTTTCATGTTCTATGAATGATTTTAAGTTGTATAACTCTATGAGTATTAAATTTCAATAAGTATGCAATGTATGAGAATTAAATTTCAATAAGTATGCAAATGCTTCTTTAAATTTATAATTTATATGCATATTTATATATTTATATACATGTATATATAAATATATATATATATAAAGTACCCAAAAGCGTACCGTACCCAAGATTTTTAAAAATTTGCCGTATCGCGCGCATCAGTACCAGTATCCATTTGTTTAGCCTTTATTAAATTAAAGTGACCACTACTCCATGTGATGAGTGTACTTTATAAAATTAAAGTGACCACATTTGTCTTATTCTATCATGGCACACTACTCCATGTGGTGGGTGTGCCTTTATTAAATTAAAGTGACCACCTTTATCATATTCTAACATTACACTTTATCTCTTTCTAATTAATCGTTATAACTTAAAGTTGCTTTTTCTACTAGTATTACAAGGCTTATTAAGCAACTTAAATATAATGATAAGATAGTTGCCTTGCATTTCCCTTTAAGCCCCGGGAAGTCAACTAGGGCAAAAAGGGTCTCATGGTGAGCTTGAGTTAAAGTGGGGACATTACGGTCATCCCTTCCCAAAATTGCTTTCCGTCAAGCAATTGCAAATTTCAAAGTGCTCAAGAATGGTTGCTCCCCCACTATGTAGGATCCTCTAAAGGTAGGTTCTTCCAACAAATCAAATACTCGTTTATGATCCGACCCCTTAACTTCTTCTCAAAGACATTTGTGATGGCTTTCAGAACTAGAATTATAGTATGCCTTCCTCATCCATGGATGGCAGCTCTGCATAAGGGATAATGTGTTGTCAAAGTGCCTTCTTGAGGCATGAAACATCAAGCACATTATGCATCTTGCAATGCTCCGATAGCTCAACTCATCTACAACCTCCCAACCCTCCTTTGCACTTTTCAGACGGCCCATAAAAGCGAGGCTTGAGCTTCTCTACCCCATGTATTTGAGTGAAGATTGTCGGTAGGGTTGCAATCTCAAAAAGGCAATGTCACCCACCTCAAATGTCCTCACCGAATGGTGTGGGTGAACAAAGTGTGGGGATCAAGGTCCAGGGTAAAGGGAAGCTCCGGGAATGATGGTACACCAAAAGCGTTTAGGGGAGGGCAAGAGTGAAGTACGGAGATCCCTTCTTCTATGGACAATAAAGGTACGCTTCAGAGAGAAGGAGATTACGATAGGCAATTTTAAGGAAGGGTAAGTATGGGAGGTCATGGGTAAAGAACATGCGAAGCTGGCGGTGAAGGGTTTTGCAATCGTCATCATACCATTGGTTCATGGGGCATGTCCTCGTACTAAGGGGCCTGGAGGTGGAATGGGGGTAGGAAAGCAAGGTTGCCTCGCAGATAGCATTGGCAAGAAGGTTATACATCCTGCCAATAGGGAGCATAGTGAATTAGGACAAGGGGGGAGAAGCTGACGGAGATGAAAGGAGAATGTTATGGGGTCACCCTCATCCAGTCTCGAGAATGGTATGTGGAGCAAATGAGGGGGATTAGGGGTCTAAGAGGGTACTTTCAAGGAGAATGAGAGAGCAAAGATGGTCGTGAGGGAATGGGGGAAACGGCAAAGTGATGAATAAAGGAAAGAAGGTCAGGGGTATTCATGACGTAATCAACTACACTAGCGCCACCACAGTGAGGCTTGCAGGGGAAGAACTGGGAATCCGGGAAACAAGATTTGCCATTAAGGATCGGCAGGTCATGAGATTCCCCCATCTTTAAAACGTGTCGGCCATATGTCGTCAATGGCCCTGCTACATTGTCAGACTCCCTCTGAAGACCAACTGAACCCGAGTCCACCTCTGAAGTACAAAGACCATCAACAATCTCACGTGCAAGGGAACATGGGAGTTTTGGTTCGAGCATTGAAATCACCCAAAAGGATGACCTCACCAACTATGGAGAACTGAGAGATACTAGTATAAAGGTCAAAGTAGGGGTCCCCATCGAGCCATTCTCAATGGAAAAAGAAGAAGAGACAGGGGGAAGTAACAAACTGCAATATAAATGTCCCGAATAAGGTGTGGGGTCCGCCTAACCTTGATCCACAGAAAACGGGCAAACTCGTCCTTGGCCACCACAGAAATCTTGCCCCGAAGAGTGTCTCTAACCAAACAAGCTACTCCACCGGACCTCCTAGTATCTTGTCGGCAAACAAGAGAACCAGAGTACCCCCGATGTTTAGGAGAGGACGAACGGGGCTCTCATGAGTTTCCGTTACAAAAAGGAGATCTGAGTGACCCAATGCATCCTGTAAGAGCCAGTGAGGACCAGTAAGACCCATTTCCATTCCAACATGAAATGGAAATGCCCTTGTTACGACGCCTCTCCCAACGGGACCGTCATTTGGACCCGGAGCCCAACCAGGAGGGAAAGTGTCTCGAATCACTGGTCTGAGGTTCTGAATCACCGCCCATTTACCTACCTTCCTGGCTACCATGACTAACTCCCGAGGTGTTTGAGCTCGCACCTGGGCTCTAGTAAGATCTTCATCAAGGAAGATCTTATCCGAAAGTGACAATAATTTCCGTGTAGCCCTAAGAGCCCGAAGTCTGTCTTCTACTAATTTGAAGCGAAGGAAGAGGGTAGAATCAAGACCAAGCCATGCTCTATCAATTTGCACCTCCGACAGCCCCAACTTGCTCGTGATGAAATCGATGCAATGGCTAGAGGATCGGAAGGAGTGTAGGCAACCCTCTTACTTTGAGATTGAGCTTTCTTGCTCGTCTGCATTTCTTTCTTACGAGTTTTGCATGTACAACTTCCTCCACAACAAGTAATAGAGGAGGTGTTTTGGTCCTTATCTTTCACAATTTGTGCCCATGAATCGATTGTTCCTAAGATTTTCATGTTGGGTTTGAATCTCTTCCTGTTTGTGCTTCAAGTCTGAAATTTCTGCATGTAATTGATCGTTAGTTCTGTAGGAATGGCTTGGGTCGTGATATCGTAAGTTGCTGCGAGAGAGATGTTATCCACTTCAGCTTTCTCCCTTCGGGATGTCAGTTCAAAAATCTTTGTTTGTAGCATTCAATTAGATGATTCCACTATCTCAAGCACGTGCAATAATTCCGCTATGATGTTGGGTAAATCTTGTTGACAAGTTGCGAGTTAGAGAAGCCACGAATCAAGCAAAAGAAAAGCCACAATGTGAGCCCACAAACAAACACGAAGCTATGGAAGAACCTATCCACAAACCAAGAGCCACAAACCCAAGAATCGCGACTCCCAAAGACCACAAGCCCACGAGACACGAGCCCTCGAGCCACAAAAATGAAAACATTCCTTCGTGAGCAGATTCACGAGCTATGATTGAAACAAAACGAAACGTTCCCTCACAAACCAGAGAATACGACCCACGAAAATCTAGAGAAAGAATGGAGACAATGTCGGCGGGAGGATTATGGTGAGTCGAAATCATGGTGATGGGATTCACGAGTAGGGATCATCATAGAAGCACATAGAGAAAGGAACTAGAAGAAATAGCTATCTCCTTAGTTTCTTCACAAGTGATCTCTCATGAGTATACAAAATTGACAACCCCTAAGCAAGAGTATGTCATTACATTATATAGACCAAGAAGCGACCCTTCATCTACCCCCACATGACCTTTTGTTTGCCCTCACAAAATGTGACTCTTGACATTCTTAAGAATGAAATTAAGTTCCCTTTTATATTAATAAAGGGAAACATATTACAATGTTTGCTAAAGCCACATTTAAATGAATAAGACAAATGTCATGATTGCTCACAACGAAGAATTAGAAAGGGAGTAGAGAAGAGGAGGAAGAATGAGAGAATAAAAGGAAGAAGGAACGTTGGTGAAGATGATGCCATGCCGCATTCGCCTCGTTGCCTGACTGACTTGATGAAATGTCCCAATGTAGTGAACTCTGGATCTTTGACCTTTTTATACCATGAGAAACCTCCTTCGGATGATGCACGAACACCTCAAACTGAGTGTTTAGAAACACTACCGAATTATCACTTGGTTGACCGTAAACGTTGCTCGTTGAGGTTCACTTTGAAGAAGTTGGAGGATGGAGAACAATCTTTGATGACATTCCACTACATAGCCACACTATTGTACTCATCAGAAAGATTTGATGAAGTGCATTTTGAACACTTTGTCCTTGCCAATGGTGATCACAACTTCCCCTGGTACACGATGCTTGGACATCTCGGGTCACGAAATGAGTGTTGAGAAACACTATTTCAGGATTTCCCCATGTGAGTTCGAGATGGACGCGGGTGCTACTTACGATGATCCTCTTTGATACTTGATTGAAAAACCAATTGAGCTCATTGAGCTCTCCCTAACCAAATCATTTTGAATCACCTAGCTCTCTGAGTGATGGGGATGGATTCATCTATTGCGCCTTGCGATGCCTTGCATTACTTCTGAGCACACTTGAATTCAGGACGATGCTTCCAAGACCCATATAAAGTTATCAATGCTCTGTTTCAGCCTTGGAATCATCTTGCAATCCCACGAGGACAAAAAAAGTCAGCGATATAAGGTACTACAAATACGACAAGCAAGTTTCTGCAAATGAGGCCGAAAACTGCTATTTTAGGAAATCGGGACCTGGGACCGTTATTTTGGGTAGGTTGATTTTTTCGTCTTTGTCGTTTTGCCAAGTGTTTCCTTCACGCTCCAAGTTTTCCACAGGTGTCATGGGCTCAATTCAAAGAACTTTCCATTTTTTAAAGTTGTTTTTGCTTTTTTCTTTTTCGCTTTTTTGCTTTTCTTGACCCCATACGCCCTAGTTTTTCATCCGAATGATTTTCAATGTCTATTCTTCCGGAGGAGTTTTCCATTTTTGGAAACTTAATAAAAATGCAGAAGCAAGTGCAAACCAACGGCACTTCTTTATTTTAAGAATTTGAAAATCATGGTGTCGGATTGACGAGAAAATTACAAATTCTTTCTAGGTTTTCTCTTTTGGTGTTCTTATCAAATTTTCAAGTCAGTCTGCTTCACGATTTGACGACGATTGAAGGAAAAGCGCTCCAGGGTAGAATTTTTTGAAAGGTTGCTACGAAAAATCCTGGCCGAATAAGAGTTTTTTGATTTGTGATCCCCTAAGGCATTTGGATAAGGGAGATTTGCTCAAAATTTCGCAGGGATCGAATGCACGCTTTGGAAGATATGAGCAAATTGTGATTTTCATGCCCTAGGGTTTCTGGCAGCTCTTGATCATGGAGTTTGCTTGAAAACCTTTGTTCTTCGCGTTGCAGCAGCGTGGAGTGATGGAGAAATGATGTTGGAGGTGATGGAAATGTTGTGGAAGCAGCAGCAATGGAGGAGAGGAAGAGATCCCGGCAGTTACAGAAAAATTGTGCTTGCGCACATGAAGAATGGAAGCAGCAAGTGGCAGCCCAACAAATAGAAAAATTCACATATTTTCAATACATGGGAAGGAGCACACTTTTTGCACCTCTTGCACTAAAGGTTTGGTGCACTTGGTGCAAAACATTGCGCCCCATTCCTATTGGGCCAAGTGTCGTCATGTGATTTGTTGTTGGGTTTGAGTAGGGGGCTTAGAAAAAGCACCTTTTTGGTCCACCTAGGTCGCATGATGGACTGGGGGCTTAGGAGGATGGGGGGCGCATTTTTTTGCACCTCTTACACCAAGGTTGTGTGCACTTGGTGCAAAAAAGTGCGCCCTATGCTGATTGGCCCACTTAGCAGCCGCGATTGCACGGAGCGGGCACTGGAAATGAGGTCTGTGGGGCTTATCTTGCAAGGAGTGAAACTTGGTCATGTGGAGGGTCCAGGGGCTCAAATTGGGTAGGGCACATTTTCTTGCACTGTTGCACTTGGTGCAAAAAAGTGCGCCACATTCTGATTGGTTGAGTTTTCCACTCAGAAATTGGCTAACTGTTGGAGATTTACCTTGGGGAGCGGCTTGTCGGGATCATATCTAGAGCTTCCGGTGGAGTTTTTGATGAAATTTTATATGATATTGACTGAAAATGGCCTTATGAATCCAATGGTGGGGTTATCAGATCTTGATTCCACCATTTACCCCCTAAAATTTAGGATTTTTGCTCAGGCTCCAAGGCTGTGCATGCAAAAATTGGATGTGGACATAGTGCGCCTAGGTGTTGTGTAGAATCTGATTTCACCATCATCTAGGGCTCTGAAATACCTTTCCGACGATATTTTGTTTGACTCCTAACTCCTTTGGAGCTCCTGGAATTGCTTCCCGAAGCTCAGGGGTTGTTTTTGCATTGTGCACCGCTAGGCCTCCAAGACTCACTTTTGCTAAACTTGCTCCAAAACTTGTGAAGCCTTCCAAAACCTTCCAAAAATGATTGCACAATGTTCTTGGATCTCCGCTATGCTTTCTTGATGGGTTTTGGCTCCCCGTTCTATTCTGAGGGGTGTGCACCGGCCTTGAGAAGTCTTGAGAATAGACTTTCCCAAGCAGTGGAGAAGCTTGTCTTGGTGGATCTAGCTTGGGAAGAACATGGAATGATTGGATACCCCTAGATCACCTAAGAACACACTAACACGACGCTTCGGACTGGTTTAGAGAGAGGGGATAGGACTAACTCGGGGATTAGGGTGATAGGAAGGAGGGCTCGAATGACCTTTGGGTAAAATTTTCGGGTAGGGTATGGTTGTCATGCTTGAAAATTGAGAATTTTCCTATTGCACATTTGCATGACAATACTTGTTGTACCAAATCTTGTGCCCCGGGCACTCTTCTATCTGTTAAGACCACATCTATGAAGGAAAATGCATCATACCCATAAAGAGCTTTAAAGGGAATCATTCCAATTGACATATGATGGGAAGTGTTGTAACAATACTCACACATGTACAGCCATTTAATCCATGTTGATTGCTGCCATTTAACAAAGCTCCTCAAGTATCCCTCTATCCTTTTGTTCACTGCTTCAGTTTGACCATCAGTTTGTGGGTGGTAGCTAGTGCTTGGAGTCAATTCCGTGTCGGTCAATCGGAAAAGCTCTTGCCAAAATTGGCTCATAAATCTATTGTCCCTATCACTCACAATATTTTTGGGCAACCCATGAAATCTAAATACCTCTTTGAAGAAAACATCAGCCACTAAGGGAACATCATACTTGGCTGGAAGTGCGAAGAAATGGGCATATTTTGTGACCCTATCAACCACCACAAATAAGCAATTCTTACTTTGGACCATAGGCAGCCCGTGATAAAGTCCATGGATATGCTCTCCCATTTTTAGTAGGAATGGGTAATGGTTGTAATAGACCAGCTGGAAAGGCATGTTCTATCTTATTTTGTTGGCATGTGGCACATTCCCTAATGTACTGAAGTACTTCATCTTTGAGATCCTTCCAAAAGTACCCCTCTTACTTTCTTGCATGTTTCAAAGTAAGCCTGGATGTCTCACCAATGGTAAATCATAAACAGCCCTTAGAACCTTGTGCTTAATCTTAGAACCTTGTGTCAAAAAGACCCTATTCTTATACAAAATCAGTCCACCCATAACCTTGTACCTTTCATCCTCAATTTTTCCTTCAAGTATGGCTGTTATAAACTCACTCTTTGCATATTCAGCAGTTATGTAGGCCTTCCATTCCATTCCGCTGCAATTTCTGTCATAGCACATAAGATAGGCTTCCTAGACAAGGCATCAGCAACTATGTTGTTCTTCCCCTTAACATATTCAATATCAAAATCATAGGCTTTGAGTTTCTTTACACATTTTTGTTGCCTACCATTCAAATCCTTTTGCCCCAAAAAGAACTTCAAACTATTGTGATTAGTTTTGACCACAAATTTGCCACGCACCAAGTATTGGCTGAACTTTGCCAAAGCATGCATGATAGCTAGCATTTCTTTGTCGTAAACTGAAAATCCACACTCAATTTCCTTGACTTTCTGGCTCTCAAATGCAATTGGGTGCCCTTTTTGCATCAAGACGGAAGCTATTCCCTCTCCGAAGCATCACATTCCAATACAAAAGGGATAGAAAAATCAGGAGCAGCAAGCACTGGACATGAGCTCATTATCTTTTTAAGATGTCAAATGATGAAAGATTTGTTCAGACCAGCTCAAAGATCCTTTCTTTGTTAAATCAATCAAGGGGGCAGCTAGTTGAGAATATCCTTTGACAAACCTCCTATAATAGTTGCACAATCCCAAAAATCCTCTCAAATGTGTCATAGTAGAGGGTGGGGGCCAATCCAAAATGCCTTGGATCTTGTCTATCAACATTAACACCCCTAGCATTAATAACATGGCCCAAATACAAAATTTCAGTCACACTGAATTCACATTTGGACTCCTTTGCAAAGAGTGATTGATGCTCCAAAAGTTCCAGCACTATGTCCAAATGTTGGGGGTGCTCCTCCAAAGTCTTGCTATACACATGGATGTCATCAAAAATACAAGAACAAATTTTCTCAATTGTTGACTAAACACATGATTCATGCAAGAGTGAAATGTCGCAGGTGCATAAGTCAATCCAAATGCAATCACCAAAAACTCAAAGTGACCAAAATGGCATCTGAAAGTTGTATTGTACACATCCTCTTCTCTTACCCGGATTTGATGGTACGGATCTCAAGTCAATCTTGCAAAAATAGAGGGCTCCATGTAGCTCATCAATCAACTCATGAATTCTAGGTATGGGATACCTATTTTTGATGGTTCTCGGGTTCAAGAGTCTATAGTCAATACACATTCACACTGCCCCATCCTTCTTTTTACTAGCACCACCGATGAAGCGAAAGGACTCGAGCTAGGCCTCATGTGCCCCATCTCCAAGAGTTCTTTAATGGCTTTCTCAATCTCTTCTTTGTATGCTCTAGGGTGGCGGTATGGAGTAGTAATCACCGCTTTAGTTCCTTGCTCCAACTTAATGGTATGCTTAAAACCCCATCTGGTAGAAGACCATGCGAAAGATTGTTGAAAACTCTTGCATGCTTGTCAAGGATGGGCTGAATATCCTTGTGGCATTGTTGCTGCTTTGAAATATGATCCCTGGGAGTTACAAAACACTCTGCTGCCCATGCAATCTGCCCTCTATGGAACGTTCTTTCCATTCTCTTTGTTGTCACCACCATTGGTGCTCCATTAGTCATACCATGCAGCACTATTTCTTTGTCTGTTGATCTGAATTTCAGCTCCATGGTTTGGAAGTTTTGTGTAAACTCACCAAGTGAGTGCAACAATTGCACTCCCAAGACAACATCCATCTCTCCAATGCCCACTACATAGAAGTCATCTTCCATTTTATGCTTCCTAGAGTGATCTTAAGTTGTTGTAACTTGCACCTTCTTTGAACATGGGATGGTGAAGTCATCAGCCACTATCACATGAATCCTTTGAAATCTTTTGCTTGCATCCCAAATCCAGTGACCAAATCAGCATCAATAAAATTGTGAGTTGCCATACTATCAATCAAAACAGTAACTCTTTTACCTTGTAACTCACCCCTAACTCTTAAAGGGTGGTATCTAAGAGCTCCAAATAACGTAGCAAAAGTGTTATATGTGTGATCATCTTCTTCTTCTTTCCCTTGTTCCTCAATTTCTTGCATTTCTCCTTCCTCCTCCACTCCTCCATCCGACACTACTTCAATGTAGTGAACTTGCCCTCTCTCAAGGGAATGATATCCCAATGTCCATGGATCCTTGCAAGTGAAGCAAAGGTTTCTCCTCCTTAACTCATTCTGTGCTCCCCTTCTTTGTTGGACTTTGGCAACTCTCTTTGGGGTGGATTTCCTTGCTAAAATGGTCTCCTTTGCTGAACATATAGAGTTGTCTTTTGCTGACCCATAATCGGGGTTTAAGCTGTCACAAAGAATTTTCTTTTTGCTATCCAAAAGGCAGAAATTTACCTTTAGAAGTTGAAAACTTCAAATTTAGTGCTCTCTTGATTGTGTCTTGAGGAGATTAGGGTTCAAAAGCCTTGACCAAGCCCTTGAGAGGTTCGAGATAACCCTTCGACAAAGAAGACAACTAACCTACTTTCACTCACATCCGGAACCATTCGAAAGTTTTGAAAATCAATAATATAGTTGTCCACTAATCCTTCTTGTTTGAGTTGTGCGGCTCACAGAAATGGACCTATAGATCTTTTCTATTGAATATCTCCACAAGTCTTTGGCTTAACTCATTAAGAGTAGAGGTAGATCCATGTCATTGGGTGATCAATCGGTGGTACCACCACTCGTGCAACTCCTTCCAAATGCAAGGTGGCAAACTTGAGTGCTTCCTCCTTATACATGGGGTTTAAAGTTAAGTATGTATCCATCTTCTACTGACCATGCTCTAGTCGAAACCCCCATATCCTTGAACCCCCGAATCTTGTTGGATACGTATTTGATCTGATATACTCCCCGGATACGCCCGAATACTCCTTGATACGTACAGGGTACGCCAGGGTATGTGACGGATACGTCTGTACGTATCCGTCACGTACCCTGACGTACCCCGTACGTATTAGGGGCGTATCCAGTGTTAAATATGTTTTTTTAGTTCTATTTCATTTTTTTTTAATGTTTGCCACGCTTGCCCAACTTTCATTATTTGATGGCGAAGATGACGCTCAAGGGAGTTCGCAAGGAGCGGAGAGTGGAGTTAATGAGAGTGGAGCTAGCGCAAGTGGCACACATGAACTTGATTTTGAGGAAAATCTAGATGATATATTCTAGATTTGTTTGTATTCCTATATCATATGTATGGCAGCCACATGAACAATGAAATGTAAAATCTTAAGTATATTGTTTGTTTTGAAAATTTGAACATGGATCTAGTTACTAGTATATTTTTCAAATTTCAAGTTTTGTTCATATTCATGTTAACATGCTATTCATATATCATATGTATGGCAGCCACATGATCAATAAAAATGCAAAGTCTTAAGTATATTGAATGTTTTGAACATTGATTCAAGTTTTGTATTACTATTTCAGTTTTTTATGGACTAAAAATGAGTAAAATGAGTAGGATGTACATAAATATATATACATGTACGGACGTATCCAAAACCTTAGTCACCGCATTCGAATTCGTGTTCGAATTCGCCGAGTATAAAATTCGTAAGAAATTCGTTGCTAAAAAAATTAAGATAAAATTCGTGATTAAATTCGGCTAATAGAAATACAGTTATAATTTTACATTTCGTATAAGTAAACATGTCAAAAACAACTTTCCAATAACTAGCTGTCATATATTGATTGAAAAACATTTTAAACAACAATATTAAAAATGCTTTGAAAAAGTGATAGTTCAACTTCGATTCTTGGATTTTCTTACAAGCTAAGGCTCATCAACTTGTTACATTAAAAAGCTCTAGATCATCAAGAGCACTTGGCTCAATTTCATCATCAGATTCATCACTAGCATCACCAACATCATTAGTGTCATCCTCAAGCTCATCACAGACAAAATCAGGTTCATCTTCATCAGAAGAGTCTTCTAGAAAATGTTGAAGCTTCTTCTTCTTCTTCTTCTTCTTCTTCAAGCACATGCATCTTTTGCCACTTTTCTCATAGTCAGTCGCAAATTGCTACGCACATAAACAAGATCCCCCAACTTTCCTGACAACAATCTATTCCTTTTCTTTGATTGAACATGGTTAAAGCTGCTCCAATTTCTCTCACAAGCTGATGCACTTACTCCTTGACTCAAAATTCGAATTGCAAAATGTTGTAGTTCAGGAGTATCTGCTCCATAGAATCGCCACCATTCATCTCCATCTATGTCCTCTCTGTCATCTATAGCTGATTGGGTTCCAAATAACCCATCTCCTCGCCTGTATGCTCTAAGCTGCTCTCTTATTTTCTTTGCACATTCTCTATCAGGAACCAACTTTTCAATCGCTGCATAGACACCACTCATGACTTCACGATCACTTTCTCTTTCTATATGAAACAAAGTTGGCTCCAAATAACATGCTGCTGCATGCAAATGTGTATGCATCATCCTCCATCTTCCATCACAAACATCCCATATTTCATTGTATTCCGCTTCCACATTATTGAAAGCCTTTTGGATGGCTTCTTTACAACGGTCCATGCCCTCATAAACCATGCCAATACAAGGGATGTCAGCATCAACCATACGAAGCATGCGGACTATGGGTGCACACACTTTTAGAACCTTCATAGCATTTTCCCAAAAGGTAGAGCTTATAATGATTTGCTCCACATGTTTGCCTTTAGAACCTTTTGCAAGCACAGATTCTTCCCACTCTTTGCTACACATCACAGATCGAAGAGCTCCTTTCTCCTCAACAATTCTTTTCAAAGTGATATAGAAAGAGGCAAACCTTGTGTCACACGGCTTCAACAACTCCTTCGCTGCATGCTTTCTATATATGCTCAATGTGAGGCGATGATTTTTTATGAAATTGGCAATTGCTCTTCCTCTATGCACTGCCTCATGTACCCAAGGAAATTTTGCCAAGTCATGGAGTAGTAAATCAATGCAATGCGCAACACAAGGGCTCCAATAAATATGTGGGTACTTTTCTTCTACCAACTTTCCGGCCCCACACAATTGCTAGCACTATCGTAGTAACAACTTGGACCACATTTTCTACACCAACTTCGAGAATGGCTTCATCTAGAATGTTGAAGATATACTCAGAAGTTTTTGTATGTTCCATGGTGTCAATCACTTTCATGAATACAACACCTTTGGGGCAAGAGACCAGCACATTGATTAATGGCCTTTGCCGCATATCAGACCAACCATCACTCAGGATGGTGCAACCTGTTGAGCTCCAAGAGCCTTTAATGTCTGCTAGTTTTTCAGTGACCCTGTCTTTTGATCTCCTCAAAAGTGTTGTCCTTAAAGCTTCTGAACCTGGTGTTGTGTACCCTTTTCCAAATGAAACTGATTGTTGAACAGCATTTGTAAAATAAGGACTCCTGGCAACATTAAATGGAATGGCAGATTCATAAAAGAAATCAGCCCATGCATCATCAACCTGTTGTTTTTGTACAAAGGCTTCCAGAAACTGTTTAGTGTTGCTATCCCACTCTCTTTTTGTGGCATTACTGAGCTTGCGGACATGCCAGAGGAGGATGATGTGAGGGGTATCTTGGACCTAGAAAGCTCATTTTGGACTCGTTGTTTCTTTTGTGCCCTTTGCAGATTTACTGCCAATGAACTCCCGTACTCTTTCTCCAACGCTTCTTTCATTTGGGGTGACATTCAGACATGCTTCGACGCCACCTCCTTTACCACCTGAAATGGCAAGAAGGTGGTCCATTACCCTTGTTAATGACCTGTAAAACGGTGTTGACATAAGTTGCATGTGACGTTATTGGATTTTCCCTCGCGAGTCACATATTTCCATCCTTTTGCATTTGATTTTGGAGGTGCCATAGCAATGTATCCCTGCATTTTTACAAATAAAAATAATTAAATAAAAAAATAAAAACAAAGTTAAACTATTTGATATTAAAATAAAAATGAATATTGTTTTGATATTAAAAAAACGCTATATTAATAAAAATTAACAATTAACAGGTAATTACACTATATTAAATTTATTACCATATATTAAAATTTTAAAAAATAGTAATTTACTATCATGATATAAATTTATAAATAATTTAAAAAAACTAAACATTTCGTAAGAAGGAAATATACAAATTAAAAACTAAGTTTTATTTTTTAATATATTATAAATTCACTAACATATATTAAAATTTTAAAATAATAAAATAAACAAATGTAATTATTGTATAAATTTATAAACGTTGATTTAATAAAATATTTACCTAATAACCTAACTAAATACGTTCAAAACTTTACTAGTTTATTAACTTATTAATAAACTAAAACACAAAAAACTTAATAAAAGCTAAACCTAAAAAAAAACAATACAAATAAAAATTAAAATCCTCATACCTGGAAATTCGCTGGAACGTGAGTCGAACTCGAGGGTCGCAGGCAGGTCGCAGGCCGCTCGTGAAGGGTCGTTTTTAGCTGTAAGGGTCGTTTTTAGCTGTGAGGGTCGTTTTTTGTTGCTGCCGCCTCCGGAAAAGCTCAGTGATGGCCGTGTTTTGCTGCCGCCGCCGCCGGAAAAGCTCAGTGATGGCCGTTTTTTCCTGCCGCCGCCGTCGGAAAAGCTCGGGAAGGGTCGTTTTTCGCTGTAAGGCCGTTTTTTGCTGTCGCGGCTCCTAGCTTTTGCGCTCTGCAGTGTGCTTTAGACGAGCAGCGTCTCCTTCTCTATATAGTTTTTAAACGAAAACCTAAATGCCTTTTTCCAAATACAAACGAAGTCAAACAGATTTTTAACTTTTTCTGCCCCATTAAATTCGGCGAATAAAATCGAATTTCATATGTTCGGAAGAGGTTCGGCGATTTTTATGGGTTTTCCATTAAATGCGCCGAATGCGGTGACTAAGTCCAAAACATATCGTATCAAGGGTTTTTAAAATTGACGTATCGCGTATCGTATCCAGTATCAAACGGATACTCATATCCGTATCCCCGCAACGTAGGAGGAAGAGTTATTTTTCTCAATCTATCTTGTAGATCCTTTTGTGGTTGATCTTGGTGAGATCCTATAATGTCCCTTTTTTCCATTTGAGAGCTAGAAATTGGTCTTCTTGCCATTCCTTCTCCTTGGCAAAGAAGCTAAAATGAAGGAGAAGACCCTTGGGCTTCTTTATAATATATTTTATCTAATATTTTTATATTTCTTTAGTGTTCTCTTGCTTTTGACAGGTCGGCTGGGTTTTAATTGATTAATGGAAGCTAATGAAGGAAAAGAACATCTTTAAGAGGTCATCCTTTTCTATTTGTGCATTGGCGCAAAGGAGGATATAAAAGGAGATTAGAGACTTCATTTGCATTTAGTCTTGGCGCATTTTTATTACACTTGGGCAAAGAGAGGTATTTGCTCCTTGGTCATCCACTTGAGGACGAAAACCCTCTTGTGAGGCCTCATAGAAGGATGAAAACCCTTCATGTGGCTTAGGTGAAGGATGAAAACCCCTCATCATCCTTTGGTATTGATGAGAAGAGTTGATTTGAAGATCTTTATGTAATTTCCAGCCATTATTGTAATTATTTTGGGTGGAGCGACCTACCTTGGGTAGGGTTTGGGGACTTTGAAGGAGAATTTGATAAATCTGATTTGCACTATTTTTAAAGGCAGAATCTGAAGTTTGGTGATTTTTGGGGCTTTTGTGCCCTAGATATCTAATTTTTATTGTGGCTGCAATTTCCAGAATATATTTAATTTCCAGCAGTGTGTTCTTTGCTTTTCTTGGTCGATTTGGCTTCTAAAATTCTGAAAAATCATATATAAAATATTGGTGAATTAATTGGTGATGTTTCATGGTGATTTTGGTAATTTTTGGTGCAAGTAGAAGTCATTGATTTTACTTTACAGTTTGCTGCAATTTATTTTCAGATCTGCACTTTTTGTTTGAAACCCTTAAAAGGGGACATTACAGATCCCTTGTTCTTCCTAGGGCCATTATTCATCCTTAGTTGATAAAAGTCCTTGAATGACAAAGCATCTCACAAGTTGCAAAATTTAGGGCCGCATATTCTTCACCATAAGTGTCTATGACTTCTACCGTATGTGGCTGCTCTCTCTCTATTTGTAGCTCCTCTCTTTACAAAAATTTCACTCTAAAAATTCTAGAAGAAGGCTTGATTGAAACTCTTTCACCGTCGTTATCGCAAAGCTCCCTTCACCTATTTCCCACTCCATGATTGTTTGGCATGCTTGTGTTGAAACCCTATAAAGATCTAATCAATTCAATCATGGATCCCATGAAAGCCTCCCGCATTTCCCTTTAAAATTCCCTCAAAGAATGTTGCAGACTCTCTTTGACCTCAAGCGATGACTTCTGCAAAAAACTCATCTCATCCGTTGCAGGTGGTCTTTGATCTCGATCATCCATGGTACACTTCACCGGAGTTATTCTTTGATACTAGTTTTCATCCACAGGCTAGGAGAATCAAGCTTTGATACCACTTTGTAATGTCCCTTTCAAATTCCAAATTGAAATAAACGGATATTGCACAAAACCCAATAGATAATGAACTGAAAATTTATGACAGCAGGTGCAGCAAATTGATTTATTTATAACAGCGATTAGATTTTTGCAATTTCATCCTAAAATACTTGATCACAACTATACCCAAATGGATCCAAAACTTTAGAAATATTTTTAGAATTCTTAGGAATAAGGAAACAATCAACCGAGCCACCAACTGATTTTATTTAATTAAACTTATGACAGCAGCAAGTACACTCATAGATAATGACCTAAAATTGGCCTGAAAGCCCTCCAAGGTATGGCACTTCCACCCAATGGACTGAAAATCTGCCCAAACCCATGAAAGCCTCGCGCATTTCTCTTTGAGATTCCCTCAACGAATGTACTATCTCTCTTTGACCCTGAGTAATGACTTCTTGCAAAAAACTCAGCTCGTCCGTTGGAGGTGGTCTTTCAACTTAATCATCCATGATACCCTTCACTAGAGTTCTTCTCTCGATAATGGTTTTCCTCCACAAAGAGGCTAGGAGAATCAAGCTATGATACCCTTTGTAATGTCCCTTTCGGGCTCAAAATTGAAATAAACGGATATTACACAAAGAGAAATGCAGGAGGCTTTCACGGGATTCAAGACCACCTCCAATGGATGAGCTGAGTTTTTCGCAAGAACTCATCACTCAGGGTCCAAGAGAGATGCAACATTCCTTGAGGGAATCTCAAAGAGAAATGCGGTAGGCTTTCATGGGATCCATGGCTGATTTATAGAGCGATTAGATTTTTGCAATTTCATCCCAAAATACTCAAACACAACTATACCCAGATGGATCCAAAGCTTTAGAAATATTTTTAGAACTCTTAGGAATAAGGAAACGATCAACCAAGCCACCAACTGATTTTATTTAATTAAACTTATGACAGCAGCGAGTACACTCACAGATATGGCCTAAAATTGGCCTAACAGCCCTCCAAGGTATGGCGCTTCCACCCAATGGACTGAAAATCTGCCCAAACCCTTGTGCTAATCCAACACGGACTCTTGTGGCTGTTCCACACTCAAAACTATGCAAATTTGATCTGCCCTAGCTGGAAATGACTGGAAATAGATAGTGCATCAAAGAAATCTGAATGCACCCCAATGTAATCTCTAAATGAGACCACCTTATGCAGATTTGGAGGGATTTCGTCCTCAAATCTGATTGATATTGAGGGAATTCATCCTCATAGATCGCTCTCAAGGGGTTTTGTCCTTAACACCTGAAAAGAAGCAAGAATGCTTTCTCATATAAGAAAATGGTGAATCAAGATGATTCAAATGAATCCCCTTGATCTTCTTTTATACTTTTTTTTTTTACTCCATGTTGGTCCCTCCATGTAGTGGGTGTACTTTATTAAATTAAAGTGACCACTACTTCATGTGATGGGTGCACTTAATTAAATTAAAGTGACCACCTTTGTCTTATTCTATCATGGCACACTACTCCATGTGGTGGGTGCACTTTATTTAATTAAAATGACCACCTTTGTCTTATTCTATCATTACACTTTTTCCTTTCTAATTAATCGTTATAACTTACGGTTGTTTTTAAAAATATTACAAGACTTAATAAAACAACTTAAAAATATAAAGATAAAGTACTTCCTTGCATTTCCCTTTGAGCCCATGAGAAGTCAACTAGGGAAAAAACGGTCTCATGGTGAGCTCGTGTCAAAGAGGAGACATTACAATTAGTTTGTTGCATTGTTTCTCCAAATGTGCCTTGCACAAAGCAATTGATGCTCCATAGACTGACGACTTGTTTCTCAAACATACTTGAGAAAATGTACGCTACCACTTACTATCATTTGTGGTTCCACATGGACACGCCCGAGAGTTTGGCTGACATCTTGGGCATATGTCCTGGGGCTCTAAATGACACCTTGAAGATCCAAGGACGGTAAGGTGCAGGGAAAGGGGCAGAACGTCCACCGACATTCAGAAAAAGGATTAAAAAGGTGACTTCCCTTTTTCAAGGTTTATTAGTTTAATCATTAAAAAAAAAAAACTTTATTATTTTATGATTTTAATAGCTTTTTTCAGTTGCAAATGTCGGGGATACCATGACATCCGCAGGACTTTTGAAAGAAGTCGCAGGGACATCACAGCATCCCTAGTGTCTGCAAAACCCAAAAATGTTTTTGGTTTTTAATTAAGATTGTTTTTTAAATGATTAAACTAATAAGCCCCAACCCCAAAAGTACGCTAAAAGCATGTTGAATCATTATGTACTCTTCTCAGCTCTGAATTTAACAATGTACTCTAATTTTTGGGTAGCAAAAATCATAATTTAAATTTTATGATTTTGGATTGTCAATCAGGTTATTAGATCAATGGTTTTATTTAATAATTTGTTAATTTTAAATCTCGGTTTTAAATATTGATTTTTAATATTTTTATATTATTTTATTACCTCTACCCATCCCCAAAATCTGGGGAAAAAAAAGTACATCCCCAAAATGCATGGACACATGGACCACTAGTATGACTTCAGATTGCAACTCGCACTTCCTAAGTTGCTTTTGTCAATCATTATGAAAGCTTCACACTTGTCAGTTACACTTCGCTGCTTCATTTCATTTAAAGATTGATGCCCAAACTGAGATTGTTAATTGCACCTTTGACCATGCTCTCTACATCTATCTTCAGCCAAATAAGGAATGGGATAGCTTCTTGCATATAATTCGGCACAACGACAACCAACTTACATGTGTATGGTTTCATTTGGATAAGTGGAGGTTTCACAAAAACATCACAAGTTGAAACCCTTTTGATATGGGCTTTACACTATTCCAAGTAGTCAACGCCATTGCATTTCTCCTAGATCTTCAAATTCATATTGGCATCAATGACGTTGTCAATGTAAGCCATCTCAAGTTATATAGGCCATCCGACATGGAGAAGGATGTTTCCATCACTCACCTAAGGTCAGTATTCTGAATCATTTGCCAATGATACTTTCCCGCATATCCAAACTCACACCAAATGAAAGAAGCAAACTATTATTTACCTAGCCCATCACAAATGCACTCTAGCAACACAAGCCAAGTGGTTCTCCATGTTAGCTTTTCAGAAATATTTCCTCATCACATCTAGAAGTTACAGACAAGTTCTTCTCGGGAAGGAGGAAATGATGAGACATTTTTTTAGCCTACATGGTTTACCGCATTAATACCAAGATAGGTATAAAGCTTAACTTAAATCACATAAGCTTAGCCAAGATAGTTTTTTAGTCTTTAAATGGCCCCAAGATCAAGGGTCATGATTTGTTTTTATCCATAAGTAATAAATAGTCACAATCAGTTCTTAGTGACCCTTATGCCTCACATGATCGGCTCCTTCACAACTAGCTCAATATGTTTTTCTACAAATATCGCCATGAGGCAAGTTTATTCACACAGGAGGCAATCAGGCTTTTCATGTGCATCTTGGCATTAACATCTCTTGTTCATAGCAATAAAAGTTAGGATATTTAGTATAATGATCATAAATGTAAGTCAAGTACTTGTATTATAAAAGTACATTGACATAAGGAATAAACTCCAAATAAGAAATTATAACATTGGGCTTTATACAAGATAGTGATAAGGGAGGGTGCATTACTTAACGTTTTAACTATACGTAGTTGGCATTTGGTTGCACATCTCTAACTTTATGTATTCACACAATTCATTTTTTATTTGAATAAACAACGCCACAGCAAACCATTCTCTCTCCATTTCTAAGGGTTTCTCCTATCTTTGTTTGTCTCTCTCAAAAAATGATTGCTCTTATGTTGATATCAATAATACAAGAATAATATAATTTTCATGCTGTGGTTATAATCGACTGAAAAACACAATAAATATCCCTTCTTTTTATCCAGTTGACAATGTTGACAATGTGATCAAAGAACATGAGATTCATGCACCTTCAGCTTTTATTGTAGGAAACCTATTTGGACCAATTTCATTAATATGTTGCCTCAGAATTTACCAATATAGACTAGAGTACCTGTATAGTTTCCTTTCTGGGTTGGCACTAGTGTGCTGTTCTCATACATTAAATACAAATTTACTTTTTAAGTGATGCAAGTCTAAATTCTGATTCTAGAAGAAAACAGTGAGTTTGTACACAATAGTTTCATTTCAATTATATATTACAGACCATTGCACCCACAGTTAACAGATGTTGGTTCAATTATCCTCCAAAGTAGTAAAAGGTGCTGCATTGCACAAGTTGAAAACAAAAAGAATGTATAACTATGAAAACGACGTTAGAATGCAATGCAAACCAAGATCCTGATTTTAATCAAGATTATAAAAACCAAGCACTGTATGCACCTTTACCTCTTTTATACGAGTGAGAATTTCTGGACTAGAAGCAACCAAAATACAGCCTCGAGCCTGCATGCAATTCCCATGCTAATTTCAGTTGAGGAAGAAAACAGTTACTAAATTGCATACAATGTTATGCCACATCTAAATGACATGTTACTAATTTGAATCATAGTTTGATTATAAAAAGGCTAAAGAACAATTCCTATAAATTAACATACTGCTAATAATAACCTAATATTGTGCATTAAAAATAATAATTATAAAACTCGTGACAATCTATACCACTTAACACATGAAATATTTATTGAAGGCAGGAAAACTTCAAACATACACAATATCATCTCTATAATATATGCATAGCCACAGTCTATGGTTCCAAATTTTCCAAAACCTGTAGATATATCATATAAGGACTTGGATTCACAACTCGTAATGCCCTGTAAACTTCAAAGGGATCAGCAAATGTGCGACGCTCAAACGTTGGCTGAGAACAATTTGAAAGATGTCTCCTGCGGCAATGTGCTCTTGTGCCTTCAAAACCGCATTCTTGTATTCTGCCTCTGTCATATTAGACTTGTTTATAGCAGCCCCAAAGAGCCCAGTTTGCAATTTGACAGAACCTGAGGATAGCCTAGGACTGCCACAGCAAGAAGAAAAATAATAAAAAAAGACTATCACTAAGAAAGACCATAAATAAACATATTACATTCTTTAGATACAGAAGAACGTATTTATAATAATTTTGCATACGGATCTATGTCTTGCACTCGTGAAACCAGGAAATCAAGTCGTCGCTGTCCATCCTGAAATGCTTCTTCTGCAGAAGAAAATTGGTCTACCCGCACCCAATGGATCACATATGCTTTCTGAAGAC
Source organism: Taxus wallichiana var. yunnanensis (assembly GCA_018340775.1). NCBI lineage: Eukaryota > Viridiplantae > Streptophyta > Pinopsida > Cupressales > Taxaceae > Taxus > Taxus wallichiana. The sequence goes on along the minus strand of CM031242.1, from coordinate 22,572,157 downwards.
CATTTATTATGTGCATTAAAAATAATAGCAAGAAATGAAAACAGCCATAAAACATTTCACAACAAATGCCTTTGCAAAAATGAAAATTTGGAAGACTAGCGATTACAATAAAAACAACTCAGATGTCACCATAATAAAAGCATTGAAGCATAAAGCTCAACTAGCCAGGCAGTCTATAAGTCTTGCTTTACAACAAAACATGAGTGCGAGAATGCTTATTAGAATTTAACAAATATCCAGCCATATCTCTGGAAGAATGAGCTCAAATATTTTGGCACACAAATCATTGAAAGGATTCTATTAATGCTCCATACAGAAAGAGTAGAATATTTAAAAGAGACCTGGACAGATATGGGATAAGCAGAAGCAAATCCAACTTTCAGCAAACATTCAAAGAACTAACTTCTAAGACTAACACATTATTTGCCTGCTTCAGTTACAAGGCTTGCAACCATATCTCTGGAAGAATGAGCTCAATTATTTGGCAGATATATCTTTGAAAGGATTCTATTAATGCTCCATACAGAAAGAGTATAATATTTATTAGAGACCTGGATAGATATGGGATAAGCAGAAGCAAATCCAACTTTGAGCAAACATTCAAAGAACTAACTTCTAAAACTAACACATTATTTGCCTCTTCGGTTACAAGGCTTGCGACCCACAAGCTCAGTTGCCAATGTCACCTAAAGATTCCAATTAGTCCATAAATATTCCTAGAATATTAATTAAGATTCACAAATAGCGCAGCTATATAAAGATTTTCTAATTTAAGAGTTCACAGTTGAGAGTAGATCAGTATTTACAATGATACATTTAATTTCCATTTGTTAAGTGCTAGCATGTCTTTCAAATCCATTATATATTTCAATTTGCTATCTTTTATTTTAATATATTAAAGTTTATTTCTTGTCTTAATTTACATTCTACATATTTTAATATATTAAGACAAGACATTCTTAGTTTATTAAAGTTTATTTCTAGTTTATTTCTTGTCTTAATTTATAACAAGACTAACAAGTTCAATTTGATGAAGGACCATAAGGATGCACTAATAGAAACTAGGAAAGGCCTTGTTATTGCTTTCAAAGGTATTTAATTTATATCTCTATAGGCTATATTGGCAGCATTTTTCTATCTCATTACTTCAAGGGTTTTTTTAATTTGACTCAACCAAAAACTACAGGCGCATTAGACAGCAAACAAAAGAAAGAGTCACAAGTCGACAGTTTCTACAAAGACAAACATCAAAACCTTCCACAATTCTGCAGCACCCATACTCAACCTAATACATGAAAAAAGCAGCTACCAATTCCTTGTATCATGTGTGCTCTGGGAAGAATATCTAAGTAGATACCTGACAAAAGATGAGATCAATAAAGGCATAGAGCAAATGCGTACCTTTTCAACATGATCAAACACTACTACATCATTGTAAAGCCCCAAGTGTATATCAGGTAGCCCTCTGTCATCCTCAGGAGCTTTTGAAAATGGCAATTTTCTCTTTTCTACATATCTCACAGTATCATATGAAAAATATCCAACCCATCCACCTAAATAGAATAAAGTGAGAAAGAAGTGCAGTTCAAAAATAATTCATAATAAATAGTCAGTGAGAAGAAATATAACATCTAGCATCCATTTATCAATTTATTTGTTAGTATTTTTGCCTCAAGACTAGAAAACGTTTTACAATACACAAGATATTGAATCAATAATGAATATTACTTGCAAGGATTATAAAACTATAGGGATGTGCATGACAGCATTTTCACACCCAAACAAACCCGATACATCTTAAGGAACTTGAAATGCCATATCATGTGTAGGGCTGCCAAAAACTTGAACTAAAGGCCTTCAGTTTCCATTTGATTTGACTAAAATCAAGTATTCTAAAGTTCAGCTCCTTTTTGTTCTTCAACCGGCTCTGCTACTTTTTCAAAGTGCATACACAACGTCATCATCAAGATTAACATTTGTTCATAAATACATCAGATTATCATACTTCTTTTTATGAAGTTTGAAAGTTTTTTGTTTCATCATGTTGAATGGAAAATGATGATTCCACTGTTAGCATATGCAAAGAGAAGAAAGAATTCAGAGAAGGCAAACTGCACTGCTCAAATGACACAGGCAAAGGTTTATTTATATGTGAAGAGGTGGTTACAGATTGGTTGAACAGTTACCAACCGAACAACTACATAACTGCATTACATGCTATATAATGCTCTATATTTTAACACCCCCTCTTAATGACTAAACTGGGAACAATACTAAGTTTGTCCCGAAATTTTACAAATGTCCTAAAACCCATATGTTTAGTCATTACATCTATAGACTGTGGCATAGGTTGTACTTCAAAATCAGCAGTCCATGATTGTGTTGCGGTTGTCGGATGGAGAAGAACTGCAAAACAAAAATCTGGTAGCGTGAACAAGGGATATGGCAAGTGGTCCATTGGTTCTTTGTTACGTGATTCATTGACCAATGATGAATCACCAATGGCTGAGAGTGTCAGCCCCATCTCCAGAGTGCTGAAATCAGAACCTCGGAGAGGTGGATTGAAAAATCTATTCCAGGCTTGTGTAGCCTGCTGGAGTCTGTACAAAGACTCAATTATCCTACAATCGAAGTCACCTCGATCATGTCCTTCCAACACCATGTAGTGTTCATCCAACTTTCTCAATAAGAGAAATGTGACCATCTGTGCAATAGGAGTTAGAACCAACTCCGCAATGGTAGGAGAAATAACCATCTCCGTCTCATCCGTCCTAAGCAAGTGGCCTCCGTCTCAAAGCAAGAGAAATAACCATCTCTATCTCATCAGTGGGAGAAATAACCATCTCCGTCTCAACAGTGGTAGGAGTGAGAACCAACTCCTTTGTCTTATCTATTTGGTCATCTATCCCCCTCTATTAGGACAGATCGTTCACAACACAATAAGCAAATTGTTCATGCTCTACTGTCCTTCGAGCAAGTACCTATGAGTGAGTGGCTAGGCATGCCATCTCACCATGTACCATCAGTGCATCTGGAGTAGTGGAGTCTCCATCCACAACCAATTGTTCTTCAAAATGAGGAAATCCATCCTCCAAAGGCATGTCCACCTCCCGTGCATCTGGCATAGTGGATACTCCCTCCACAATAGGTGCATGTAGGTTGGTTGTATCTGAGTCAACAGAGTAGTGGGAAATGGCTTCCTCTCAAGGCATTACAACCTCCTACACATCTTGTATGGTGGAGCTCTCCTCCACACGTGCACTCATGTTGATCTTAGCAGGATCAACAAGTCGATATTGACCATCTTCCCCAAGACCAAGGGCAATTATCCGTCTATGTTTCACATCAAAGACAACACATCTCTTCCCACGAAATCCACAAAATTTTCAGTTATTTCACGAATAGAAAGAATATTCTTTTGTAAATAAGGTACGTATCTAACATTATGTACCAATAGTTTATGAGCATTATTCAATATAATGCATATATCTCTTATCCCTTCCACTGCAAGTGATTCATCATCTGCTAGTACTACTGATTCAAAACAAATATTCACAGTCAATGAAACATACCGGTCCTATGACATGAAAAGTGTGCGGAAGCACCAGAGTCAATGATCCAACTAGTACCACTATCATGCGAGCATGATGCCGTAAGACAATAAGGAGCATGTCGTCATTCAAATCCCCGTTCTTCCGCAATCGCTGCCACATGTTCCTCATCACATGGCTTTTTGTTCTACTTGAAAGATCATACTTCCGCTTCCGCAATCCTTCTTAAGGTGCCCAACCTTGTGACAGTAATAGCATGTGACCTGATACCGAGTGGATGATTCACCATAATGACGTTTCCACTTTCCCTTTGACTGAGTCACAAGAGCACTCTCTGAATGGTCACAATTAGATTCTACCTGAATTTGTCTCCGCTCCTTTTTGCAACGGGTAACATCTCACCATATGAAACGTGAGTGTTTGTCTTTCACCATTAAATGGAGTGCCTCCACAAATGACTCATATGAAGAAGATAAGTTGTTCAAAACCGAGCCACCATATCATCGTCGTCCACCTTTTTGTTGATGGAAGATAACCTGGTCTGGAGGTCTTTCATCCGAAGCGGGTGCTCGCGGCTGATCCACCTTGTAACTTTACGGAAAGAGCATATTCTTCAGCCTATAAAACCCGACTCTTCTCGCGTCGATATTTATCCCTTAAACTTGGGCCCACAACGTGCTTCGCCACAAAGTGGCATTTCACACTTCCGGTATCATATCATCCGACACCTATAATTTGAGAAGTAATAACGCTTCCTTATGACATTTGTCATAATCCGCAAAGTTCGTTGTTGGTCGACTTTCACTACCCGTGATTATTTTATCACAATCACGAAACTCCGCAAGCATTAAAATCTTATGGCTCCATACATTAAAATTAGTGCCCATTAATTTTTGTGTCTCTCGGTAGAGTCAAGTGTGAAATATTTGCCATTTTATTATTCCAAAGTAACAGAGATAATAAAATAAAATTTTGCCCACACTTAATAAAACAATATTACTTTTTCCAACAAATAATATTAAATTATGCAAATCACCCTCCAACTATATTTGCTTATATTAAAAATATTATTACTTATTCCTCCAAAATTGATTATTCAAAAGCAAGGTGAATACCTTTGTTGGAAAAAGTGAATATTAATCTGCTCTTCACGACTCAATATTATTCTGCCCAAATAATATTATATCTTGCCCTCACGACTTTGCTGTCACGAACTTCTCCAGGGGTATTTGGGACTGCTCTGCCCACGACTCGTGCTTTTTCTTCCACACGACTTCGGATTTTGGATTTGCAGATGGGCTTTGCACAGACAGGACTGTTTTTCGTGCTTTTTCTTCCCACAATTTCCGCAGTCACGTTTTGCTTTCAAATGACTGGGTTTTTGCCCTCCTGAGCAGCCACGTTTTTGTCTTTTCACTTGGACGTTTGCCCTCGATTTCTCCTATGACTGTATCTACCACAAACTGTTTCTGCCCACAAATGGCTTCATGAAAAACGACTGTATATGCCTTCATTTTTCTTTGCTCTGCTTGAAACAACTTTATGCCCTTGACTATGGATTGGTTCATGTATCTTTTGCCCTCCAAAAAGACAGTCTCAACTGGTTGCAACTACCCACAATTTCTCCTGGTTGCCTTCAAACTGCTTCGAACTGCCCACAAGTTCTCCTAAACGAACAGGATAACAACAGCGAACAGGAATAAAAGTCTTTGTTGTCAAAGCAGCAACTCGAAGATCAGTTTTCTTTCCCTCAAATGCCCTAACCTCCCTCCAATTCGTGCCTTGTTAGGGCTTCCTCGAATTTTGTGTCAATCTCCCATACCCTTCAAGGGCTTCCTCAGAAAATCGCTCTGATACCAATGTTAGCATATGCAAAGAGAAGAAAGAATTCAGAGAAGGCAAATTGCATTGCTCAAATGACACAGGAAGAGGTTTATTTATAAGTGAAGAGGTGGTTACAGATTGGTTGAACAGTTAGAAACCAAACGACTACATAACTGCATTACATGCTATATAATGCTCTATATTTTAGCATCCACAGGGTCCAAAAGAGACCTTAACACAATCTTAGCCAAGATTTATGAAAGCTAATGATTTCCTAATATGAATTGGGTTTCCATGGGTGGAATTAGAATGATCCGATGAAAAGTAGATAGTTCTACAATCACAAAAATGTTGCCAAGGTTGTATATCCAAAGGGCTATGGAGATGGGAGTTCCCATATGAGGTTAAAGAACTCCATTGAACCTTCTGATGATGTCACAATAATTTCGATGAGGAATGGAACACATATGGACAAGGGGAATTGTATGCACCTGCTTTTAGACACGGGTTTCCTTTGAAGTCCTCAAGGTAAAATAAAAGAGAGAGTGGGAGAATCAAGACAGATTGTTGCCAACATACAAACACAATGTGGGTGAAGTATGTCAAACATGAAAGAGTGGGTGAGAAGGATATTAGAATATAAGGCTTACCTTTTATAATTAAGTCACTATTAGCTATGTATTAACTAATGCTTGGTTGTCAGAACCAATTCAAACATTTTTTAACTATCTCTTGCATACTAAAATTATAGACACACAATCTATTGTGTGTGCATTCCGGTTTTCTCTTCATTCTTTCTCTATTCACATCTTGTAACATCAATATCAAAGCCATTGACACTCGAAGGGGCTCGAGATCTAAGGGCATCTTTCAAATTCAAAACTCATCAAAGGAGCAATCATTGAAGGCGTCGAAGGAGTAAAGATTGAAAGGGGAAGACATTGAAAACATCAAAAGGGAAAAAATACCATTGATCTACACAACAATTCAGACAGAAATACAGTGGCAAATCACATCAGGACTGAAACTTGTGGCAATTTCAATCAAATTCAAGTGGAGCAATGTGAATGAGTCACAAATACAGTCCATATTTCCGCCATTGAAAACAGCATTGAATCTGCCCAAGCATCTGCAAAAAAGGATGAAAATACAGTCGTGAGAATAAAAATAGTCCAAAACACAATCAAAAACACCAAGACATGTTCGAGATCACGGTCTTGCACAAAATCAAGGGCATTTGCAGCCATCTACAGAACGAGTTATGTCAAATCGTGAGGAGATGATAGAAGGAGATCCATATGCTAGGGTTATGGTAGATCAAGAGATAGACGTCTAAGATTCCTGCCAGGGCACGAATTTCCTCATCTTTTGCGTCAGAAAATTCAAGCTCTATTGACATTGGGAGTTATGGTGGCAGTAAAGATGGTTAAGAGCAAAACTTGGGAGTCCTTTATAGTTGATATCATGCTTTATGCAAAGGGGTTTCTAATAATGCTTGCACTAATATTGAATTGTTGTTTAACTGTTTGGTATGTGGTTGTCTTCATAGTTATTTTTGTTGTGTCAACAACCACCCTACAATGGGCAAGGGAACACCATATATTTGACCCGCTATAGTTAGAGTCTATCCTAACTGAAGGGAACAACTCACAGTTATGGTTGGTGGAATTTTGAGCTTTGTGGTCATCCCGTTGTGTTCAAGCAAGTCAAGTTCTATCAGATCTTTCCTTGATGTACCCATCAAAGAAACTTTCATTTGGGTTGGTGGATTTGGGTCGCTTCCCCAATGCTGCTTCCAAGTTTGGAATTACACTAGGTGCGTGGAACTGTAGAATTCAAGCCAATGATGTCAAGGGAAAGCTCAAAGGCATACCAAATGAAGTTAATATAGCCATTGTTGAAGATCCACCAGATGCTAAAAGTGGGTGGCAAAGAATTTGTTGATAAATAATATGTATTTTAAAGAAGCCCACACTTTGAAAATGGAAAGGAATCTGAACTAGATGAAGCTCAACATGGATGGCTGCCTAGTTAGTTCAGGAGTTTGTGGATCTTGAAATTATACCCTTATGAGGGTCATGAGACAACTTGATGGAGCACAGTGGATGTAGCTCAACATGGATGGTTTTCCAATAATTTGGAAGGTTCATAATACTGGAGTTTAAGGAGGTGGAATCCAAGAACTCAGGATTTCAACTCGAGCGCTACACCTTTACGAAGGTACAAGGCAGCTTGATGGAGTACTACTTGGTCAAAGAATTGTTTTCAAAAAGAAAGCTTATAAAGAATGTGTGGCTGTGTAGGTTCAGTTTTTGTCAGTATGTTTGTTTTTGCTTTCTATAGTGTAAGCCTTAAGAGGGGTATTAGAATATAAGGCTTACCTTTTATAATTAAGTCACTATTAGTTATGTATTAACTAATGTTCAGTTGTAACCACCTCAACAATTTGTAACTATATCTTGCATAATAAAATGACAAACACACAATCTAGCACATGTGCATTCCAGTTTACTCATTCTTTCTCTATTCACGTCTTATAACAAAGGATTGTCCAAATACTCATTAAAATTGAAGCTATGTAACTAATAGCTTTGGAGGTAACAATGTTAGTGATATGCATCATCGAGCCTGGTGTAAACTCAGAGGATAGAAAAGCTAAATGTGTTGGCATATTTTTCCTTACCATGTTGTGCTCCAAATAATAACTGAAGAATTAAAAATAGCCACTCCAACAAGTTGGCACATCCTCCATGGAAGAATGATGGCATCCCAAAAAGAATGTATAATTCAGAGCACATGAGAGAAATGGAGGCAATCTTGGTATGTAAACAAAGAAATAGGGAGATAAAAAATTGGTTTTACCATTCAAAGCCTCATGCATCAATGTCATTAATGGAGGCATGATCACAAACTACCGCTAACAAAGCACGATAACAACATACAACAGGAATATGCCCCTACCTGTCACATCTTGTTTTTCTCTACAAGGAAAACATTAAATAATGCACTGAGACTGGACAATTTATGCAGTAAAAAGTGAAATGATATGGTGACATTTCATGATAGCATAAGTTTAGAATTTATGATTATTTATTGTGCTTCAGCTATTTGCTCATTAAGCATAACGGACTACCTATTTGGTGTAATGAAGTGGATGCAGAGACAAATACATCACCCTTTCTGAAATGATGGAAATGAAGAGGGAAGGCATCATAGGGGAGAAGGCTGCAAATGGAATGCGGACAAACAAAAACAGATAAAGGTAAAAGAGAACCGACACACACACACACACACACACGGGTACCGGGCAGTCGTAGTAGTATTTAAGTTGTTTTACTGCTAAACCTTGCCTAATGATATGCATACCCTATCTTGTTGAACGTTATGTTTTAACTCTTGTTTGCGATATTGTCACATTTTTGTCAGAGCATAAGGAATGATGCTCCCTATCCGGATTACACCGTGTGGCGCAAGTCATCAAGATAATCCTGATAGTGCACACAATCTCTTGTTGCAGATGCGGTCATTGGAATATCTCAACATCATGGTTTAATAATTGTTTTCTAGTCTGGTGTCGAGAGTCTTAGCTCGTGTTGACATGTGTTATTATTACTTCAGTAAAATATGCAGAGGTGATTCTCCTTTTCCTAAGGGTGAGTTATATTCTTATGGGCTCTTTGGATATATATATATATATATGATAATTTTTAAGATATTTTAATACGAAAAGGCCATGGGCCCCAATTTTCGCCACCACATAGCATTACTTCTGTATTTTATAGTGGCTCGTCTTATTGAAAAGTAATTAGGTTTAATTAATCTCCAACGTGAAGTCAACTATAGTTGATAAGGAGGATGAATGATTTGGATGTGTTTTGATTTTAGATTATTTGTTGAGGCTTTTGAAGACCTTTGTGGATACTTATTGTATTATTCAAACTAAAACAAAACTTACAAATAAAGCAAATACCCTTCTAAATCCATGTGGGCATCATTGAAATTACATTTAGAAAAAGAGGAGTAAATTCATGCATAGACTATTAATTATTTTGATTATGAAGTATATGCAAAACGCTAAATCCCAAACTAGCGCCCACATTTCCTAATGTTATGTATTTTTGGAATGGGTGGTTGGAAAGAAGCGTGGGAATTTATTGGGAGTGAGAGTTCCATTTATGGTACAGTTAGAAACAGAGCAGGGAGAGTTAACTCCGATTCTCTTGAATATATACAAAACTTGCAATTGCATTTGACATTCCGGGTAGAGAGAGAGAGAGAGAGGGAAGAAATTAGATTTTTTTTTTCGCTGGGCACTACAGGTGAAGAGGGAAACAGCTGTTTAGAAGGCTGCATTGGATTTATTGGATGTTATGAACCTTTTATTCTGCAAATTATACAGGCATGGTTGTCTGTTCTCTGCCAAATCTCTTCTGGTATTTTAAATATATATGAGCTTGAGAGGAGAATTGCATAGCTGATTCATTAAACAGGCATGGGCATTATTTTCCCTCGAACACTTCTGTTATTTTGATTTATTGAGGGTTTTATCTTATTTCATGTGATGGCTGGAATGACTTGATTACCCCCTTATTCTCTGTGTTTGCCCTGGTTGAAATTATTTAGTGCAATGACTGAGGTTTGTGCTTATATATATAGAGCATTGTAAGTTTGTTTAAGTGCCAAGAATATATTTATATGGACTGTTATTGAGGAGCCAAAATTAGTGTCATGTTAGAGAAGCCATGATGATATCAACCTGCTAAGGAAGCCAAAAAAATCATTGGAGTTGTGAGTGCTGTCTTTTACTGTAATGAGGGTATGACTGCCTGATATTTTGTTTGACCATGGGCCGGAAATTGTAAATGAGGATGTCCATACACATATATATTTACAAACCATTATGTATGGATTGTTGTAAATATATATGTATGTGTGTTCACTGTTCATAATAATATACATTTATTGAGTGTTGAGGTTTACCAAAAGTGTGTAACTCAATGTAAAAGTAGACCCTTGTTGCTCATAATGTAACTGCTCAATAGAAAAATATGTATATTAATTTCAGCTATCATGTATTTGATACCCTGAAGAGGGACTTGTTTTACACAGTATCCGGTGACCCTTCTGAGAATCTACTGTAGTACAAATGAGCACTGTTAAGGAATTACGCTTGGATAGGAAAGAATTGCGATGAATAAATATGTAGTAGCACTGAAATTGACAGTACCATTTGATAACGATCAATTGCACAACTGTTATAATTGACTGTAGTATGCACATCCGAACAGGAATGCTGAACTTTTCTGATTATTCCTATTATGACTGCTTGTATATCCTGAACTGTAATTGCCACAAAACTTGTGTCTGATTGGCAAGCTAAATCACAGACATTCTCTTCTGTAAACTGAGTTGTAAACACTCTAAGAAGTGTTACCCATTAAGCCTATTGACATAGAATTGTCAGTATTGCGGATCTGTTATTAAATAAATTTCTTCCAGAAAAATCTAGAGAGAATGAGTAGAAGTTTAATAAATAACAGCCTTGCAGACCTAGGCTTCTCCATTGATTTACACCTGTGAAACACTGCTGACTAAAGGAGTGAATCATTAACATTCGTTTTGTGGGTACAGTATAGATACATTTTGTATATTATTCCTGCAACATGTTGTAACCTTTGTCTTGATGGGAATTTCTAATACTAAACTCTACTCATGCTTGGAAAGGGTAAAGTTGATCAAATATAAAGATTTTAGTGTTGGTTAAATGAAATTAATGATGGCTGTATTGATGACTGTGTTAACAGATGTTAAAATGTGGACATGAAGAGAGCTCCGCTCTTCAAGAGGACTTCTTCATATCCATTACCTATATTTTTAGTTTCATATGAAATGAAGTCATGCATTGAGATTGTTGTGTGTGTGAACTGAGGACCCAACCTCATGAGTTAGTGCAAACCTTGAGGTACTGAGTTTTTGCAACTTAGAACACTTTGGCCAAAGTAATGTATTGTTGGATGCATTTTCTATTCACATACTCCTAGATTTATGTGTAGTCGGAAATCAATAGAATGTGGGGTACACTGAATTCTGTGATTGATTTGCATATAGTTGGGTTACTTTTAGCATGCATGGTTCTGTTAACTTATCTTTGTTTGATGTTGTAAAACTCTATCTGCTCCCTTCGTTGAAGGGCAAGGCCACAACCCTGTTAAGGAAGTGAAGGGGGAGGGGATTCTTCGAGCTCTGCAGTTGGAGGTAAAGCGCTCCAATGATGCTCTCCCTCTTTTTCAGCTGCACTACATGAGATGGACATGCACGGCGGCTTAGGATCACGTAGAATATAGTTATTACTGTTACAGGGCAGGCATGTTGCCTCTTTGTGTATCTGATCAGCTTATGACTGTTTAATATTTATGTACTTGGCTGCAAATCTGATGTACATTATAAAATTATGTTGTTGTTGAAACATGTAAAGAATTGCAACTAATATTATGATTTCAGCATTGTATATGAAATCTGATTTGATTATTAATATGCTGGGAATATTGAAAATAAAGAAAATTACATTGCAGATTTGTAATGACAGAATTATAATATATATTAGTATTCATTGTGATTAAATTGGAAAAATGATGGATCGGGTAATTAGTAGTGTACATAACGACAATGTTATGATAAGAAAAAAATGCTCATTTTATCTAACTTTTTAATGTTAAGTAATGGGAGTGCTACACTACCCAACACATAGAATCTCTATATTATATAAATCTGCAACTTCATTACAAAACGGTATTTGCGTTGCTCAAATGATCAAAGGTACAAGATACTCCCAAATCCTCTCTAAACCAATGTGAAGCATATCCCCAATAATACCAACTAGCTAACCCTTTATAATGAGTCTTGCACACATATATATAGCATTTCTCTCCAACTTGCATACATCCTCCAAATGACACCTACCACATGCATTTTGTCCTTTAGTACCATAATACACTTGTACATTTCTCGTTGAGACTTGTAGATCAACATATGTCCCATGCAAATTCCAGATAACAGCCTTTCGTTAAGCTCCAACACAGTCAACGGTCAATTTTCCGCCTATATCTTTCTGTGCAGAAATGCAATCAGTGGTCATACTATGGCGCTCACTCTTCTTCACCAATCTTTTCTTTATTTGTTTTCTTTAGTCTTCCCTCAGAAATCTTGTTTGTCTTTGTTGCTTCCCTTTTCTAGAGCCAAATGCCTCAAAATTTTGGACAAATGCAATAGCTTTTGAACGTCGGCTCTGCTACAATAACTTTCCACTTTAGCTCTAGTAATGTCGGCTCATTGTATAAAGTTTATTGCCAGCATTTTCCCGCAGATTTATTATATGTTTTTCCCTCGGAACATAGGCGTATCAACCTCCAAAATCCTCAACTCATGTCACGGATTTCATAGGTCATGGAATATATCTCCATTAGTAGGGCTTCAACACTTGGCTCTTCAATCTCCTCATGCCTTTGAAGTTCTTTGTGCGCCTCAAATTTCTTCCCATCTCCCTTCCTTCCCTCAATGCCTCCCCACTAGCCATCTCCCAAGCCACCACCTTCTAGAACAACTTCTGCACCCACTTCCCCAAACACAAATATACACTTTCCACTTCTTCATGCAAACCCTTTCATAGCCTTTTATCAATCAACTCCATCATTGCATCCATGATTGTCACAAAAATCCTTGATCACTAAGGTGTCATCACTAAAGTATCATCTCTATCTCCTCCCGCATGCAAGGAAAGCTCTCCACCGACTATACTCCCACGCATGCCTACACAAATGCCCAAGGCCAAACTCTACTCATTCAATGCTCATATAAAAACTATGTAATTGTAATATCCCCTTCCAGTCAAAGACCCTTAGCCTATTTTGTCTACCCGACAGCTAAGGGGTGAACACAAGGGTGACTTAAGTTCTAATATTTTATTATAAAGTGCAAAAATAAATAAAATATTATAAAAGCACTTATAATAAATTATTATGGACTTAATCATAAAATAAAAATAGAAAAGGAAAAGTTAATTTATGTTTTAATTTCCCTAGAGGAGAAATTCGACCCATGTAGAGATGGGATAAAGCAAGGTAAAATATTGAATGAAAGCAAGAAAATATTAAATGAAAGCAAGGGATAATATTAAATAAAGTAAGCTGGAAAACATTAAATGAGGCAAGTGAGTTGATTGGTTGCTCAAGGTGGCCATTTGGCACATATTTTCTATATAAGCAAATCGACTTGCTTAAGGAGGAGATCACTTGTCTATTTTATGAAATCTAATTGTATATTAAGCTTTGAGCTTGCATCTTCAATCTTCTAAGGACGAAAAACCTTAGAGATTCACTCTAGAGGACGAAAACCCTCTAAGAGCCCTAGTTGAAGGACGAAAACCCTTCCATTAATTTGTGCGGATCCTCTACACAAAGGCTTCCATTGTGCTTCAGTGGATTAGCAGTGTTTTCAGTTTATTTCCAGCAGTTGAATAAAGGGGAAGTTGCAGATTTTTGGCAAGGGTTTGGGAGAGAGTTATTATTTTCTATGCCCTTCATCCATGTGGAGCGACCCACTTTTATGGCATATCTGATGTATTTGAAGGTATTTCAGATCTGATTTGAGTGCAACATTTTATTCTGATTTTTATAAATCAAATCAGCTTGTTTTCAGAATTTTTGGGGATTCAGAGATATTATTTTTATCTATTTTTATGGGCAGCCAGTCTGCAGATTTTATAAATTAATTTCAGCCTTCTTGTGCATCAAAATATGTATGTTCTTTCATATTTTGGCTTTATAAAATTGGTAGATCATATTGGAGTGGAGAAGTTATATTTTATTGGCTGATTTGTTTGGGTTTCCCACTTTACCCTAGTCGCACTTTTCAGGTTAAATTCAAATCTGCATTAAATAAATTTCCATATTTTCTCTAATCTGCAATTTTGAGTTTGGGATTTGCCTAAAATCCAACTAGGGGCAAAATTAGTCCCATCATGGACATTACAGTAATCTACAAACTCTTATCTTTATAAGAATGGTGGTCCTTTGTACTTCAGCGCTCAACCTCCCAAACCTTCAAAAAGAACCTAAGCACCAACTCGTCCTCCTACTTTGGTACTTCCCATCTCATTTTCTCAATCATGCAAGAACCAAGCCTCGCATAGAGCACCAACACCCACAAGGTTATAATTCTAGCTCAAAACGCCAAATAATTTCCACATCAATTGTTATCACAAAAAGTTAGCACCCTCTACATTTTTCATAAAGAACATCAAAACTCCTATGTTACATGGATTTGTCTCCAAGTATGGGACCTTGCAAGTGAGACAAATCCCTAAAGAAGGTTGGTTTCTATTCCTAATGCTAAAGTTACTTCTATAGCTAGAAATACAACTATCTAATCCTAATCTAAGCATTCACAGGGACCAAGGAGAGAGAGAGATGCACAAAATTGAAATCCTAAGCTAAACAGAGGTGATAGCACCAAGAAAAGGGGGAAAGACACTCTCATGAGGGAAAATGGGAGAAAATGGGAGAGGAGAGGGCAGACATGAGTGCCATAGACCAAAACAACATTCAACCTTCCATTTTTCATGCAAAACACAGCAAAGAGGAACCTGCAAAGGGAGAAAAACATACACAACACACCACAACAGTAATAGAGAGGCAAGAATGCAATGAAATACAGGTTAGGGTAGAGAAATAACCACAAAACATGATTTTATTGCCATAAAAGATGCAGTCCATTATAGTGAAGGTGGAAGGCACACAAAACCCATCTGCAGAGCTCCAACATGAAGGTATGCAACTCACAAACACTCCTGCAACCATTTTGACATGGTGCCTTCGCATTCGAGGTGTCCCCTTACAAATGTGCACAAATTGCCAATATATAGAAAATGGGAGAGAGAGAGAGAGAGGGAAAAGAGAGGGAAACTTGGGTTTCTAGCTTTAACCACCAACAACATGTATTAAATCTCTGAAAACAGGCATGGGCACCCTTACAAGACCATTCCCCACATCACTTGCTTGTTGGAGAAGGTATGGGCACCATTCACCATTAAATGCAGGTGGTTGAGCTGCTAGAACCGTCCTTATCAAGTATTATACCCTACCGAACACGCCCGAGAACCCGGACAGATCGAATCGGAACTTTGACCCTAATTTGCACCCTAAGAAACCCAACACAAGCAAGTCGGGGTTTCGGGCTCGAAGAACATGTGACATATAACATGCATTGACACCGACATGTTCCGATGCACAAAGGACCCGAAAACATGACAGAAGGAAGACTGTCATGGTTTCGTGGGCAAAAATATGTGACATGGAACATGTGTTCGGGCCGACATGTTTCAATTCACGAAGGACCCAAAACTCGACACAAAGAAGACCGTCGGGGTTTCAGGGGTGGAAAGCATGGGACACGTGTTTCGACCGACATATTCCGATGCACGAAGGACCCGAAAACCCGGCTGAGAAAGGAAAATGGAAGCTCCAACTCCGGAATGAAATTGGAAGTTGTCAAGATTTAGTTGCATAATTAGTTGTATCGCAGGTGGTTGGGCCAGTAATGTAATTAGTAGAATTCGTTATTTGGTGTAGACAAGTTTATAAAAGCTTGAAGAGAAAGAATATTGCATAGCATGCATTCACGGAACATTTTATCATACTAAGTAATTTATTTTTATGAATAAATATGTAATTGATTTTCCATTTTAACTTGTGTTCAATTTCTGAACAATGGTATCAGAACTAATGGTGGCAAATGAATCCTTGAGAAAGAAGCCATGGAGAAGCCGTGACGGAAGATGCCTGAAGAAGTTTTCTTTAATTTGTCTGAAGATTTTCCCTGAAGAAAATTTCTTTGTGAAGAAGTTGCCTTTAATTTGTCTGAAGATTTTGCCTGAAGAAGTTTCTTTTTGGTGAATTTCTTTTTAGGAGTGTTTTTACTGTCTGAATATTTCATACCAAATTTTAGAGTGCCTGCCATTCATGAGTGAAGAAGTCTATGAGAAATCTTTACTTTATCTTTGCCTGGAGGGACATTGAAGCTAATGCAAACAAAAAAAATTTAAAATGCCATTTCTTTGTTGAAAATGGCATGCAAAGAATTGCTACAAGCTGTAAAATTTGTCAGAGGCACTATATCATTTGTCTGGGTCATTGAAACACCTGTTGAGGGTGTGATAGAATGTGCTGAAGTGCCATTTACTAAATAGAAGCATTGAAAAACTTCCTGGGGTGTGCCATTCGCTGATGAGAGGCATTGAAACCCTTGTTGGGGTAGTTATTTGTTGCTGGGGCGTGAAGCTTCTGCATTGGGCATCCTCAAGCGTTGGAAATTCATTAAACCTGATGTTGTGGCATCCAAATCTGCCTGAAGCATCAATAAATCAGCAAATGGCGTTCAAAACTAATGCATGGCATTGGAAAATACTATTGGAGGTGAGAAAAGCAAGCTGGGCATGATTACTCTTAAAATTTATTAAGTGAGCCCCATATCTGATTGAAAGCCATTTGTTTATTACTGTCGGGAGATTCACTGCTGCATATTTCAAATGTCATATGATATGAAAAATAAAATTCCTGGGCTTTTTAGAAAGTTTTTAAATTAATTGCCGTCTTAAATTTCAAAACAAGCGTTTGAGTGAGTTGTTTAGGACAAAGGTTAAAGGTCACTGATAGTATAAAAGTCATGTTCAAGTGTTTCCACATTTATTTTTGGCTGGAAGAGTCGATTGAAAGTGATTATATGCAAGCTAAAATTTGTTAATTTCAAAGTGTTTATATGTAAGTTAAACCAACAAAAGCAAAAATATAAAAAGTGTTGAGATTATATCTCAAATAAGTGCAAAGACAACTTTTTAATTCTGCTATTTTTAATGCATTTGGCCTATGCCTATGCAATTTTTCGTCTAGTGGATGTCTTCCATAAACATAGTTGTGTAACCACTCATTCCTTAGGATTTCGAACATTGTGAATTCATCAAAAGGGTCATTTGTTTCTTTTGCAGTCTCGCGTATGACTTTTGAGAAAAATGTATTAACAAGAGGAGAAATAAGACATTCGAATGTATAAAGGGTGCATTTCCAGTTGAACCTGACACCCTTCTATTGCTCAAAGTTTGAAAATGGGAAGTTCGTGCTTATACACCATGACTATAACACGGTTTCCTGCCGCCGATGCTGTCAAAGACAAACTTGCGTTTTGGGGTTTGCAGATCCCTCGGGATTAAACAAGCTGACAAAGCCAATGACCCACCCATCTTGAGTTTGATGCTAGCTTTGAAATCAGGTTTTGTTGTAGTGGCATTTTTGGACAAATGATAGGAATTTGGTGTTTGCTATCCAAAATTTGGTTTTTCCACCATTTGATATCATTGATGAGGAGCAGACTAACAGTCTGGTGATGATTTTTGTTGCATAGACTTCTCGCCTCTCGTCTGATGGGGGAAGATACTGTATCGGTTCTCTATTAGTCGTCGGTGATTGTACAACTAACAGGGGGGTTGCTAACACCAATGGTGTTGAACAAAGCAGTTAGTATTGTTGGGCATCAAGGTAGATGTGTCATAAAAAGGTACGGTATTATCATTCAGACAAGGATTAATGTGGTTGAGTATTCCCAAGGATGATGCTCATACTGCAGTACAGGTAAGGATGGTCAAAGGGGATGAGATGCCTAGGATGATACTCATCCTTCGTGTCAGGATCCAATTAGGCTTTGGATTAGAAACACCATTTGTGTCCAGACAACAGGCTTTGCATAAGCAACACCAATTGATCAGTACCACAATGTACAGAGTCCTAATTTGCAGGTTGCGGCAGATATTATTGGATGGCTTCACAATCAATTGCTCCAGATCATCTTTTGGTTCCCTTCGTATCAAGGGGGTTTGTTGGGTCATGTGATCCAAAACATATTATGTTGCTAGTTTGCTAGTTTGTTATTAAGGGCATGCACCTCATGTGTGAGACACCACCTTTAGATTAAATGTTATATAATTATATTAGTAACTTCTGATTAATGTTAGTCATTAATCTATGATGTTAGTTGTATAGTTAGCTGTATTACGGGTGGTTGGGGCCATAAAATAATTAGTTGACTTCAATATTCAATGTAGACAAGCTTATAAAAGCTTGAAGATGAAAGAATATTGCAGAGTGTGTGTTTACGGAACATTTTATCATTTTATGTATACTTCTTTTAATGAATAAATATGCAGTTGCTTTGCCATTTTAGCTCGTATTTAATTTCTGAACAAGTAATTAGTTAGTTTTTAACTAAACTTAGTGAATATGTTTAGTATTTTGCTTAACGTTAGCTTAGGAGGCCCAGGGGAATCAATCAAAGAATTGATCCCTATCTCTGTTGCTGAGAAAACAAACCCGCCACGTTTTCCGGTAGCCTACAGAAAGGTTTCTTGTATGAGGAAATGATTCTTTTCTAGAGTCCTTTGAGGAAGAAGAATGGTTAGTCTAAAAGGCAGGAGATGGAGAAGGGTTCGGTTGGTTTAGAATCATATATCCAATAACATATCTTGTTCCTGATTTTCAACACTAATTTGAGTGTACCGGTTGGAACAAGGACAAGCATGAGGAAGCAAGGAATGTGATTCAAAAGAATTGGTGCTTAAAATTTAACGTGGCCAGGTGAGTAGCTGTAATTGGTTGGGGCATCTTCTGAGAAGATTAAGGAAGAAACAAGAATAAAGAATATTAGAGATACTATCTGTGCAAAGAAAGGATAAAAATAGAGTTTGTCCTAATTTAGTTAGTTGTATTGTTAGGAGATGAGGTTTAGTCTATCTAATAGAATTACAACAAATGCAGGCATGTAAAAGCTATAGATAGATTTGTTGTAGGATTTTTAGATTGCTTTGTGATTGAAGCAAAGGCTAGTTATTTTTAGATTGCTAAATGATGAAGCAAAAGGATAACAATTTTTTAGAAGGTTTCCTTATAATATGGCAAGACATATTGAAATGAGAGCATGATTATTTGGAATGAAGTTATGCGATTTTATCATTTTACAGTTAATCAAAGATCAGTTGTCATCAAAAGTAGGAATGGCTAGCCTGCAAGCTTGGGCTGTTCTGATTATTGGTTGTAAACAAATCAGTGTCTTAATCATACGGCTACCAATAAATAGATTTTATTCTGAGCTCTGAAAAATGATACTTCACTTTTATAGAAAAGTTTGAATTCACAAAATTGTTTCAGAATTTCGCTTGGCTCATACTAGTGGGTATCAGAGTGGTGATGATGCTGGCCTGTGAAGGAATAACAGCATATAGAGAATGAACTCTGAGAATGAACCACATGGAAGTGAGTTCGAACAAGCAATGGAAGAAAGTTTCTAACCTTTGCTTAAAATCATTAATGATATGAGTAAAGATAATGAAAAATAACCTAGACCATCCAGCAACTACTGCACAACATGGATGGTAGACAACCTTCATCACATCACTCCTCACACAGGGCTGAAACGTCCCATAGCCATCAACTAGGCCTAAAAGGGAGCCTTTAACTGCATGGCGACAGTCTTCTTCTCCTAGACAAAGGAATCCAAGAAAATATGCAATAGAATTTGATGAAGAACCCATCAAAAGGTTATTTAGAGTGTACATGGCCAATGACAATGACTTTAGATTAAATTATGAATGTAACAAACGATGTGATCAATGTCCTGAAAAGGTGGAATTGTCCCTATTGAAAAGTGTGAATGCGGAACCTCCCACTTTTGTAAACATAGTAAATCAGAAAAAATGGAGGAAGGACGTGTATGTAAAGTATGAAGCAGTAATGAAAAATAGCACTTGAGCATCGACCACCAAGAGTTGAAGCCATTGGATAAGTGTTTATTCAATCCAAAACAAAGTGGATGGCTCTATCGATAGGTAGAAAGCACAATTGGTTGCTAAGTGGTATGTTCCTTGATTATGAAGAATTGTTTTGTGCACCTCAAGTGGGATACCATACGTACGGTTATTGACAATACAAAAATGAATGGAAACTGCCCTAATGGATGTGAAGAGTGCCTTCCTAAAGCAGTCTACATGTATCAACCACAAGATTTGGAAAGTAACACAAAGTCTAAGGGTTAAATTAAAGCATTGTATGGATTGAACAAGTGACAAAGGCTTCAGATCAAACAGGAACCAATATCTTTGGATGGTTGGTTTTCATAGAAGTGAATGATCCAATAATGACAGAGAATGATAAAGAACATATAAAGAAAGAGAAAAGGAATCAAAAGAATTATTACTTGGGTCTTCTACATCACTATCTTGCCATTAGATTTTGGCAAAAGCATAACAGGATATTCATTTCACAGTCAAAAAAATGCATCTCAATTGTTACACAAATTTGAGATATATGAATAAAAAGCAGCACTTACACCTATGGAACAAGCATTTAAATTTTCCATATATGACGGAAATGATTTTGGATGCCCTTAGATATCGACAATTGGTTGGAAGCCTGAGACATTGACTGACAACCAGTTCAAATTTGTCTTATGCAAACAATACTTGTTCTAGATTCAAGTGTGAGCCTAGAACTAGTAGCTGGAATGCATCCAAGAGGCTACTCAGGTATATACAAGACACCACGACTTTTGGACTTGATTATTTAAGAAACAAAAAAATTGAGCTCACTGACAGGGTTTCAATCATAGGATGTATGATTCATTTGGGTTCAGCAGCAGACTCGTGGGGTCACATGAGGCTGGACACAAAACAAACTCATCTGCGGAAGCAGAGCATATATAAACTCGGGATGCTTCGTGTGAGATTGTTTGACTGTGGAGGGCTCTTAAGGATGTTGGCACTGCACAAGATGAGGCAACAACTTTGTGGATCACACTGAGTGCTATAATTGCAAAAATTCAGTTCTCTTGCAAAGATAACACAAAGTATCACTGCATTGGGATATGTTGTTTCTGAAAGGAATGATCAAGTCAACATATTTTTCCAAAGTGGGTATTCTCTCCAAGCCTCTTGCAAGAGTCAGGTTCACAAAGTTAGGAGATGAATTTGGAATCTATCAAAATAAACTTCTAAATCACAGGGGTTTGCTAGCCCTGTCCAAATATTTAATCCTAAAATCTTCAAATGTAGCCTATAGTTAATGGTCCTGAATTTATAAGCCTATTGTCTATAGACTTTAAAATTTAAACATGTAATTAGGTGGTTTAGTTGAAAGAATTTAATTATTTCACCATACTTGGCAAGATTGATAGATCTTAGCGCTCCCCAATAACCTCGTACTGTTTTATTTTCTAATTTAATAGACTTTTGTGCCCGAGCAAACATTCCTGTTTAGTTTTTCGGGTTATATTCACAGTTGGCCATCTCTACATCCTCATCCTCAAACTAACATCATTATTTCCAATAAAAATAGCTTTTAAAACATTAATTAGTCATTCAACTTCTGTACTTGGAATATCAGATTTAACTCAGAATTTGACACTCAAAGCTTCTAACAGCATCCTTTATATATATATACTCACAGGACATCAACAACAAGAAAGCATCTAACTATCCATATTCATCAATCAATCTACTTGAAATCCAACGACACTGCACAGTAAATCTTAATTTTAGATACAACATACCACAAAAACATCTGGAAGCTCATCAATCAGCACTGGTTTCCAATCTGACATTATAGAAGGAGGCAAGGCCATTGGATCTTCAGAAAATTCTTCCTTCCTAGTTCCTTGCTCATGGTCCATTATTGTGACTGTATTTTCTTTAGCAACAATTTCCATTGTAGGCTGTGCTCCAACAATACTAAAACGGCCCTGATTATTAAAATTCAATACAAAGTGTTTACCACGTAATAGTAAAATAACAAAAATATTGGTGAAATGATAAGATGATGTCATTATTAAATGTGGTGAATTTGAAAATAAAGAAAAAAAATGGTCAGTGAAAAGTGTTACCACATTGGTGCCCTTTTGGCCCTGCTCAACAGATTCAAATAGGAAACTAGGGGCCTCTCTATCATCCTCATTCACCAAGCACCGATAAGCAAGTACTGGAGTCAAGTGATCCGAAAATATGCAGCGATAAAGTGGTATCAGGTTGCCCTTCTTTGAAACCTCCACAAAATTCAGGAGTTCTGATCAAACACACCACAGCTCATTCATTATCCACTCTCCTACAACTCAAAAATAGAAAAAAAGGTTGTGATGAATCACAGTAGAGAAAAAAGCAAAAATAAAAGACAACACAAGAAGTAGAGAATTGAAATCTTGTCATGTGCACCTATGAAGAGTAGAAGAATCCATACTCAACAGCCCCATAGGCTTCTATTTATTCAGAATTAATTTGGAAATAATGTACCTGACGGGAGATGATCCACAGTTTTGAAAGTGGTGTCGGCATTCGTGACAGGACGAGTGGTTGCAAAGGGCTTAAAGCATGATCGCTGACTTCGATCGGTCTTTAACTTCCTAAATGTAGGGAAGTACAGAATGGCAGAAGAGTGTTGGTTCCATTGATGCTTTTCTTGTAGTTACATGCAGATTCCTGGATGGAACGAGAAAGCAACGACCAGCTAAGGAAGATACCGAAAGGCATTCCATCATCTGAGGAAAACATGATAAACAAACAGCAAGCTCAGAAATAGCAACTCGATAATAAAGAAACTAAATATTAAATACAAAACAAAATCAATAGCACGATTAAGTATGGAGAAGTTGTAAGCAAGAGATCAAGAGAGGCGGTTCGCAAAGTGCAGTTTTCATGATTCACGAATATGTAGCCGCAACTCCCTGATAATTGAACTACAATTTGAAGAGTTTCTACTACACAGAAGGATACAAAGGTATTCCAAAATAGAATGCAATCAACCTATAAGTCGAGAGTTCTCCAAAAACAAATCGAGTTTCGGCAAATTAAATAGAAACACTGAAAATTCGTTCAAGTTCGTCCAATAAAATTCATAAGGTTGAAACCAGAGATCCATTTATTGTTTTCTGTTATAACAAATTACCATTTTTTCATGTAGGAGCGATTTGTAAACAATCAACGAGAGTGATTAGCAGATTTAACAGTGGCAGACTCTAAATATGACAGCGATTCAGAGAATAAACTCTGATAGATTATCCCTTTAAATGTCACAGGATTTGCAGAAGATTTGAAGATGAAAAGAGCAATGGATTTTCCTGAAAATGTGACGGATATAGTGCTGACTTGTATCATTTGGTTCGTTTTTAATAAATTGTCCAACATTGTGTACAATCGAATGAGTTTTTCCTGTGCTCTATTTTGCTATTTCAGAAAGGTCAACACTAACAGCTGCTTAAGCGGCGTACATTTTAAATTATTGATTTATCTTCATTTTTTTATGTCAATAGTTTTTATTAGTGAATTAGTGAATTTTTTTATGTCAATTAGTGAAAAAAAAAATTAAATTAAAAATTAAAAATATCAGTTTTTATATTTTATTTTTAAGATTATTTTTGGGTTAAGGTAGCAATATGGTTATACAAGGGTTATCTTATATGTGTTTTCAATCAAATTTTGTAAAAAATTAGCATAGATATCTTAAACATCTCTATCTAGAAGACATCAAGAGATATCAATCTTAAGGTGTCTATTTAACTTATGTAAGAATTTCAATAGAGACACCTCGAAATTGTTATCTCTAGATGTCTTTTAGATAGATGTATTTAAGATATCTATGCTAGTAGCACTCGTTGGTGTTGCGTGTAAAATATAAAACCCTGATTTTTTTAAATAAATCAAAACTTGTAGCATAAAATTTTAATCTAAATGCACAATAATATACATCACATTAAATGAAAATTATTAAAAGTATTTCATATTCATAATATACATTTTAAATAAGAATTATATTGATACATGAATATAGTAAAACATTCATATACATATATGATATATTTATTGATGAATAAATCATCATCTATACATTTGTTCCTCCAATGATTGAAGTCTTTTTCTTCCTTTCTCTCTACTCCCCTTCCACTCTTCAATTTCTCAAACCAATCATATGTTAAAGGAGGTGATATTCGTAGTCAATGTAATGACTTAACACGTGATATAGCAACAAATGTCATACCTTATCTTTTTGTAAGTCCTATATCAATTGTGGCTTTGTCAAGTGTCACGCACTATGATTTGTGGATTATCAATCCCCATGCCAATCTCAAAAGCAACCGACGACGCTACCCCTTTTATAGAGGTGATCGAAAGCGTCGTTGGAATCGCATCAATAAAAGAAATCCTTGTGTAGTTATCAAATTGAACCATTACATATGTAGGAGGTTCAAGAGGTGCCACTCCTTATTTGTAAACAATGCTTCAAACATGCCCAAGTGGACCTTTGACAAGCGTTGTTTTTGTCCATACGTTTGTAGTGAGCATCACCCTCATACCTTTGACAATCAATAATTCAACTTCCAATTGTTCATCATCCAATCTAGAAACAATATTATTTCCTCCTCTACTTGAAATGCTTCGTGCAACAGGTTCATTCAATACATATAATTTTCTCTTATTATGTTGATGTACATTTTCCTTTTTTGCAAACAAATGTATTTGTTCATTAAAATCTTATTTACGATTGTTTGATGAGAAACATCAATTTCAGTCATCAAATGTCAATGATTGGATTTGCATCTCTTATATTTGTTAGAAGTTGTTGAAATCGTCGTCGTTCTTCACTTTCACCTTGTCTAATAACCTTATCTAATGTAACAACAGTTATGAAGTTTTTCCATAACAATTTTGGTTGCGCTTGCATATGGAGGTGTATCTAATATCACAGGCAATTGTCCCAAATCCGCAACAAAAATCATAGACCTTCCACCAAAGCACATATCAACATTTTCTTGGAAATGCTTGGCATAGTCGAGAAACTATATTTTGAAGCATCTTTTGACCTATAAAAATCATCTCATCAATCAAAATATACGTAACATGTCATATTCTTTCTAATTTTTCAAAATCTGAAATAGGCATTCGCAAGGTTGTATGTATTGTTGATGCACCAATGTTAAATGTTGCCACTCCAATTGGAGCAAGTAATAGAAGGGGGTTTTGTTGTGGTTGTGATAATAGAAAATGCTAACTTAATCCCTCCAATAAAATATGACTTTTTTGTCCCCTCGACACCCCTTGGATTGTCATATGCAATGGAGGTGCATTATGTCTTTGATTATAATGTCTAATAATTATATCAAATGTTATTTTTTGTTTCTCACTTAGGTTATCATATCTAAAATTGGAGGGTTATTCTTCAATTCCAAGTAAACAATTCTCTTTAGCCATGGTTATGAATTTGAGAGCTTTATTCATTTATTCTTTACGCAGGTGGTCTATATTCCAATGTGCCTACCTATCAAAATCCCTTTGACCCAATATATCAATCTCAAAAACATGCAGAATTTGTTGTTCGTGTAGGCCTGATATGATCTCCCACTCATGTTTCATGGTGTTTTGTTGGATATTATCCTCATCTTTTTCATCTATTTCACATTGAAACTAGATATTTGTTTCAATCTTTCATTCTTGATTGGAGTTTCTACCCGCACTGGCACGTCTTTCTATTTCATTTACATTTCTACATTGTCTTTGTTCCTCTATCATTTATTCACGCCGTTGTCTTTGATATTATCGGGCATTTTCTTTTTGATATTCTTTTTATTGCTCGTTGATTTTCAAAATTCAATCATGAGCAAGCCATACCTACAATGTATAAGAATAGAATATGTAAATATTTATCAAATTTTAAATGACTATATTAAAGAATTCATTT
The DNA here is from genome assembly GCA_018340775.1 of Taxus wallichiana var. yunnanensis. NCBI lineage: Eukaryota > Viridiplantae > Streptophyta > Pinopsida > Cupressales > Taxaceae > Taxus > Taxus wallichiana. The sequence continues at coordinate 22,545,969 of CM031242.1, read as the reverse complement.
TTGTCTTCTTTCATATTTAATTATAATGTAATTAAGTTTAATAAATAGGAAATATTGTTTAATAATATATGGGGTTTCTTATATTTTTTATTTAAAGGATTAAATTAAACATAACAAAATATTAATATTCTCCTTTTTATAGTATTAATTTAATTTAGGTCAGTAAATAAGAAATATGATTTAATATAGTATAATTCAAGATCTCTTCTACATAAATAATTATTTATAGTGTATAGATATTTTAAATAAGAATTTAAAATAAATCAAAATATTTTAGTATAAATATTTTAATAAAATTTAGTGTATAGATATCTTAAATAGGAATTTAAAAATACATTTAAATATTTTAGTATAGATATCTTAACACTCTTGTATAAATATAGTATGTATGTATATGTGCGTGCTTTTTCTAAAATAAGTATTCTAAAATATATCAAAATATTTTAACATAGATATTTTAATCATATTTATAGTGTATAAATATCTTAAATAGGAATTCTAAAATACATCTAGATATTTTAGCATAGATATCTTAACACTCCCTCATAAATTGGCATTTGGATGAGTGGATAATATTTTTATTATGGTTGGATCCATATTGAGGGCGAGTGAAGGAGAGCCGAAATAGCGAAAAGTGTGAAAGGGGCCAAAATTTTAAAACTTCAAAAGATAAGGTGGTGGTGGGTTTGGGGGTTTAGTGCCTAATTACGACATCCTCATAGGTGCGAACAGAACCCTTTGGATGGCGGAAGGTGCGAGGGCTTGTGTGGTCATGAGCGATCATCAGTTGCAGAGGAGGAAGTCCCTGCATTGGTCAATAAGTTTGGCCGAGAGCGTGGTCATTAAAACTCTTGTTTCTAAGTTTGGCGCGACCATGTTGGAGAATTTGGTTGCGAAGGAATGTTTGGCCGGAGTCTGCCGAGTCCTCTCTGTTGAAGCACTGCGGAGGTCCCTTCTAATCCAATTTCGGTTAAGAGCTTTGGGTCGTAGGGTCGGGAGGAATTCAAGGTTAGGGGAATTGATTTTAAAATTTCAGAGGAGAGCATCCAGGTTCTCTCTTCCCGCCTCCCAAGGAGGCTTTTTTGGATTCTCGATTGAAGAGGGTGATTTGTTGTAAGTTTGTTGGAGTGTGTTTCTCTCGGGGAAGGATTTTGAGTTGGGTCGCTAGGTTCTGGGGCAATAAAGCTAAACCTAGGGTTAGCTTTCTTGCCAATGGCTTCTTTCAGGTATGTTTCCCTTCCCTTGAGTTGTTGGAACAGGTTTATAAGGGAGGCCCCTGGTTCATGAATTCTTCCAGCCTATACTTTCGTCCCTAGTCTCCGAATTTCGATCCTAGGAAGGAAAAAATTTCCCAGGCCCCGCTATGGCTTAGCATTCATGGCTTGTCCTTTGAATTTCGAAAATGGTCAGTCCTTAAATTTATTGCAATTTCTCTAGGTGACTTTGTGCTTATTCATAACCCTTCTCTGAATTTCTAAAGGAAATCTACGGTGCGAGTCTGTGTGGATATGAATTTGACCACCCCTTTGTCATCCTCTTTGTGTCTCCAATCTAAGTTCGGTCCTAGGAGCTTTGTCATCGAGTATGAGGGGCTGAATGCGAAGTGCTTCTATTGTGGGAAGTTGGGGCACTTGAGTAAAGAATGTGTGGTTAAAAAGGAGAAGGTTTCTAAGGTTGTTGTTTCGCAGAAGGAGGTTTCAAAGTCGGAGTGCTTGTTGATTGGAATCGAACCTCCTCTTGGTGAGGTTTCATCTAATCCCCCTCTGGAGCAAGTTAGCGGCCTGGATGCCCCTCTTGTTGGGGAATTGTCCCCTCTCCTTGTTGAAGGAAACAGATGAGGTACATAAGAATTGGGGAATTCGTGTCTCTAATCATAGAAGGTTTCAAACAAGGGCAAGCGGACTCTCTAGATAATCTTCAAGTTTGGCTTTCGGATAAGGTTGAGGCAAAGTTGTTTCAGTCCCTTCTTGGGGGTGGCGAATTGGAGGATGGGGAAATTGAGCCAGATGTGTTGGTTCTTGCTTTGGCTCCATCTAAAATGGCATCTGGGCAGGAAGGTTTAAAAGAGGCCAATTGTGGTTCACTAGCTAAACAGGGCAAAAATCTAAGCATGAGGTTGCCGGAAGGAAATGGATGCGGGTAAGCAGAGTGTCCTGAATTTCTCCAAAGTTGTGTCCGGGAAGGCGAAAGTCCTTCCCTCCCAGCAATGAAGCTCCTCTCTTGGAATGTCAGGGGTCTCAATACCCCTGACAAGCAACGCTTGTTAAAGCGTTATCTCTTTTCCTCAGATGTGTGCGTAGTGTTGCTTCAGGAAACTAAGATGGCTGTTGTGGAGGCGGAAAAATTGTGGGGAAAATTAGTTAAGGGTTGGAAGGGTGTTTTTCGGATGCCTCTGGTGCCTCCAGAGGTTTGGGCTTCCTATGGAAGGAGTGTCAAGTGCGGGTTGATTTTGTTTCCAGAATTTCAGTTGGCAGTTGGGTCTTGTCTATCCTAAGCGTTCTCAAATGGCCTTCTACCTCTTCAATGTTTATGGCCCTAATAGCATCATTGGAAAAAGAGCGGTGTGGCAGGAACTTTCCAGGTCTCTGCTTCCGTTGGAGGATCATCTTCTTCTACTTGGGGGAGACTTCAACGCTATTACCTCGGAGAGGGATAAGAAAGGTGGTCTTAAAAGGAATCTATGAGTCCCAGGTAGATTTTTGTTCCTTTATTAGTGATAGTTCTCTTCTTGATATTGAGCCCAAACAGGGGTGGTTCACCTGGAGTAATCGTAGAAGGGGTTTTGTAATATTGTTGAGAGGTTGGATAGGTTCTTAGTTGGCCCCAATTGGTCTCTAAATAATTTTGTTCTAGAATGCTCGGTTTTGCCTTGGTCTGGTTCAGATCATTTTCCGTGTCTCTCTCGGTTAATATTGATTTTGCTCCTCGTAAATCCCCTTTTAAGTTTGAACTTATGTGGTTGAGGGATGCCTCTTTGGAGAGTAATATTAAGCAGTGGTGGAACTCTATAAGATTGATGGATCAAAAATGTATGTGCTTGCTCAAAAGCTCAAACTTCTCAAAGGGGACTTGCGGAATTGGAATAGGTTTTGCTTTAAGAATATCTTCCAAGAAAAGGCTAGAGTGGAAGCTGAGTTTGAAAGCGTTGAATGAGAAAATATTTGTTTCCGAAATGGGGGAGGAGGAGTATTTGTTGGAGAAATCTCTTCTGGCGAGCTCGGTGAATTTCTCCTTAGGGAGGAAGTTTACTGGAAGCAAAAATCGAGAGAGCTATGGCTTAAGGATGGCGATAGGAATTCCAAATTCTTTCACTTTGTTGTTAAAGCTAGGAGGAGCTCGAATTTTATAGGAATAAAGAAGGTGTGGTCCTCTCTGATCAAAAGCAAATCTCGGAAGAGGGAGTTCGGTTTTTACCTCTCTTTTAGGTGGCGAAATTGCCTCTTTTGAAGAGGAGCAATCCTCTTTTTTGGATAATATCTCGTCGTTGATCTCTGATGTTCAAAATGATGCCCTTCTTAAGCCCTTTTCCCTGGGGGAAGTGGAGAAGGTTGTGTTTTCTATGGCCAAGAATAAAGCATCGGGTCCTGATGGTTTTCAAGTGGATTTCTTCCAAATTTTCGGAGCATTGTGGGTTATGATGTGTGGGCGGTTGTTGAAGAATCTCGAAGGTCTCATTCAAGTGCTCAAATCTCGAATTGCTCCTTTATTAGTCTTTTCCCAAAAAGACTCAAGTTCTTCATTTGTTCACTTTGCCTATCTCCTGTGTAATACAACATACAAAATCATTTCGAAGGCTATTGCTTCTAGGCTTAAAAGTGTGTTGGATCCTCTTATCTCTCAGGAGCAAACCGGGTTTATGCCTGGAAGGTCGATTTTCGATGGTATTTTTCTTTCCCATGAGCTTATTCATTCTCTTTCCAACAACAATTCTCCGGTATGTTGTTAAAGTTGGACATCGCAAGGCCTATGACAAGATCAATTGGTGTTTCCTTATCAGGGTGCTCAGGAAGTTTGGTTTTACGGTGCAATTTTGCAATTGGGTGTTCAGTTGTATTACAGGCCCTCTTTCTTTGTATTTGATCAATGGTAATGTTGAAGGTTTTTTTAAGGCAATCGGGGCATAAGGCAGGGGGACCCTCTGTCCTCCTTATATATTTTGGTGGCGGATTTTCTTGGCAGGTCCATTTGTCATGGATTCAAGAAGGTAAGCTGCAGGGCCTGAAAATTACGGAGGAGGTGAACCCCATTTCCCATCAGCAATTCGCGGATGACACCTTCTTGTTCGGTAAAGCCAGTGTTCAGGAGGCCAAGGAGCTGAAGGTATTGTTGGATGCCTATGTTGATGTTGTTGGTCAAGAGGTCAGCGTTCTTAAATCCTTCATCTTCTTTTTTAATGTTCCTCCCTTCTGGAGGCTAGAATTTTGAGAATTATTGGTTTTAAGAAAGGATCTCTTCGGTCAAGTATCTTGGTGTCCCCCTGTTCGTGGCTCGGGCAGATCTTCTCTATGGAAGGATCTCCTTTCTTCGGTAAATTTGAAACTGAGCTCATGGAAAGGGAAGTGTTGTTGGCGGGGAGATTGGTGCTTATCAAGTATGTCCTTTGTGCCTCCCCTCTCTATATGCTATCCATTCTTAAAATTCCCAAAGGTGTTTGGAGAAGTTGATTGGGATTATGAGAAAATTCCTTTGGCAAGGTTCGTCTGAGGATAGAAAAATTCCTTTGATCAATTGGGATACTTTGTCAAAACCCAAAACCTTGGTGGTGCCGGAATTCTCAATTTGGGTCTCCAAAATTTGGCCCTTGGTGCCAAGCTTGTCTGGAATCTCCTTTCTAATCCATGTAGTCTTTGCAGCCAGGTGGTGGAAAAAAGTATTTGGGTGCCCATCTTCCCGAATCTTTACTCGAATTGTGAACCCCCCTTGTGGTTCCAACATTTGGAATTTCTTGGTTGAGTGCAGAGAGTTATTTCTTTATAATGTTGCCTAGAAGATTGAAAATGGAGACAAGGCACTTTTCTGGGATGATCCTTGGAATGGTTTCCCGTGCTTGGGGATTTCCTTGAGTTTGGGGAAATCAAGAGACTTTTGGTCGAGGAATGGGGTCCCTATGTCTCTAATTATGGGCAGAGTTCCTAAAAATACTCCTACTTTGATGCAATGGAAAAGAATTGATCACCTGAACATCTCCGAGGAAACCAAAGGTAGTTTCCGTTTGGTCCTTCAGGAGCGTCAGATTATGCTTTTGGGCGACATGATGAAATTGTTTGGACTGCGGCCTCTTCTGGGAGGTATTCCCGAGTTGTGGTTACAAGTTGTTACATGCTGAAATGAGAGTGAAGGATCAGATTTGGAAAGCCTATTGGGCCTCCTCTTGTTCCCCTAAAGTTGGCCTCTTTGCATGGATGGCCTTCAAAGGAAAAATTCTCACTCAGGAAAGAAGGAAGAGGTATGGGGTTCATGGCCCCTCAATTTGTTTTCTGTGTGTAAAGCATGAGGAGGATCGGGATCATTTATTGTTGCATTGTCCCTTTGTTAAAGAATGTTGGAGTTGGTTGTGCGTCAAGCTCAATCTTCCTTGGGTTCAACCTTCTTCCCTTCCTGAGGCCATTCTAGCGTGGCTCACACCAATTTGCATCGGGCGATATCTCCTCTATCTAGTCATGCAAAGCACATGGTACTTCTCCTTGGCATATTTGGTGGGAGAGAAATAAAAGAATCTTCATAAATGAAAAGAATTTGGTTGAGCAGGTTATTCTCAGGTTGGAATGGGCTATCTCTGAGGCTGTCTCTTCTAATTGGTCCCACTTTCATCACTTTTCCAATTTCGACAGGGAAATTGAGAAGCGGTGGCCAAAAATTGTTAAGCCTAGGGATGGTGCCCGGAGCTCTGTGATTCCTTCAACTTTGCTTCGCAGACAGGCTAAGTGGTATCCCCGCCCCGAGTTTCACAAGTTCAATTTCGATGGCGTGGCCAAGGGCAACCCCGGTGCCTCGGGGGTTGGTTGCATCATTCAAAACGAGTTGGGTCAAGTTGTTGGGGTGGCATCTTTCAAGCTTCAGGATGGCACATGTAATTCTGCCAAACTACAGGCTCTAAGCAAGGGTCTTGATCTGGCCTCCTCTTTGAAAGTGGATAACTTGGAGATCGAAGGTGATTCATTAGTAATTGTTAATGCAATCATTAAAAAGAAAGCTCTGTCGTGGAAGCTAGATTTGGGAATCAAAAAAATCATGTGGCAATTAGAGAAGTTTAATACCTGGCATATTAGGCATGTGTTTAGGGAATGCAATCATTACGCTGATAGGTTGGCTAACGTGGGGATGAGCAAGTACAAAAGGAGAAAGTGGCCATTAATGTTAAAGAGTGGGATGGATTGGAGGTGATGGTTTCACACGAAGTGGCTTTATGTGGATCCGTCGTCTGATTGTGCGCTTGTGCGAAGGGATTGAGTCTATTTAAGGCAAAGCGCTTGTTGTAACTCCTAGTGTTTTATTATGTTTTAGAATGGTGGTTCTATGTTTTCCTCGCATAGCCTTGAGTTGTGATTTGCGAGAGATGGCGTTCCGGACCAAGATCACGGATAATCGTCTGAAGAGGATCTTTTATATTCCTGTGTGGAAGACCTAGAAGCCATTAAAGTGATTTTGGGGGATGCTTTTCTATCTCGAGGAAGGGTGGCCGCGTGTAAACAATGGGGTTGCTTCTATCTTCGTGGAGAATCTGTTGATTATTCGTCCTTCGAAAATGGACGCGGTAAATCTAGCTTTGCATTGGCTTCGACCCTCTTTCTATGGGAATTTGGCATCCAAAGTGGCTTATTGTTGTCTGCGGTGTTCTGGGCGGTGGAGGATTTGACGCAAGGTTTGCCTGCGGTGGAGGTGGGAGTTTTCAAAGAACTAGAGAAGAAGTTTGGCGTTTTGTTGGAGTTTAAGAAGCTTGTTTTGTATGCTCGAGACCGCTCTGCAAGCCGCGTTTGTCTGGTGCTCCCGAAGATACAGCTCTTAGCTCTCCACTGGAACCGGTGTCGTCTTGGTGGGCCATGCTGCGGGAGGATGTTGGTGGTGCGTATGACTTTCTTTGGGCCGGGTTGGGCTAATGCAGACGCGGCCAACACGGTGAATGTGGAACTGGAGGAGGAAGTTAGCCAAGGTGTGGTACCCCTGGTGGCGTGTGTCTCTATTTCAATGGAGTCGGGGGGTTAATTCCCTTTATGTATAACCGTATAGGTATAGATAATTCGAAAATTGTTGGCTTTTGTTTGTAATACCAGAGGTTTTTGGTAGTCTGTTTTGACATTGTTTTATGACTTCTCGAGGTTTGACCTATGTTTATGTAAATAGGAACGGGTCCCTTCAACCCGCTTTCTATAAAAAAATCCCTCATACATTTAAAATCCATTTAAACATGTTAATATTAATTATATATAAGTAAAAACTAACAAAATATTTATTATTTTATAGTGTATAGATATATATATAGATATATATGTATAGTGGAAATAGTGATATATATTATTTTGGCATCATATTTTTTAATTATAAATATAAAGTTATTTATTTATATACATATTTTATTTATTTATCTTTTTATTTATGGTGTATAGTTAATTGTGTGTATATATGTTTTTATGAAACAAACAAATAGCAAATGTAATTGTATAAATTTTATTTTCTTTTTTATAAACATTTTCTATCATTATTTTAATAGTTTTTATCAACCTATTTATAGGTTCTTAGAGTAATTTTATATTTATGATTTTGTAGAACAATTTTTTAATGTTGGATTATATTTATTTATTTATTAATAAAAACATTAGTTTATATGTTTTATTTTTAATATTTGTTATGAAGAAAATATAACTTAGTTTAATTTTTAAAATTAAGTTATGTTTTTAAATATAATTATTTATTTAATTGATTTATTTGAATATTTGTTTGTTATTTTCAATGTTTGTTATGAACTAAATATATTTTGTATTTATTTTTAAATATGGAGTTGTATTTATAAAACATTAATTATAAATATTAAAAATATATATGTTTTATAAAATACATTTAAAAGTAAAAACTAAATAAAAACTAACCTAAATATTTATAGATTCTATATAACCAAAAATTAACCTAGCGTATACATATATGTATCGTGCATGGTTGATTTAGGGTTTATGAAATTAATATATAGTAATAATAATATACATCAATAAGAATTAATATAGTTAGCTTTTTATTGTGAAATTTCTTCGTCCTTCACACTTATTCACTTATTATTTATTCCACACTAATGATCTTCCACACTTCTAAAATAAATTACATTTGCGTGTATAAATATATAATTATATATTTTATTTTATGTATTAAACATGAGTCGGCATTATATATATATATATATATATATATATATATATATGTAAATTAAGAGTATTTTCCAACAATTCATGTCATTCCACTCCTTCGCATGTCATTGTGGGAACACCTCTTGGTGTAATAAGTATTTTTGAATTTTTTAAAAACATATTTTTGTATATTAGTGCAAACAGAATTTCGTCACTATACAAGCATAATTTTCAAGTAATTTTGAAATAAAATTGATCACAATAAAAATGTAAGATTTTTAATTTGATAGTCGTGAACTATAACTTTTAAAAATTGTTATAAACGTATTGTTGTATTGGTATATTGAAAAAAATCTTAATTTATATTTAAGCGTTTTTGTGTACAGATTTGAAACCCTTTAATTAAAATCATTTAATTATTGCTACTTTATGCGCCTTTCACCACATTGTTGTTTGATTGTTGTAAACTTTTTGTTAATGGTGAAAAAAATTACAATTTTAGGTCTCCCACTTGTATTTACATTATGTTTATTGAGCTCGGCGGTAACATTTTTTCCATAAATATGATCTTTCAACAATCTATGCGACACAATGTTGGATCCTTTGAAATTGTTGGACCAGATCTCGCATTCCATTCCCCAACATGTGGAACCTTCATCTATAAACCCCGAAGATCATGTGTTTACCCTCGTTGTTCCAAGTTATTTCTCTTTCATTTGCTTCCTTTGTCGTTTGATTTTATTTAATGGCAAGTACGACTTGTAACAAATGTACTAATATGTTTATATGGATGAAGAAAGATGAGATAAAGATTGGAGTGAAAGAAAACATGGTTTTATCTATCAATGGGCAGCGAGTTAAATGAGAAAGAGGGCAAGAAATGACACAGAGTGCAGCGTGTTACGGGTAAATTCTGGTGGCTATTCAGATTGCAAGGCAATGTAGACATGGATAACCTCAAAGTTGGTTTCTAAGAAGTTCACATCGTGTAAATTGCAGAGCCTTATGCCCCAATTAAACCTTACAGCATGTCTCCTTTCTCGTAGTAGATTGCTTGGTTCCTTTTCAATTATTGTTACGGTCATAAACTTGCAGATTTTATTTAGCTTTGTGAGAACTATTTTGGTTATTCCGGCACTAAATCCTCTTCACTTGCATTTTTCGATCCACGACCTTTGATTTACAATACCAAGAGAGCAAAGTAATAGAGGCGTGGTGGCTCGCAATTTGTTGCGAATCAGCCAAGTTGATTTACAATGCAGCTAGGGTTCGAGCTTTCATGCAAGTTGTTGTGAATCATGACGATTCGCAAATTTTGGCCAAAGTGAGCTCCAACATGGGAGACAGTGATATTACTAATACAAACTCAGTGCGCAGACCCACGGTTCTAATTGAATGTTAAAGTTTTGAATTTTTTTGTCAAAACGAGGGTTCCAAGATTTTATTGTTGTCAAGGTTTCAATTTTAGGGTTTTGAGATAGAATGAGGATTTAAAAGGCCGGGTTTGCACCAAGGTCTCGTTTAATTTGGATTGTTGTCTTTTCTTGTGTTTAAAATGCCCAAGGAGAATTCATAAAAAATGGATGATTTTGTTTGTTTGGCAGAGGCTAAGCTTTCGGATTTTTGTTATTTGCTTAGTTTTTTTGTTTTTGTTACCATGATTCTCAAAAGCTTTAAATTTATGTTGTTTTAAAATGTTTGAAACATCCGTAATGAAATTCAAATTATCACTTCATGTACTTTTTCTGATCTAAACATCTTTGAATTTCATGTAGCAATGGTCAATCATCAAGTGAATTATGGCTCGCATGTACTCCATTTTTCTTTCCAACCTAGCTTTGAGATTGTAGAAATACCCTTAAAAATATTAAATGTTTAAATCCCTAAATTTTATTGAATAAAATTAAAAGTCAAATATTAATTTTTATGTATTATTTTAATAGTCATTCACCTAATGCAAGAAACCAATTGCCGGCTCCATGTTTCAAAAGGTAATCATGGTATATAGTTTTGATAATTATGGCTATCATGTACTCCATTGTCTAATCGTGTGATATGAATCTTTCAATAGTAACAACAAATACATTTTTTATTGCTTTCAACTATATGTTTGTAAATTTGTGATGTTTAGTGACAAAGTATTGGTTGTCTCACGGTGATGTGCAATTAAGTGAAATTTCGCTATTTTCCTCGTTTCCCTATACCCTGACATGGGCCATCCATCCAACATTTGCTATTTGACTAGAATGTCTAGATTGGAAGATTATGCTACAACACACCATTTGTATAGAGAGTGAAAAGAAAATAGAAATTTTAAAATGAGTTCTTCAACCGAAAAGACCAAACCAGGCCATAGAGGAAAACGGTTCTTTCTTTGTTCTCTATTCACACATAAACCCATAGGATTGTGATATCAAGTTGATTGATGTTTCTCAATTTCTTTGAATAAGGTATAAAAACCTAAGAACAAACCTGTCTTATTGGTGATGAGTGGCACTTTCCTTGTTATTTGTCAATTCATACTAACAAAAATGTGATATAATTGACATCATTAACTTAGCGATGGATGCCACTTTTCCTGTTATTTTCACACACATACAATCATGTTGTTGACACCAATTATTTTATCTCGTATTTTTCATACATTTCTTGGTGATCACTTCACTTGTTATTTGTTCACATACACCTACAAAACTGTGATATGTTTGACACCATTAAATATACTTTGACAACAATAATCTCTGAGAATGGAACTAAGAGTTCATTGATGCTTTCAAAAAAATCAAAACACTATTAATAACAAGATCTTAAAGTGATAAGATCTTTGCATATAATAAATGAATAAGCTAAATAATATGCAGAAGATAACACAACACAAGATATTGGTGGGCCAAGATGCCCAAATATTCAATATATGCAAATAAATACCCTTAAAGTAGGGAGACACCATACAATGCTCCTTAAGAAATTAGTAACTCCACAATCTCTCAATATGGGAATTCCACTTTGAGGGGGACACCTCCAATATACCTCTACCAAGTAGAAGACTCAACTCATACATGACATATCTCATAATGATACTCATATCCTTTATATAGGCATACATTACTCTTAATGGATGGGTAACACCTAATCCCAATGTAGGTCGACTCATCACCCAATATAACTAATTCCTATGTGACCCATATATCATAAACACGTAACTAAGGGGGATGTGTGGCACATGTCGGCATCTTCATCAACCTATATACATTATAACATCATATCCTAAGATACATAATAAACGAGGCATATTATTAAATTGTTGCTTATTTTGTGTTGTGTATCCAACTTCTATGTTTTTTCGGTAAACGAGAGAAATTTTAAATGGGCATATTATTATCAGCACTATAGTTGGAGCATCCCTTGGTGAACACTTGCCACAAATAAGATAATGTAAGAATAACATTATAATCAGTTTTTTTGGCTTTACACAACTTTGTGTGAGCAATGTTTGTGAAGTTAAAAGGCATCGATAAGCCACACCTTTGGTGCATCCTTGGCTGACCACTTGCCACGGATAAAACAATGTAAGATAGCATTGTAATCAAATCTTTTTGGCTTTACACAATTTAACATTGTGGGCAATGCTTGTGAAGTTAAAAGTCATTCATTAGCCACTAAATCATTGATATTTTACTTATCACTTTGTATATTTAGGTGAGTTTCTATGAATTTTGAAGTGTATTTCTTTGTATGTATTTCTCTTTTCCTATGGATGCAAAAGCCCATGAAAGCTAGCATGCTAGCATCTTGAAATGCAAAATTTAGAGTACTTATGGCTGATCCTTTTAAGTTCCCACATGATAAGAGCAGGGGCAGCTTTTGGTGCAACACCCACTCAGTAAGGATTTTCAAACCCACCATTTTGGCTTCACATAAAGGAAAAAATACCGTTGCATGAGGCTTATTAGAAAAGGGAAAAGATAATGTTACACAAGGTCACAAGATTCTAAAGTGTTGCAAATCCTTGAATCTCTAACTTTTATAGTGGCTATAACATTGACCATGGAAAGGGGATTTTAACTTGATATAAATCTTGTTGCAGTTACACATGTCAATTTTGAATGTTGAAGACCTTATTTTACTTTAAAATTTAGGATATATTTGTCAAAGTGCTCGTGGAGTATATGATAGGTTGGCTCTAGGATCAACCTAATGTGTTGCTTTTGTAAACATATAGTAATAGAATGTGAGGCATAGTTACTCCTAATGGTAGTAAATAATGCATCCACTCAAAATAATTTAAATGTGTCATCCAATCAAAAGTTAGTAGCAGCATATTACTTTAAAATTGTAAAGTTTGATATTAGAAAATAAAGAATATACTCTTAGAGGTCTTATTCTAGTATATTCTTTTTCTGTTATGTCAAAATTTTACAATATAAATTCATTATTAAATTAATATCATAGCAATTATTAATTGACTAAATTCACACCAATAATTAATGTACCCATATACACTAACACAAATACACTACTATTATAAACTTTATACATAACTTAACTAGGCATAATCCCACATCAATATTAAATGTTTATGGACTTAATGGAATATTTGCCCATATTTATTTTCAAAATATATTTCTAAATAATCAATACAATTTTACTGAACAATTGTGACTATAAACATCCACTCAATACAATTGAACATGTTTAATTTCAGCTACAATATCTGTGGAACTTGCTTTTGATGTTATTTGCCTTGTTGATTACCCAAAAATTTGTAGTATGGTAATCATAACGTTTTCTTGTTGCATTTTTTTCTCAAGGACCATTTGTAAACTGCATTGCTCTTAAGTATTATTGTGTCTTAATTTTATGTTATCCTGTTATCTTAAGTTAGAACAAAATGTAATAAGACTGGAAGACTAAACAACATTAACAAATGTGATCATTGCATAGGAGCATTTTAGATTTGTTAGTGCATTAAAAACACCAAAATTAATCAACCCCCTTTAACTTCCCAACCTATATTTTTTTGCTGCTTCAAATATTTTCCTAACCTATCTTTTACTTACATAGGTTTTAGCGTTTTTCTCTTCACCTCTAAAAAACATCAACTATGATAGGGTCTGTTTTTTTAGTCACATTTATCTATTTTAACATTTTTGTAAACTTATTTTTTATTTTCAAAATTAAAAAGTACAAATTCATATTTGTCAAACTTTATCACACATTTGTTTGTAAATTTTTATCGTAACACATCAATATATTAATCAATAATCAATAATATATGGTTACAATAAAAAGGCAGCCAAAAAGAGTCACGATCTGATATCCACGCCGTAAAAATCATGGTTCAATCACAAGTCAAAATGCCACAAGGGCAATCAAAAGACTAAAACTACAAAAAGACAAATGACCAAAAGTCAAGCACAAGCAATAATAACACAAGGGGAGGTGGCGGATCCTTCGTAAAAGGAAGAGTCCAAAACCAATAGGATCATTAACAAAACAATCTAAGGGTCATCCATCAAAGGTTTGAGAACCCTACATAACCAGCGTAGCCATAGTTCCCCACTCAAGCAAAGTGGAAAATTGACAACACTAACACCCCCTTACACCGAATAGGGTTAACAAGACAAAGCAATGGCGGAGGAGCAAGCAACATGTTTGCCTTGAGGTGGCAACAAACTGCATGGAACCTGCCTTGGAGGTTGCGGGGTAGAGAAGTGGTCGCAAAACAAGGATGTAAACCAACTTCATGAGCGTCTCCACGAAGAGGGCCCAACTAGGTGGATTTCGCAGAGAACTCGCCTAATGGTGTGAGGGTTGCTTCCCGGTGATCAAACAACTCTTGTAGATGTTGAAACTCTAGAGCCACCTTCTCGATTTGTGTTTGGATCTATACGCATACAAAGGAGATAACAATGATTTTATCATTCACCAAAAAATGTTGTGAAATATCATTGTTATTAAAGCAGCATTTCTACTTTTTCATAGTTGAAAAAGAATAATAGCTCTAAAAATGCCACAAAAAAGTAATATAAGCAAGTCAAAGAGAATGGTCCCTGAAAAAATTCATTTTTCATGTGAAGGGCTCAAGGTGCTCAAGGTGTTAAGCTCTAAAAAGAGAATGAATCCAAGACCAAGACTCGTGGGCAAAGAGGCAAACCTAGAAGATACGCTTAAAAGTCTCGGTTTGGCACACGTATCACACTTGGGAGAGACAACCCTAATGTTTTTAAGCCTTTCACCTAAAGGGAGAACCTGATAGACAAAGCACCATAGAAAATGCACAATTTTGGGCTCAAGTTTAGAGTTTCAAACTCGATTAAGGAAAGCAAGCCAAGATCGATCGAAGGAATTCAAATTCCAAAGGGAATTTAACTTGCAGAAAGCAGGGGAGAAGGGGCTCATAATTTGATAGAGCAAGCCTAATGAATACTGTTTTTAAGAAGTATCCATGTTCCATCACCAATCACACCAGTGTTCTTCCAACAATTTTTATCATAGGGAACACCCATAGAAATGCAAAGTGCCTTAAGAGAATTTTCCATGTGTCGTTATTGTTGACAACTATAACTATCCATTTAACACAGAGAGTAATACTTTGTCTGTAAACATCATTAATCCCTAAATCATCTTTCTCTTGATGTAGGCAGCCCCTAATTTGTTTAGCAATCGAACAAAGGAAGCCTTGAAAATCTTAGCTATCTTGTTATAAGATGCCTTGGGAGGAACCCAACAAGAGGAGCAATAAAAAGCAATAAAAAATAGCAGCGTAAGAATCTTGGTACAAACCTGAAATTCTCCATCCTGAGAGAGGCCAAGACACCCAAAAGGATATCTTCTTCTTCAGTTTATGAAGAACATATTGCCATAACTCATAAGATTATTATCAATGGCAAATGGAAGCCTAAAAATTAAATTGTTCTCATCGTTGGAGCCACTTCAAGGGTAATTTTTAAGCCAATCTGACAAGGGAAACATACTTTGCCCGCAACTTAGAGTCTTGGTTCATTGCAAATAAGAGCTTAAAACCTTCCAAAATATATCAAGACAATGAATAGCTTCATTGAAAGAGGCATCATTTTCAACAACGTAAGGAATGAATCATCTCGCGAAATGACCATTGATGAGTTGGGTAGAATGATCAAGAAATACCCTAAATCAACCTCGCAAAGCTCGATGGACAAGCAAAGAGCTAAAAGCTTATACAACTAAAACAAAGAAAGTGGGAGCTAGTGGACAATCTTGTTGGATAAAGAAAGAGACTAGAGCTTTCAAATATGTAACCATTAATGGTTAACATGAAGATTAAATCAGAGAAGAGAGTTTGTACAACCCAAAGAAAAACTTCGCCAAAGCCAAGAGCTTGAAGCATGGTGAGGACAAAAGCCCATTCGATGCAAACATACACTTTTTCAAAGTCCGACATGAGGAAGATAGTTCATTTTCCCGTAGACAATTCGTTGTCATGAAGTATGGACCCATTCCATGCCTTCTCACATGGCTCGCTATTGTCTAATATGTATCTCCCTTTAATAAACCTTGTTTTCTCGAGTCAAAAATAAAGAACAAGAAGGTGACATGGAACATGTGTTTGGGCCGACATGTTCTTATGAACAAGGGACCCGAAAACCCAACACAAGGAAGACTATTAGGGTTTCGGGGGTAGAAAGCATGGGACATGGAACATGTGTTTCGGCCAACATGTTCTGATGCACGAAGGACTCGAAAATCCGACAGAAAGGAAAATGGAAGCTCCAACTTCGGAATGAAATGGGAAGTTGTCAAAATTTAGTTGCATAATTAGTTGTATTGCAGTGGTTTGGCCACTTATGTAATTAGTTGAATTCGTTATTTGGTGTAGACAAACTTATAAAAGCTTGACAATGAAAGAAAATCGATATAGCATGCATTTAAATTAACATTTTATCCTACTAAGTAAAAAAAAATTTATGAATAAATATGTAATTGATTTTCCTTTTTAACTTGTGTTCAACTTCTTAACAATGGTATGAGAACTAATGGTGGCAAATGAATCCTTGAGAAAGAAGCTATGGAGAAGCCATGATGGACATGAAGAGAAAGATGCTCGAAGAAGTTTTCTTTCGAAGAAGTTCTCTTTAATTTCTATGAATATTTTCCCGAAGAAGTTTTCTTTCTGAAGAAGTTTTTTTAATTCGTCTCAAGATTTTGCTTGAAGAAGTTTCTTTTTGGTGAATTTATTTTTAGGAATGTTTTTCTTGTCTAAATATTTCATAGCAAATTTTAGAGAACCTACCATTCATGAGTGAAGAAGTCTATGAGAAATATTTACTTTATCTTTGCCTGGAGGGGCATTGAAGCTAATGCAAACAAAAAAAATTTAAAATGCAATTTCTTTGTTGAAAAAGGCATGGAAAGAATTTCTAGAAGCAGTAAAATTTGTCAGAGGCACTATATCATTTGTGCGGGTCATTAAATACTTGGGGTTGTGATAGAATGTGTTGAAGTACCATTTACTAAATAGAGGCATTGAAAAACTTCTGGGGTGTGCCATTCGCTAACGAGAGGTGTTGAAACCCTTGTTGGGGTTGTTGTTTGTTGTTGGGCGTGAAGATTCTCGCATTGGGCATATCCTCAAGCGTTGATCTTATAAGAGATGTTGAGCAAGGTGACTCGACACTAATCGGAAATAAGCTCAAGATCACCTGTTTTAGTTATCAATTTGATATTTCCATCATTTTTAAATTTACCTAAAGATTGAGTAGACAATATCTCTTTGTAGACTTGAAGCAGGGGACCAACAAAGCTCCAACTGCCTTTGTAAAATTTGCAAGGAAAATTGTCAAATTGTTAGCCATGCATTGTAGAGCCGCCTAGAGCTCATCTAACGTGAGTGGAGAATCATGTTGATCTCATTTCAGGCCACATTTGGGAAATGCCGTCCAAAAAGTTTTGATGGGATGTTTGTGCGTTCCTCCGTTAAAGCTCACACATGAAAAACCAACTTGTAATGTTCGACGAAGGTGAAGAGATCTCGAGCAAACTAGTGAGTCAACTATGAACCATTTGGATATCCTATATATGCTCTTTGGCCTGATGGGCACATATGAATTTGAAAAATTCCTGGGCGCACAATCTCCAACATTGAGTCAATGTAAACAAGAACGAATTTGAGCTGCTTCGGTTGTGTGACCCTCATTGAGTTTAAGCTTATACCTTAGCCTAATAGCCAAAGATTGCAGATGAGGATATAAAGGATTGTATTCCAAGCACTCCGAGATTCTACGAAATTCATTGTGAAGAGCACAATCGGCCCACTCATGATCCACTTGCTTGCCAAAGTAGCGGGGAAAGCAGATTATGCGGAGGACGGCATCATTCCACCACCCAATCCAGCTGCCTACATATGGAGGATGTTGCTTCCAAATCTTGGCAATAAGTTAGAGGTCCCCTCATGTTGTAAAAGTGAAGTGTTGAGGTAAAATTGATTGCATGTCACTTTAACTGGGCACCTCCCTAGTGAGTGGAAGGTGATTGAGTTGTGATCGTAAAGAACAAATTTTTGCGGAGTCGGCGAAAAATGATTCGACAAATGCATGAAAAAGAGAACACATGTTCCTTAAGCATAACACAATCCAAAGCATTTTAAGAACCATGTCCACTGCAGCTCAAAAATTCGCCCAAGTAAACCACGGGTGGGAAGTAAATGCATGTCATCGAGAGAAGAGGATCGATAGGCCCCAATAATTTTTAAAATAAAACCACACCTTACATTTTACAACACACCAATGCAATGAAAGAGCACCCTCTTTATTCTCGGGATGTTCAGTCATATTGGAATTACCATATACAAGCCAAAATGCAAGTAACAAGTTATCACTAACCATCTCCATAATGTCGCTTCTTTCCTAGCCGTCATTGGATGCACAAATATTAACAATGCCAAAAATTATCCATGAATATGTAAAAGGACCCATAAGGCCCGATGTGACAGATCTTCCCCTGAGGTAGTCATATAGGGTCCAAATCTCATAAATATGGAAATATCGGCACCACCACAATTGTCATTTTCCAATGTATGAAATGAGTGAAAATTGATAATATACACTTTAATGAAGTTTGAAGAAGGAGACCTCCAATTTTAACTTCTTGCAAACAAACAAAATCCAAATTTCCAATTTGCTAACAAGCATAATACACAATTTTCTGGATGACTCTACGAAACCTCTTACATTCCATGAAATGAAATTCATGTAGGAAACTCCTCCATATTAAGTTTCCCTTGTCCTTCCTAAAAATCTAAGACAAAATATAAAGCTGAAAAATTGTTAGATAAAAGTGGGCGTTAGCTGGCTTAAGAAAAATTTGATGGAAATGGTGTCGCGTTTAGCCCTATTATCTTCCTTGGCAACTCATTACCACCTCATAGTTGGTTGTCGGAGTGATGTGAGGGTTGAGAATATATCTTCGATGTCCCAAAGATCAAAAACCGCTATCTCGCTGGAGTCGTCTTGACTCGCAAAGGTTTGAGTTGGGATTGACGTGGGGAAGCTGGAGTAGGCTAGATGGGAAACTTTTTACGGTTTACGACCATTAGGTTGGGGTTTATCATTAACAGGAGCAATAGCCACAAAGGAATTTTTATTCCTGCAGGAGCCTTTTTTTTAGTCACAACAAGATGACCATCGGTATCTTGTGGTTAGCGGCTTAACACCAAACAAGTGTTGGGAAAGTTAATACAGTGACTTTTGAGCGAAACACTTGAGCTAACTCGAATGTCAATTGACTCCTTCAATTAATTACTCAAATCAACCTCAACACAGCCCGTTTGTTAGGTCAAGCCGAGTAAAAGTGGTCAAGATCAAGCCATATAACTTTCCCAACAGGCTTGACAATTTCTAAGATAGAACCAAAGAGGAACAGAATGGCGAAAAGTTTGGCCCAAATAAGGACCTTGGAGACTTTAAAGTCACAAGTCTAAGGCGGAAGGACGAGGAGCATGTTTCACAAGAACCAACAACTCAACTTTAGTGAGAAGAGCCTCGCACTTACAAGGGCTCCTTGAAGGAGAATGAAAAAACGCCTTTGGTAAGGTTCCTTATACCTATGACATGTATTCCATTAGGCTCTCAATGGAATCTAATCCGGCACTAAAAGAATCTTCAAAGCGAATACGATCGACATAGTAGGCTATCAAACAATTATGTTCATACCACTTAATGACAAGTTCAACAAAAGCAGCATTTGGAACAAAACCAAATTCTTTCCCTTGTCGTAAACCTTGGGACAAACTTCTTCGCACTTATGGCCGTCCTTCTGTCATCTCTTGCAAGAATAGTTACAATCGACTAGTCTAGTGCCATTTTTAAGGGCTTAATCCGCCCAAAGGGCAATTTAAATGCCTAAATTAATTCATGCAAGCTTAAAAATTCTTGCAAAAGCATTATGGATGGACCGGAAGAATGACAAGACACGAAAGTGAAATTCAACATCCAAAACTCTAGCAGAGCCTAAACTCCTCTCCATTCTTCGCTTGTAATTTTTAAACAAACTTGTTTTGAACTTTATTCTTGCCAAATTTAACAAACTTGTTTTAAATTTTATTCTTATCAAATTCAAACATGAACATGAACCTCTTGTTTTGAACTTTATTCTCATCAAATTCAAAAACGAACACAAACCCCTTGTTTGAACTTTATTCTTATCAAATTCAAACACAAACCCTTTGTTTTGAGCTTGATTCTTAACAAGCTCAAACACAAACCCAAACCTTAAGACCATAAATTGGCTCTAAGTATAATCATTTCGATCCTATGTAAGTTGCAATTCATATCGAGTTGCAGCATACAGAACTGATAGAGATGTCAATCAGATGATGGTCAATCAATGTGTTGCCTAGGGTATCATACAATCCTCTGAGTTTCTATACCAATGGAATTGTTGGGCATAAGATGTGTGAAAGTAACGAGTCCCAAGTTGCTTTTGCATAAATAATTAACCCTTAGATGCTGGCATTTAGGCGGAAGGAAGTGTAATTAATTTGGATCCCCTTGAGACTTATTCCAAGAAAGATTCCTAACAAAAAGAAAATTTCAATAACAATATTGAAATAAAATCTCAGTAATTGCAACCTCTTCCAAAGCAATTATCCTTTTCCACAGACAAGAAAGACACTTCTTAGATAAGTGATAAAACAGAATTTGTAAAGGATCTAAGCATCATGTATCAAGAGAGTTTAATTTTGGATGTGTAGGTAACTTATGCATTGCGAAGGATCTGTTATTTGCCTAAAAGGCTAAAACCCATCAATTTCAATTAAGTTTAAGATTTGCTTTTGACTTCTAAGTTAATTGTGCATGTGAATCAACAATGCACTAACAGGTTCACTAAATCTTCTATAGTAAAATTAGCGTTCTTGACATCCAAATAAATCTTTTCTTGTTTTATGTTGTTCATTTAATCATTCATATTGCCATTATCTTTTTCTTCTTAGTGATTATACTTCCGTATTTCTTCCCATATTGTCCATGAAACCGTTAGCTTCCACTATCTTTTCTTACAAACACCAGAGCGCAACATCAAAAATCCAAAAAAGTGTGATTAAGAGAACATTTCTCAGGATCTCAAAAGGAAAATGCCTGAAGGACATTAATGTTTCTGATAAAATATCTCCCAACTATATAAAGTCATTAAACAAAGGAGTCCCAGCCAAGTGATATAATTCTAATCAGGTGTACATTTTACAAATTTTCTTCAAACTATTATGCAGTATTTTGAGGACTGACACATGTCGTTTTATTTCCAATGAAGCATACATTACTCCGATTGGCCACGGCAATAGAAAAATAGGGTGTTTGAGGCTTATTAGGATACATTTAACCTTTTCTGCCAAGGTATATTTTGACAGTCAGATTCATTTTATATTTCTTAATGTTATTTCTTTAACATATTTCAAAGGATTTACCGTAGTATTCAGATTTTACCGACAAATTCTAAGTGGTATTGCAAACTGTGCCATACAACAATATTTAGGTAAAGCAGCTTTGGACTAAGGGTTCAGGAAAGATGAAAAAAACAGAAAGATCTAATAGACACAATATTTAGTTGCAACAGAATAGAAACTAGATTTCACTTACATTGAGAAGTACAACATAACTTTGATGCACAGCTAAGCTATTGCCTTTGATTGGACAGCAATGCAATGCTATTGATCAAGTTAGCAACTCAACATAGAAGCAAATATTGCTCTGATTGACCATGGCAATAGAAAAATAGGATGTTTGAGGATTATTTGGATACATTTAACCTTTTCTGCCAATTTTATGGTCTTAGAGGTAGGATTTTGGCAGTCGTGTTATTTTTTTAAAAATAGTTCAATGGGATTTACTGTAGTATTCAGTATTTACCGCCAAATTCTTGGTGGTATTGCAACCTGTTGTATACAACAATTTTTAGCAAAAATAGCTTTGGACTAAGGGTTCAGGAAAGACGAAAAAAACAGAAGATCTATCAGACACAATATTTAGTTGCAACAGAATAGAAACAAGGTTTCACTTACAGTGGAGGAGTACAACATAGTTTTGATTCAAATTTAATGCAATTATGGATCAGATTACAAGCAAGAATAACAGTGTTAAGCAGGGACACGTCCCCTAGATTTTGGTGACGTCCCGAACGTTTCAGGGACTTGGGGACTTGGAGGGGGCATCCACAACTCTTTTTAAATCTTTGAAAAGTTTTAAGATGTTTTAACTTTTGAAAAGATGTTATTTTTACCAAGAACATTAAATTACAATCTTGAAAGTACCTAAAACACTTTAAATAGAGTTGAAATCCCTAAATGTCATTGGAAAAAGTTAAAATATTGAAATATTAATTTTTATGTATTGTTTTAATAGCCGTCCCCCTGCCGTCCCCAAAATTTGGGAATATTTAGCCGTCCCGAAACCCCGTACCCCCATCCCCAAGACTTAAGTAACTATGAATAATAATCTTCTCACAGAGTAATATTTCATCACCCAATATAAACAAACATTGTGCATATAAATAGGCTTGTAGATCTCCTTGATATAAGGAGTCAAGCCCTACAATCATGCAACTCGTTAGTTTAACTCATTACTTTGTTTATGTGATTTGTTATAACTCACATAACCATATAACAATAATAGTACTCACACATAAACTAACAAATATATGCCCACCCACATTATTTAATGTTTGCATTAATATTTCCTAACCACTAAGCTATTGCCTTTGATTGGACAACAATACAATGTTATTGATCCAAACCATACCACCTTCTACGATGCATTGAGTGCACCAGGTTGAGTAGAACCAATAATAAATTGGGAAAGTCTGGTCACTAGTTTGCATTTATCTGTGACTAGACAAATTGCTCTCCTTGCTGCCCTCCACCAATCCCTCAAGACCTTTTGGCACACTCTTGTCTCGAGGAAAACCCGTTCTTCCGACATCCACTCCCAGGCATGGTCTCCCATGTCAGCTCTCTTTATGACATCCCAGAGCAGCCAGGTGTCATTATCTCCCGCTCCACTGCCATCTTCTATTGTTCTCTCCGCCAATACAGCAGGCAGGCTATTCAAAAGTTATGTAGCACCAAAGCAGCAGATTGCAAGGGCTTTTAGGCTGAGTTTCTCAAAATGGTGTAGACTTCCTTGGCTCCCCATTGGCAAAGATTTTTAATGAGGTTGTTGGCTCGGTTTTCCTCATTCTTGGTTCTAGCATATTATCTATCTCATTCATAAGTCTAAGGATAGTTCCAACCCTAGCAACTACAAGACCATTATGATTGGTCATACATTTGCCAAATTTTATGCCATGGTGTTAGACATGCAGTGTTCAAAGCTCTTGGATAGAGGTAATCTTATAGCAAGGGGTGAGTCAGCTTCTAGTGAGAATATTAGACTATTGACCACATCTTTACACTTTGCGCTGTCATTAAGGAGTCTCATCATCGGTCTTCAAACTTGACTAATTCTGAATCCAAATTTGACTAGACTTACTATTTTTAGTAAAACTTACTATTTATAGCAATAGCTATTTTTAGTAAGTTTTAAATTTAACTTTCTAGATCCTACAAATTTGTATGCATTATCCACGTGTCTAAACTAATTTATTACTTGAGTTTCAACTCAAGTTGACTCATAGTTACAAAGATATGATATTTTAAAATTTAAAAAAAAATGAAAAAAACTTCAAACCCAATTTTTGGGCCCTAGATGGATGATTTCAGCCTTTGAAAATTGTTGAAAAATGTGTGTAAGCTGCTAGCATTGTTTAACACGGCATAGATATTTTCAAGAGTTTTCTAAAAAAATGGAGTCGTTTCGGTTCCGGGATCAAAAGTTATGGCCTCTGCAAGAGCAGGCCACCAAATCTACATCATTCTCCTCTGGTTGAAAAGAACTCAACTCTGTGAGTTCCTGTGATTGAATTGTTGTAGCTTGTGTATATCAAGTTTCTTCAGCTCCCATTCTGAAATCCATGTGTTGTCCTCTCTGCTACAAACCTTCCCATTGTACCAAATATTTGTTGAAACTACCTTGCCTTGTGTTGATTGTTTTCTTGTCAAGAACCCTGCCACCTTCTCTTTCTTCTTCCTTGGAATTGTTCCTTCCAATCCACTCCTTCATTGTCTTCCTCTATATCCTCCTCCCCATGAAATGCATACAAATATTGAAACATTAAATACTAGAGAAATATCAAAATTATGTGGCAAATTTACCTCATATGCATTATCATTTATCTTCTTCACAATTTACAAGGGCCAATCTTCTTGTATTTAAGCTTGTTGTATGTTCCTTTGGGAAATATCTCCTTCCTCAAATAAACCATCACCATATCTCCTTCTTTGAATATTTTTGTCTTCTAGTGATATTTGTTGCCATCTTATATTTTTCATTATTTTCTTGTAATTTCTTCCTTATTGTTTCCTGCAATTGTTGAATATGCTCTACAAAAGCTTTTGCATCATCACTCACCCTTTTTGAAATAGGTAGTTGTACCAAATCCAAAACACCATTAGGAATTCTTCCATAAATAATTTGAAATGGTGACTTACCCATTGATCTATTCATTGAACTATTGTAGGAAAATTTTGCTTGTGGTAATGCCAAGTCCCATTGTTTGGGTTTCTCACCAACAATACATCTCAATAAATTTCCTAAGCTCCTATTCACAACTTTTGTTGCCCATCTATTTGAGGATGATATGCACTATTGAATTGTAACTTAGTGCCTAATTTTTCCATAAGGTCCTCCAAAAGTGGCTCAAAATTTGGTGTCTCTATCTAAAGTGATAGACTTTGGGATACCATGCAACCTAACAACTTCCTTGAAAAACAAATATGTTATCCTTGTAGCATCATTTGTTGTCTTACATGCAATAAAGTGCACCATCTTAGAAAATCTATCCACACAACAACAAAAATTGAATCATTACCTCTTTGTGTGTTGGGTAGCCCTAATACAAAATCCATGCTCAAGTTTGTCCATGGTCCTATTGGCACTAGTAATGGCATGTATAATCAGTGTTTTGTGCATGTCCCTTAGAAACTTGACATATCCTACATCTTGAAACATACCTTACCACATCTCTCTTCATCTTTGGCCAGAAATACTTTTCCTCCACTAATGTTATTGTCTTATTCTTTCCAAAATGACCACCCAAACCACCACTATGCAATTCTCTTAAAATATTATCCCTCATAGATCCAAATGGAATACATAATTGTTTTCCCTTAAACAAATAACCATCTTGCATAAAATAATCTTCATAAATATTACCCATCTCACCTAGTTTTTGACTCCTTTGTTGCTCAACAATCCTCCCAAATTCAGGATCAGAATCATACAATTCTTTAATACCTTCAAACCCAACCACTTTCACTTACCATAACATTAGTAAGGCCACATGTCTACTCAAAGCATCAACTACCTGGTTTTGTTTTCCTGATTTATGCTTTAAGACAAATGTATACCCCTACAAGAATGAAACCCACTTTGCATGCCTACTATTCAACTTTTTTGTGTATTCACAAATTTAAGGCTGGTGATTCTATAAACAAAATAAACTCCTTCGGCACCAAGTAATGCCTGTAATGCCTTAGTGTTTGTACAATGGCATAAAATTCAATATCATAAGTAGAATACTTTTTTTCGTACCTCATTCAACTTCTCACTATAATATGATATAGGCCTTCCTTCTTGACTTAAAACAACACCAATTCCCACATGTGAAGCATCACAATCAACCTCAAATATTTTGTTAAAATCAGGTAAGGCCAAAACAGGTGCATTTTTCACTTTCTTCTTTAATAATTCAAAGCTCTCTTCGCTTCCTTTGTCCATACAAACTCTTTTCCCTTCATGCATTTTGTTATTGGTGCCACAATACTACTAAATTTTTGATAAAATTTTGTAAAAAGTAGCCAATCCATGGAAACTTCTTACCTCTGTTACACTTCTTGGGATAGGCCATTCAACAATTGCATTTACCTTTCCTACATCCATCTTCACACCATCTTCTGAAACTACAAACCCCAAAAATACCAAGCTCCTCTGCATAAACTTGCATTTCTTCAAATTTGCATATAACTTCTCTTTCCTTAATACTTTCCAACACCATCCTCAAATGCAATAAATGATCCTCTTTACTTTTACTGAATATCAATATATCATCAAAATAGACTACCACAAACTTACCAATGTAATCTCATAGAACTTGATTCATCATCCTCATAAATGTACTAGGTGCATTAGATAATCCAAATGGCATTACCAACCACTCATATAGACCATATATTCAGTTTTGAATGTTGTCTTCCATTCATCCCCTTCCGGATCCGTATTTGATAGTATCCACTCCTTAGATCAACTTTTGAAAAAAATTTTTTTAGCTCTGCAAGCACATCCATCATGTCATCTAAGTGGGGTATAGGAAACCTATATTTGATGGTAATTTTATTGATAACTTTGCTATCTATTTGTACACATCCTCCACGTCCCATATCTTTCTTGGGAGTCAATAGTGTTGGAGTTGCACATGGGCTCATACTTTCCTTATAGCCCCTTTTTCACCAATTTGATACTTGTCTATTTAATTTGCATGTAATGTTGGACTCATCTTATATGCAACTTGATTTGGTAGGGATGATCTAGAATCAAATCAATGTGATGTTGAATATCCCTCTTGGGTGGAAACCCATCTAGTAACTCTTCTGGTATTACATCTGAAAATTCTTCTAGTACCTTTGTTGCTTAGTTGGTATGGGTACCACCTCTGTATCTTCTTTCTTTACCATTAATGCATAAAAAACCCTGTCATCTTCATCTTTGTGATAAAATCCTTTGTGGACAACATGCTCTCTTGTTTTTTTTCTTCTTTAAGTGGCAACAAAACCACCTTTACTCCATCTTTCCAAAAGTTATGGGTATTTTTCCCCATCATGAATTACCTTTCTATCAAATTGCCATGGTCTCCCCAATAAAACATGACATGCATCCATTGGAATGACATCACACCAAATCTCATCCTTATAATTCTTTTCCTATAGAAAATTTAATCAAGACATCTCTTATCTATTGTAACTTCATTCCCTTTCTTAAACCATGAGACACGATAGGGAAAAGGATGTTTTTCACATTACAACCCTAACTTATCTACCATTTCTTTGGAAACCATATTTTCACAACTTCCACCATCAATGATAATGTTACATACCTTTCCTCCAAGATGTGCACCTTGTTCGGAAAATATTTTTCTGCAACCATGACTCACCACCTTGAAAGTGTTCTTTCCTTGGGGCAATCATTGTTCTTCTCATCATGAGATTCTCTCCCACATCGGCACAACTTTTTGTGTCTTGTTCTTCAACCTCATCCTCAATCAAATTTACTCTAGGACAATCCTCTTGTCTCCTCTCTTGTGCATGATATTGTGGACATTCAAATGCCCTATGCCCTTCTTCACCACACCTATAACAAACATAAGGTCTACATGGGCCATCCCATCCTCTTCCACTACCATAATTGTTATTTCCATAGTCTCTCCCTCTCTTAATCCCTCTTCCTCTTTGCTGGTTCTAGAAACCTTCCATGTTATCCTCTTGCCACTCATGAGATGTTTCTCCTCTTGTGTTATTATACCCACCTCATCCTCTTATTGGAGATGATTGTCCTCTCTTTGGTCCTTCAAATCTTCTAAAACCTGGTCTAGTATGCTTTTCTTCTACCTTTAAGGCTAATTGATAAGCTTCTTCCATGTTATTCTTCTATGCATGCTTAGTTCATCTTGAATAGAAAATTTCAAACCATTTACATACCTTGCAACCATCTGCTCTTTGTCTCATCATGCTCTACTTGAATGGACAACTTGTAAAATTCATCAATATAATCTTGGACATTATAATTTTTTCTGCCTCAAATTTTGAAATCTTTTGTATAAGGTTTGAGCATAGTCCATGGGTAAAAACTTTTCTTCAACTTCTTCTCCATCTTGCTCCAATTCTTGATCTTCTCTTTTTCTTTTCATTGCCTCTCCTTCTACAAGTGATCCCACCATATCATTGCATGGCCCTTCAACTTTGTGCATGCAAATTTGACCTTCTTTCTCTTCTATCATAGGCTTCCATTCAAAGAACTTTTTCATGTTATTTAACCAGTCTATCAACTCCTTTGGTTTTAAACTCCCACCATAGTAGAAACATCTACCTTAATCCATCATTCCTTCCTTCAAGTGCTTTAATCAACCTTTCTTCAATGGTTTGTGGTTGCTCTTCTCCTTCTTCATTATGTGTTTCTTCTTCTTGATCCGACTCTTCTTTTGTATCATCTCCTCCACGCCTTCTCCTTGGACGCATAATAACTTTTGATAACTCCTCTACTTGCCTCTGCAATTGTTGTAGAGTTCGATGCATCTATGCATAACCCCCTCAAAATTAAACTTGACTTCTAATCCAAACTTGACTAGACTTGTATTTTTAGTAAAACTTACTATTTATAGCAATAACTATTTTTAGTAAGTTTTAAATTTAGCTTTCTAGATCCTACAAACTTGCATACATTATCCACATGCCTAAATTAATTTATTAAAAAAGCAACGTCATGATTGTTAACACCTCCAAACATTTTCTTCCCTGGTTCTAGTCCCTATACAATGGAGAACCTTTGGATATCACATCAGCCTACACATATTTGGGGTCTAGTTTTCCGGACCTTTCAGTATGAAATCTACTTCTCGATCACGCCTTTGCAAGGGATATGCCTCCCTTTCTATCTTGGAGTGCCAATGTTTTCATATCCACTTCAAACTTATCCCTTTGAAGATGTGTCTCTTGAATATAATCATCAAGCCTACAATTTTATGGATCCAAGGTTCGGGGACCTAGTATGGGGTTATTGATTGTGCTCGATTGAGAGGCAACAGAGTCCCATATTTCAGTGTATGATCCGCTCAAACGGATCTGCTCCTCAATGCATCATCCAAGCTGAGTTTATCACACAACCTTTGCGCCTTGACACTAAGAAGATTGCATCATTAGGCCCCAACAGATGTCGACGTTGTTGGTATTTTGAGACTAATTCCCTCCTCCAATCTATCAGCATCTCTATTGATAGATTAACTCCTCTCGTGTACTCTTTAGATGCCCCCTTCTCGGCCTTCTTCCTTTCAAGGAGGTCATCACAAAGTGGTCAAGAGGATATTTGAGACAATACATCTAGGTCACTTGAACCTCCCTCCTCGGTCCGCTTAGCCCCAAGGTTTCCTTTTATGTCGAACATTTTTTATAGGTGATGGACGGTATCATTCATCGTCGTGACTATCTCCAACTTCATTGATTTCACAGCTTGAGGTTTTCCCCTAGTCAATTCAGGGTATGCTCACACCAACTACGGGTTGCGACTAATCACCAAATTCCACATAGAGACTGGATTGTTGTATGTCCCCTCCAAGAGATGGAGAAACCGAGTAGCACCTCATTTTCATATGCCCTAGTTATTATGAGATTGAGGGAAAATACCATTATCTTTACAGAGACTCTAACAACTCTCTATCCACTTTATTTCGATACACAAATAAGCGATACTTGACCCTTTTTTTCTTTGGGAGGTTTCACCCTTTAATGCAAGTCACTACAAGGAGCCCTCGAGCCACCAAGTTGATCACTTCATTTTTTTAGCCTCTCACAAAGGTTGGTGGTGTTACATGTCCTTTGCTCTCACACCGAGAGGGGGTAGGTCACCGAGGCAAGTGCTTATCTCAACACAACACTACTACTAGGGTGTCATGGCACTCTCTCAGAACAACGAGGATCTACCCCTGCTCGTTGTCATGGTCTTGCTTCTTGGCGTCATGGATTTGCTCCTTTACGACCACTCCTTGGATGATGAGGACAAGCACACATTACGAGTTTCTTCATTAACTCAATCATTTCTTTGGCCTTGCATGTTAGGAGGAATCCTACGGAAGTGTTTTGCTTCTTTGAACCGGAGGTCGATTCAAAGTGGACTAAGTTTCCCTAAATCTCCCAAAATCGTCACAAGATGGCAAAGGGCTCCAGAGCTTTCTGATGCCTATTTGAATGTATGAAACGGACTCCGTTTGAGCAAGATACCATCCGCAGAAGTTCCCAATAGACGGAGCAAAAATAAGGCGGTAGACCAATCGGAATGCAACACGTGGCAGTGCAAAATAATTAAAGGGTGTTTTTGGTTTTCGCCTTTGGTCTTCGACACTCGAGTTCGGACAAGTGGGCCCCGCTATTTATTGGTTGGGGGCTCTTAGTGGTCAACACACTCTTTTTGAGGAGGGGTGCCTTTTCCACCTTTTCTTCATATTTACATTATCACATTTTTTAATATATATGCCTCATATTCTCATCTGTATAGTGCATGTGGGATTAATCCCAATGTTTTTTAAAAGTTCCATGTCACAGATAGCTCGGCCGGTTAGCATTTGTTACAACTATCAATGACGTGGCCTTGCCACATAATCCACAAGGTTTCCATGGCTCGGCATTCGGAGCACTCTCCACTTTGGCGCAACAACCCAACCAACTTGCCATGCGGCCAAATCAACACGTAGCCCACCCACATTCCAACCTTAAGAACCGACACAACCAACTTTGCGCCAACCGAGCCAGCTCAAGACCAACTCCAACCGAGTCAATATGTGGCGAATCAAAAGCAGCTTATAGCCACTTAAAAATAACAAAGCGGCAGTTTTAAACCCTATCCCGCAACGACGCGCAAAGAATGTGGGACTAAGTCTCAATAAGGCAAAAACATAAGTGGGTGGTTGGGGACGATCGTACCCCAACCACGTCATGCAAAAATAGCCTTGGTCGTTGAGCCACACGATTGACTCAATATATATATATATATATATATATATATATATATATATATATATATGCGAGTTGGCTTTTATTTTTTGTAACAAAGCAGTTTGTAAAGAAATGGATTTTAGCGCAATTTAGGGGCATTTCCAGATCTTGATATAAAGCTGGAAAGTTGTTCAAAATTTCAAACACTCTTGGTGCATCCATTATTTTCCCAATTTGGAGTTCTTTTGATGTCTTTTTAAAGCGTGAAAGTCACTTTTGACAGAGAACGAAGGGAAGGGATCATGCAAGTGCTTCGGGAAAGTGGAGGACGAACGTTGATCATCGTCAGAGTCTTCCGAAGGTCTAAGAGCACGAATTTGCAGGTTCTAGGATCTATTATTGTTATTGTAAGTTTGATTGTACTTACAATTTTGACATTTTTAATGGATTGGTTCGAAATGAACCCGGAGACAGCAAATTGCCGAACTCGTAAACAAGTTTTGTGTTGTCTCTTATCTGATTTTGCATTCTGATTTCTGATATTTTCGCATTATTAAGTCAGATTTTAATTCGGATATGAATACTTAAATCAGTTTACGACAATTTACGGAAATCGGGTAAAATGAAATCTAGATTGTTTTGATCGAATTGTTGATTAAGTTGATTTTTGGGAATCTTTAAATCAGTTCTGGATCAGTTTATGAACTTTTAAAATTCAGAACTCCAATCAGTTTTAGATCCACAAAGGTCAAGAAAACTGATAAGTTAATTGATCGTGTTGTAAACATTCAAAACAATAGGGGGTCTATTGTTGTATACAGATCATTCTTCGTAAGATTGCCCAACCTAGCCCCTTAGCCCCAAACACTCCTCAATGAGCATTCTTAGATCCTGTATAGGTGCTTTCACAATGGTAAGTGATGAAACAAATGATTCCTCTATCCCTAGCATTGTCATAGATGTTTGATGAAGCTACCATCCAATTTCTTTGATTTTTCGCCAGCCCATGCTCTTTGAGGGGTTCTTGTTCTTATTGCCCCCACACAACTATTCATTTTGGTACCCTAACCACATGGGTTGGGGCTTTACGGCGTTGGGATTACCACTTGTCTACTTTCTATGTTTATATTCTTCTTTTGTTTAGTTTGTGGGTTGTTCCTAGGGTCCTTCTACCCTAGCACTTTCTATTGTATGTGGTTGTATTCTTGAGTCCCATTGACCTACTTTAGTCATCCGTGGAAATTAATATTATTTCTTTCTTTCTTTCTATCACATCATATCAATTACTTATTACCTTACTTATCACCTTTGTATGGGTCACTTGTTAGATGACTCTTTGAGTTCTTGAGATGAATCAATTTTCCTTCTCTTGTGAGCCAGCTCTTCTCTTACAAACTCTTCAACAACACATTACACATCTATTCAAACATCTCCTACAATAAAGCAAAGAGGGGTTTCTCTAGAGTTAGTTTTCCCCATTCATACCGTTAAGTTATTCCGTAGCCATCCCTTCTCAAGCGCAGATATTAGCATGCATATTGGCATTATATCACTGTACACATGCAAGTCACCCTTGCATTCAAGGAGTTCACATGCATCCCTTTAGGCATGCCTCATTGTTGAAGTACAAGGAGTCCATGCATGTTCGTTGGCACATGTACATTTTACAATGCATGTTCTCTCATTGTTCATTCAAGGTTGCATACAACAAACAACTCTTTACAACATGTACTCTGCTTGTGTACATAATATATGTACCGCATACAATTGGTACATTTACATTATCTGATTTAGGTTGTTGTGTACTTTTTACAATATTATTCTCTCTGCTCATTCATTGTTTGGTTTCGAAATTATCTTTGTACAACATTATTACAATCACATTTAAGTTCCAGCAATTAGAGTGTTGTCCCCTAAATACTCTTTGGATGCAAATCAGTGCTGTAAAAGCTTCACCATGTGTTGCACAAACATTTCACCATCAATATGGGAAAAGCAAGCAAGAAGGTGAAGTGTCAAAACCGCAACTTCAAGATGTGGTTCTTGCTTCAATGCCCCGGAATGGGAGTCAACTACTCCTCCAAGTGAAACTGCACCTAGGGGATGAGAAGCAACGGTTACAGAATAATATTTCTACATGGGACAAAACCCTCAGTCTCGTACTAGAGAAAATCATAAGACTAGAAATGAAGTGTGTGCAACTTGATGACCCTGTTCTCAAAGGATTACATCAAGCTTAGGGAAACTAAAACAAAGCTATGAAGAATCTTAAACAAGAATTAGCAGTCAAATAGGCAAACTGTGAAGAAATTCATCAATAATTGGAAGAAATTCACCAATACTTGCCTATATTACAGGATGAGTGTGAAGAAATACAGTAGTATGAGCATCGTGAAACAACTCAAAGCAAAAGAAGAAAAACCATAATAAGCTCTTCTAATCTTCAGCAATATAACCATTCATCAGCTTCATTTGGAAATTTCGATAGCAAACCAAAGGAATTGGTTTCAAGCTCTTCAAGAGAAACAGGCTACATTAGCAAATGATTGGGAAAACAGATCCAAGTTGTCGAAATCCTCAAGGTGGAAGTGAGAACCAAGAATTTTGGTTTGGGATACATCCAAGCAATAACAGAATGTGGAGAATGTTCTCACACATATGCAACCCATTCTACTGTAGAAAAGCTGATTAACATCAGTCCAAGCAAATTTCCTACACACAACGGGTATGCATCTTGTGCTATCATTTGCAATTTTTAATAGCTGGTTAAAAAAGGGGCAACAATATCCCATCCCTAAAAAGAAATAATTAAAGCAGATTCTCGTGGGTGGAGAACTCCAGCCAAATCATGAGAAAAAGCAAACAAGAATAGCCTCCCAAAACAAGTAGTTTTGAAGGACAACAATACTGGAAATTGTGCGCACCCAAATTTGCACGTGCTACATTGTCGGAAAACGGTTACAAAAGGTCCCCAATGATGATTCATGTCTTTTCCAAAGGTGTTCGAGCTCCTTAACCTCTTCGCAGCTTATATTTGTAGCCTAGTTTACCTTACTTAGCCATTGCATGCTTTTCCTTAGCTTCCCACATCATTTTCCCACTGTTTTGGCCTTTAGTTACATAACCGCCACCCGCTCGGGCGGTGGTCCCTGTAACCGCCGCCCTACCTGGGCAGCGGTCCTATGCACTTTTTCCATATATCTTTACCCGAGATTTGGCGCGTGATTGCTTCACTTAAGTTCACTTTTAGAGCACGTTTCTCAATCATTTTAGCTAATTTTAGGCTTGAGTGACTTGTGGCAATCTCCTCTTCCACTTGTAACTTGTAATTGATTGTTCAAACTCCCCCTTCATGCTGTGATTTGGCACTCTATTGCTGCCAAATGGCTGGACCATTTCCCAGCCAACCTTCTATAAAACCATCGCTTGTTCTCAAGCAAATGGCCGGAGATCATTTTGTGTATTCTTGTATTGTTGAGCTGCCACATTCTTGCTGGAAATTGCATAGCCAAGCTTTGTTCACTTGTGTTATCTCTCTTCCACCTGCATTGCTACGACATGCTCATCAAGTTGTCATTGCTCCAGCACCTTCTCATTGTTGTTTATACTGCATTTTCAATCCCTTGGACTCACGTGAACACAGGAGATTGAAAAGACAACTGAGGGGACAAAGCATAACACAACTGGATTTGCCATTGCTCTATATTTCCAAGTTGGGGTTGATGTTAGTTTTCTTCATTTCTTCATATTATTGTTTCTGAATCGTACGCATATATATATCAAATAGAGTAGAAGAAGTTAATTTCCTTATTGCAAATAGTTAAGTCAATTTCAAAGAAGCTTTACATCTTCCATAGAAGTTTCTGCTAATAGATTCTTCCTTCCCTATCCCTATGGGTTTGGAGGGAAGTATATCTGGAGGAAGCTTTCTATGCCAACATAGAGATAATAAATCACAAATTCTATCCGGGAGGTTAGGGGAAGAAAAGCTTCTAAAGCTTTCAATCTTCATGTGTATCTGAGATAGGAGAGGATTTAACAAATCCACAATTACTTATTGGAAAAAGGCTTTGTTTGACTAGAATAGACTAGATACACTCAAAGACAGGTGAATAACTACACGGGTTATTTACTTGTTTAGTTTTAGTGTAGAAGTAGCTTTAATTATTTAGAATAGAAGCAATTTGTTGTCTTTGTTTGTAATAGTTTAGTTTAGTTGACTTATTTAATTAGTTTCCCTTCAAGCAAGTAGATTAGATTGTCAAATTTCATCTTGGTTAAAATGGACACTTCAACGTAGTTTGATATCTAGATTCAATCAAGTAGTTTAACCATAGGGGATTTACGCTACCCGTACTTAGCCTCTAATTTCCCTTTGCCGACTCAATGCTACTAGGAATTCACACTACCAGATCTTAGTCATTGATTCTCCTATAGCCATCCATCCACACATTCCACATCGATCATCCCAGCATGACCTCAGGAGGTCGATCGCGATCAAGGTCGCGTGTCGATTTTCATTCGTATAGAAACCATAATGAGATATATTCTATTGTTGTAGAGTTCATACCATTGGCATTTTTGTTGCTAAAACAATTTGGAAAGCATAGGATAGTATCAAACCTCAACTTTTGAGGGTGAACAACCAATCCAAGCATCGCCTTTCCATCAACAACCATTCTTTATGGTGGTCTCCTATTTTCACCCACAATGGTAACACTCGGCCAAAGCTCCAAGAGCCAAAGATCTGAAATTTTTCAAAAGGGGTACTTGCAATATCTCCGATATGTTCCGTGGAAAGTCTTGCCTTTGGTTAACTTGGCATGCTTTCAAAAGCGAGTACAACCTTAGTGGTGGACAACACAAAACTACGGTGAGATTATGAGGGCTACGCCACGAATATCTCCACATGATTGGTCTTTCCTCCATCTTTCTAGTGGAGAGACTGATGACGGCGGACACATACCCCTTTTACTCATTATAAACAAAAAAATGGGTTGTAACTAGCTCTCACCTCAACATGCCCCTTAAGAGAAGCTCAATATCGGGTGGAATCTCAACTCTTCCCCATCTGGGTTAGGAGATTTACCACTGTTTGGTGGACCATTGTCGAACCCAACAATTCTTCAGTTTTCCTGGAATCTGATTTACCAACACCTTTCGGTGGAGATAGGTTCTTGCAAATGGGGTTTCAATTCCCAAATACTCCTCTGCAACCAGCCAGATTCTATCAAGCAAATTTTTCAGTTTTACTCTTGTGCCACAATTATAAATCAAAATACCAAAGTTTTAAAATAATTAAATCAAAAGCTTTACAAGAAAAAAATTTACAAATTATTTCTGGATTACAAGTAAAAATCTATTCAATCAGCTCGTAAGATGAGATAAAGATGATCATCAAACAGTCAGCCTCTACTTGTTCTAGAGGAATCTGGAAATGGCTTAAACAAGAAAATTAATGTAATTTCCAGCCTACTGTTTATACAAACCTATAACAAGTAGAATTTTGTTCCTGCCAGCAGTCTTTTTTTCTTAATAAAAAAGCAGCATGCAGTTATAACTACATAGTTTCAACTTGGTAATAGTGTCAAAGGAGATACCACCATCCCAAAAGATGCTCCATAATATATACATAGATTCACCCCTGATCACATGTTTTAAAGGAAGAAAATGTATTAATGATCATCTTCAATGTACATGGGTAACATTTGTAATATTATGCTTGCAATTTTGTTTGACATTTGGCATGTCCTTTCCATCCAGCTTTCTAAAACTAGCAATTGCACAAGTTGCAAAGTACACCATCAGGGATGTCAATGTTTAATTTGCTAATTTTTATTTTTAATATGCTAGGTTCTCTTTAGATATGTTGGAGTATTTTGCCAAACACTTCACGTGTCTTTTGTATGCTTTCACATTTTGCATACATGTCTATAAAGGTGCTTACAACAATATTTAACGAAAATCTGTTTTTATTATTTTTTTACGGCTCTTCATGCCCTGCTACAAAGGTCCCATTTTCACACAAGCTAGAAGGATGCTGACAAAATGACCAACGCATTAATAGAAAAAACAATGAAACCATTCCTAAATTATGGAATGAAACCATCTTATTCCGCTCCACAGTGTATGCGCTAACAGAATATAACTCTTCCATGAGGGAAATTTTATAACAAATATAGAAAGTTGAATGTGTCCATGGCTGAAGGCCCTCAGACATTTTTCATACATGCCTTTCTTTTTCATTTTTCATATAAATATTGAAGACAACCATCGTCTTAGCTAGGGTGATTAAATAAACTTTAGCCTCCAGCTTCTTTTCCACTAAGCATGTCCAATATCAATCAGTACATGTCCACATGAATGCCAGATACCCACCCTAAAAATTTTAAACTAAGTCACCTAGCGATTTAGTAAACGGCCCCAATAGAACATTTAATTTTATACATGGATATTAGTAAAGATATGCAATGAATTTTGTATGATGCATCATGTCACAGAGTTCCAAACTCATAATCTCATTGCAAGAAGACTTGAAGAACGGGTTTAAATATTAACTTTTCTTACACATTGGAAGTACAAGTCAACCCCATGACATGTGGTGGCATAGTGCAAGCAGCGATCCAATCACCATATAAATATAATCATAAATCATGTATCATTAGTTTCTGGATCAATTTTCTGTAATTCAATCAAATTCTGTTTGAGATTGTAAATATGAGTTCAGAGCAAGCCCAAAAGAAGCAGCTTCCATTATAATTACACCATCGCTACACAATAAATTCAAGGAGTAGCACTGCAGGAGAATGTTAGGCATATCCTAAGTTAGTGCTCACATTATTTGGTGGATTAGTATATTTTGCATATTGTAATAAAGTGAGTCATTTTGTTGTTAAACAAACTCACGTAAATTAGTTTGTTGTGAGTGATTCAACAAACTTCTTTATCATAGGATCTTATGACTCCTATTTATATGTAATATGTCTCCGTATGAATTAAGTACTAAGAGTTTATTGTGTGTAACTTTGTTGTGTCATTACTCATGCAAAGCTCTACCAAAATTACATTTGGTATCAAAGCTGGTATGAGCGAGTAGGAGTCCAGGAAAATCCACAAAGCGTCTCGATTTTCCCTTCCATGGAGAGATCGTTTTGTTTAAAGAGTTGATACAAATAATTTATATACAGTTTGCAAGAGGAAGAATCATGGAAGTGCCATAAAAAGTGATTATCATTCACTTTCCCTAAGGATACATGGAGGGGCTGAAGTAATCTGTGACTACCCTATCCGAAAAAAATTTCGTACTTCTAAAATAATAGGTCGTTTTGTGTTTTTATTGCCTGAAAGTTCTTGTATTGCGTCAAGATATTCCCAAAGAGCCATATTAGCCATTTTCGCCAAATACTCAGATACCCAAAATTGTTATATTCTATCGTCGGGATTTGTTTGTGAGAAATTTGTATTTAATTATTTTGAGGTTTGAGGCAATTTGTACTCCGATTTAACCTGTTGTGATCGAACATATCATTATTCCTATATACCAGAAGGGTTTTAACTAGGAATAAGTTTTGGGCTTTATTTGTGACTTTTGGCAACTTTTTGTGTTTTTGTGTTTTCCGTTTCGTTTTCTGTGAAATTTCTCTAGATCAATTCCTTTGCCGGTTTGGCCTGATTCTTGGCCTGGAGTAACTGGGGATCATATACGCACGTTATGCCAGAAGGAAGTCGCCATCGGAGGTCGGTTCACTGGGAAAAGACGAAGTCGCGCACCAAAAAAGCCTCTTCGGGTTGGCGCATTTTGGAAAACAAAGAATTAGAGTGGATAATGGGAAAATTAGAAGCAGCAGGCAGGTGGGAATTTTGTACCTACCTTGCAGGGTACTTTTTCCCATGATAGAAAAGTCACTTAAGTTGCAGTGGGAAAATTAGAGGCAGCAGGCAGGCGGGAATTTATTGCCTGCCTTGCAGGGTAAAAATTCCATGGTGGAATAAAAGAAAAGTCACTTAAGTGAATCATGGGATTTTATTACCTGCCTTGCAGGGTGAATAATCCCATTATGAAAGTCAAATGACTTAAGTGATCATGGGATTTTCGGGGCTGCCTTGCAGGGTAAAAATTCCCATTGTCATGTGTTTTTAAAAATAGAATTCTTTTTGGCCAAAAAGTGCGACCCCTTTAAGGAGAACATGGCAGCCTTTAAAGTGATTAAATTAATTAATTCTTCTTCTAAAATTGGCGCCCAAGCATGGAAGAAAGTCAACAAAAGCAAAGGGGAATAAATCAATTGAAATAGATTGTCTAAAATTAAATAAATTAATTTATTTAATGGCAGCCCCTTCATGACAAAAAGTGCGCCCCATTTGGGATATATTTAATGCTTTTTGAAGCATTAATTGATTAAATTAAATTCTATTTTCAGTGGCTAAGGTTAAAGCACACTGTGAAGCTTAAGTGAAGTGAAGAGTGGATGATTAAATTGATTAAATTTAATTTAATGGATGGCTGTCCTTAAACATGCAATTTTAGCACACCAGTTAAAGAGAAGAGCATGATTTTTAATTAATTAATTGCCAGGAATAGGAAGGGCAATTATTAATTATAGAATTATGAGGGTTATATAAGCATGGGCTGCCATAAGGGTGAATTAATTAATTCACAGGTGAAGAAGTGCAGCCCAGAGGAAAAGTGTGCCCCATATTGAAGAGGATTTTGCTCAAAAGAAAGTCAAATCAAGGCTAAAAGCTTCCAATTTTGGCGCATGCATTGAAGGAGGTTGATTTGTGTTTGCATAATTGTTTGCATAAGTGATACAGGTGCTCAGGTGAAGTTGGAAAAATTCATGCTCACTTTGCATGCAAATAAAACATCAATTTTTGGGGCAGCAGGCTTGAATAGTGCAGATTTTTATGATTAAAATTCATTGTTCATGTTCCGGTTGCCATCTTTGTCTGAATTACTTGCAGGAATTCATTACAGGTGCTTTACAAAAGAAAAGGAGCTTTAATCAATGTCCAATACATTGAATATATCCTCGAATCTGAAGAATTATCCAGATCTTGAGTTTTGAAGAAATCCGGCCAAATAAGAAGAAAAAGAATTATTCAGACAAAGATAGACAAAGCCATGGCAAAGAGGGATGAAAAAGAAAGCACAACGGAGTCATGCATCACTTCCAAATTTGCAGACATAGGAGACACAGATCTAGGTCGGAACCTCTTTCGAATTGATTGATAGATCCAGAGCGAGGAAAGACTTCACTCATGCGTGCGGTTAAAAGCAGTGGAATTATTCGAGCTGCAGACCTTTCCATACACAACCCAGTTGCCAGAGTTTGTTATGGAGTGCGCTAGATCTTACCATCCTTCATCCAGATCAGTGCGAGATGCTACGGGGAAAACAATAATTCGATTGGACACAGAGTTCATCAATTATTGTTTGAAGATTCGGTGCGAAAGGTGGTGACTTCCATTAGCATTCAGGATGCCGGCAGCAGGTGGGAGAAGCATAGAGTTGACTGCGTGAACATAATGAACAACAGATACATGAAGAAGCCCAGATCTCCTTCTAAGTTCCCAAGAACTCTTCCGCGGTCCAATCTCGTGCAGGAGGTTGATGATATTGTCAAATTGTTATGCAGGATTAATGGCGAGGCGAATGCTCACACTTTCCGTACATGGATGTATGCTTTCATCAGGACCATTGAAGTCAACAAGGTTGATTCCATAATCAATTGGTCGGAAATCATTAGCGACAACATTGGTGAGCAACTCGGAACGTGAAGCGTACTTTTTCAACTTCAAAATGACTTCTACTTGGTGTATGTTGCAGCTTCACAAGGCATCTTCTCCAAGCTGGATAGATGTGGCGTTCTTTCTAAGGACCCCATTTTTGAGTGCTACCCTGACTGTACTGCGTGCGTGAGAAAGATTTCAAAGTGGTCAATGATGAATTCTTCTACGAATTCATTTGCAAGCTAGACAAGGACCTAAAGGCCAACAGGGTGAGCAAGGAAGCGTGGGAAGTTGTATCCAAAATTGGCAATCTATTCATTCAGTTTGCAGATTTCACATACCTCAGGGTTACTGGCTTTTCTGGAGAACCGGTTAAGCTGCCCAGATATCGAATGATAGATTGATCACCATGGAGCTGAGTGACAACTTGTGGAGTTACACGACCTTCAGTCGAAGCGACACAAGTCTACGGGCTTCTTCCCGATCACTATGGGACATTATAGCTGCCAGAGCATTCATAGAGCTCGAGGGATGGAGACGGAGATGTTATCGAGTATGAGCAAGAGTTCTTCCTGCTGCGGTGAACTTCGATCCATTTGGAGTAGCCAGGAAGACGATCTCCCAGGAGTACGCACATGTGCCTTCATTAGAGGATTTCTGGATGAAGTGCAAAAGTGAGTACGAGGTTAGAAAAAAGGATTTCAGCAGGCTATCAGCACGGCAAGTGTTCGACTTTGGACTAGCGGATACCTGCGGATCTTAAAGATGATGGGAATGTGTTACTTGACACTTACCATCAAATGGGAGGAGATAGAGCCGTACTTCAGGATAACGTAGGAGGCTGCCATACGATTGAAGAAAGGTCCAGCAGTTGTTTTGGTGAATACTTCAAACTGGTTCTTGTGAAAGGATATTGCCTTGATGAAGCATTGATGAATCAAGTCACGGGCAACTTTGGCGCAGGAGATTCCCTCAAGAGGAAGCACAGAGGAGAAAGCAGTAGAAGGTCGAGAAGTTGAAAGTACACAGAAGATCTCAATCAAAGGAGAAGATCACTTCCACGGCCATGACTTTAGTTCGGCTTCTCCAGCATCCAATACTTCACCAACTATTGCACCTCAGCAGGACACTTCCATGCCTCCACTGAATCCGGCGACATTCATCTTCTCTCCTCAGCCACTCCGTTCAGCACCTGTTCCAGAAGAGACGTTGAAGCTGCAGATGGCGGAGTTCGAAAGAGCTTTGTCCTTGGATGATTCAGAAGATGGCAGCCATAACATTGTAGCACTTTCTGATGGAGAGGAAGCGGAGCGGGAGATAGTAGTGCACTCAGCGACTTCTCATTCTCTGAGAAGTAACTTCTCGAGAATGGTTGGCTTGCATGATTGGTTCCGAAGCGAGAGTGGAGATGAACTTGGAAGAACACGACTTGCAACTACTCCGAAGTCTAGGCGGAAAAGACAGAAGACCTAAAGTTGCTAAGGTAACTTCGAGGTTGATCATCGAAGAGTCGGGGGAGAAGTTTCTTTGAGATGTCGATTCAGCGGAAGGAAGGAAAGGAGGATGAGCTCACGGCGAGAAGATGTAACTTGATGGCAAAGTACCCCTCGGTCAAGCCACCACAGAAGGATTGAAGCAGGATACACGAGACATTGATAGATGCTCTATTCCTTAGGCTTGACAGAGAAAAGGCGGAGAAAGACGAGCTTCAGAAGCAAGTATCTCAATTGTGCGAGATCATAGCCAAGGTTGCTAAACCTTCCCTCGACCCATTTCGAGAGCGGGTGAGTGATCATCTTATGCGGGAGATGGAGGATAAAAGCAATCGGGTGAAAGCTATTGTGAATGGAAGAATCGATTATTCGTCAAAGCTTCTGTGCTGACTTGGAGAGTGCCGGCCCTTTGAAGGTTATGAATGATGCGTGCAAATCAGTGAAAAGTGGTGATGAGCATAGTAGATATGAACACGGTTGTTGAGAGTAACTTGAGTACTTTGGCCGAAATCAACAAGCTGCCGAGAGATGTATTGGTTGCAGAGCAGATTGTACCGGACGGATCAGTTGAGAAGGGGAAGCAGCTGGAGTTTGCAGTATCTTTCCGTTTGGAGATCTGCAGAGTTTTGCTGAAGAGGATGCAGGCACTTGAGAGTAGGACATCATCCTTACCAGACAGTATCATTTCTTTCACTGAGGAGGAAGTGGTCGGAAATGTTACTTCATACGTGCGGATCGTTCCTAGCAAAGTGCCTAATTCCCTGGAAGGGTCTCTTCTGATGGTACAAAAGAGAATTGATAAAGCTACTAAACCTTTCACGATGAATTCCATTAGCAGACTGGTGGCGCTGCAGGCGGATATTGCGAGGTTCGGGCCGAGCTTGGAAGATGTGGAAGCGTGCATCAAAGTGTTGAATGAAGGATTGCTGCAGTTCAGGACAGAAAAGGAAGCAGTGGCTAAAACAGATGGGAAGATGTTGAATCACATGTTCGACAAGTATATCCAATATCAGAACAAAAAGAAGACATAAATGTTACAGCTGGCTTGACTTCTTTTCTATTCTTTCTTCTTCTATTTTCCACGTTCCCGGATGAAATTGTAAGACTTCAAAGTTATTGGTTTTGAAACCATTACTTAAAGTCATGTGGAACAATTCTATTAGTTAAGTGATACATGTGTCACTTAAGGAGAAGTTAGTGGAGGATGATTGCCAAATGTCATCTTTACTTGTTGTTTATGTTTTAGTTCAGTTGAGTTTCCCATTTGTACTTTCCCTCCTACATTTTATAAGTAGGAGAAGAACCTCCGAGTTAATGATCAGAATTTGTAAGCAGCAACCTTGTGTTCCAGACTTTGTGTTGAAACCCTTGAGAGCCACTTGAAGCAAAGGAATATACAGGAGCAGATTTCGGAGAACTTTGTGTCACGGTGTATTGTGTTTCTTGCTTTTTATCTTAGATCTTTTAATAGACTTTGTGTTATTTTAGATCTAGATCTAGAGCTACCTTTGCTTAGAATTTTGTGTTTATATCTATTGGTTTCTTCTATGTGCATGCAATCAACTCTGCTATCTATTGATTGGGATGCACATCTTCCCCATTTCTTCTCTGTGTTTATATAATTCCCTTTCCTTCTATAAATATTTCCTTTCTTTAAACATTGCTTACTTACTTACTTGCTGCAGAACTGTTCAGTTATGGTTCATGAACTGAGTAGTTAAAGTAAAACCCCATTTAGATATTAACATATTATAAATTGACAAATCTGACACGGGAGCCTCACCGGTAAATGAGGGAGATTTATCTCATGACTGCCTAGGTTTTGTGCTATGCAGAAAATCTAGCCATATAATACGAATTGATGTATGATTATGATTGTTTTCCAATTAGGAAACATATTATAGGGACAAGGTAGAAAACACAATAGTGCACGAGAAAGTTATGGGACTAATACTTTTATTTTATATTTACTACAAATTGTAGTGAAAAATCTTTTCAACAAAGTATGTCTCTTTTTTATTGATATTTACATATTTACCATCCTTAATTCTTGTGCGGTGATTTGACGAAAATGTCGGGAAGATTTGGAGGTCAAACAAGAATCACACACTTGATAATGTAGTGAAGGTCAAACCTTGCCAATCAATGTTTCCAATATCAATTGTTTCCCTATGTAATCCCGTGCCTTGTAAGTTTTATATTGTTAAGACCCGTGCCATCTTAAAGGGCATTTGATGAAAATTACACCATGTAAGAGGAGGAATTGGAAAATGTGTGGGATTGTTGATATCCGGGAGGACTATAGTATTTGTTCAAGTCCATAACCATATATAGTGGCAATCGTGGGGAGTTTGATCATGGCTTCAGTAGCTATGTGCCAAAGAACTTATATGAGATCTCCATTCACTAACCCTACTTTCGCTCACAAGTTGGATGTCAAACATGGTGTCTTCGCCTTTGCACATCATAGTGGTGTTCAATTGAATATCGGTGAGGTTAGGTGAGCCTCATATCCAAGATTGTATAGATGTGTTGGGTTTGTGAAGGTTTATTGTTGTTTAGGAGACATTAAGGAGTCCTTTCTTGAAATTTTAAGGCTTCAGTCCTATTTCATTGACTTTCCACTTCTAATGTTGGCACTTGAAGATGAGTTGGGGTGGGTCGTAGCTTTGTTGATGGAAGTTTATGTCTAATGTTATAAATGTGTCAAATGTTTGCCATGTGTGGCCATTTGACTTGACTACATACATCGGTATGTCATTGAAGGGGATAGATGGTGTAGGTCG
Source organism: Taxus wallichiana var. yunnanensis (assembly GCA_018340775.1). NCBI lineage: Eukaryota > Viridiplantae > Streptophyta > Pinopsida > Cupressales > Taxaceae > Taxus > Taxus wallichiana. The sequence continues at coordinate 22,501,304 of CM031242.1, read as the reverse complement.
CCAACAAGTATAATAGAGCAACTTCCAAAATCAATGACATGGCACCATCTAGGTGAGTTGCAGTCTGTGCTACATGGCTACCCACTACAATTAGATTTGTTTTCTTTCACATTATATGGGCAAAGTGGGGCATATAATATATTTCAGCTTGCTATATATTTTTCATTGTTTGTCATACATGTTAAGAGTTTTTGATATGCTTGTCTTCCACTGACGCCCTTGTGTTTTGTTTTCTTAACACGAGTTCCTTTCGCAGTATTATTTTGGCTCTCATGTATGCAACAAGAAAAGCCCTATTATTGACCTCAGAATAGCCTAAATTTTGTAAGCAAGAAAAAGTTGCCCTCCACCATGTTATTGTCAGTAGGAATCTGAAGCCCTAACGTATAATTGATGTGTTTATGTTGAATGCTGCAGCCCTTGGTGAAGCAAGGAGATGAGGGCAAAACATTCTTGTGCCTGTGAGTACACACCTAATGCTGCCAATGAACTATGAGTTCCATGTGCCTGATGTTCCTTAAAAAAGCATCTTTGGAGGTGGAGCTTTCCCATTTTGTATGGCATGGTCTACAACATTTTTGTATGTAGCTTGTTGTTTAACTGATATCGCTTCTGACGATGAGTGCATTGATAGTCGTCTTCTCAAATTTGGTTGCTAAAGCGGTTCAAGTCTATAAACCATGTGGTTCTTTCTTGCAAGTTGATTTACACTTCATTATGATTCGAAGTAGTGGGTGTTTTCAAAGACATGGAGGCCAAGCATGTCAAGTTTACTTATTACTATGATGCTATCTAGGTGGAGGTGGGACAACAGTTCCCATTCTGAGGGTGAGAAGTCCAAACAGTGGATTACATAAACTATTCTTCTGCCCAATGAAAAACATGTTCAGTTCTTGTGCGCCCTTGCTTCACCCTACAACGCGTACAGTGTTTGTGGTGTTTGTGGGCTATGTGGAACCCTGTTGTCATGCAATTCTGATCAAAAATACACGAGGGCAGTGACTACTTATAGAGGTTATCTTGGGATTACTTAAAACACACAAGTAAAATCTCAAAACAATTAATAATGTAATCAAATTACTCATGGAAGCTTTCAATTACTTGACACAATTACATGATGGGGTTGTACTTGGGTTAATCCAACATTGATAAGAATTATGAGATAAATGAACCATAAATGTAATCCATATGCAATTAATTATATTTAAGTCATCTCAAGATGACCTCCATTAATAATCAATACCATGCATAAGAATTTCTTAGTGGAGGGAGGAATGGTGTATGTCATCTACTAATTTGGGATTTAAATCTTCTAGCCTCTTTCCCCATTAGCAAAGATTTTGGAGCAGGCAATGCCATATATGTCACCCTTATCTCACAACTCTTACTATCTGCCAGTTATTAGTACCTATTGTTACTATAGGCCTCACATTTCTATTAAATCTTCTTCAATCCACTAATCAATATCCAGTATTTCGGTTTACATAAATTTTAACCTAAACTTTTAAACCCTTTTCTCTATGCTAGGCCTTATTCTGTTTGCCTTTCAATGTTGCATTGTATATTTTCATTTTATAAAATATATGCTTTCCTTGGGATGTTACACTGCATACCTTCCTGTGTCTAATTGCCATCAGTTTTCTGAGCTTCCATATATCACCTACAGGCATTGAAAAATAAATTATTAAACTACCATCCATTTCCTTGCTATTGCATGTGTCCTCTCATTCATTGCTCTACAGACAGGCTAGCCAAGCTGCATGGAAAGTTCTAAAAAAATTCAGAGCATTAGCTTCACCATCTCCCCGGTTTTTCACTCTCCTCTGACACCCTGGTTATTCCTCTACCCCCAGTCCATGCCACATTACAAAGGCATAGTAGCGTAAGAAACATTTTCCAGAAAGCTTAAATCTGCTGGTGTTGTGTCAAGGTATAACTGGCCAGGCTCTGAAAGTATTAGGTTATCACACAATTTTCTGCTACTTAAATATCTTACAAACAATCATGGTTTTCAATATTCGCTGAAAAGGTAAAAATTAGACCTGGTTTTTAAGGTCTTTTTGTTTCGCACATTTTAAATATTGCAATCCAAATCTTCATAATAAAGAATCAAGAATTCAAAAAGGATTTACTTTCTCTGAGAACAAAAACTGCAATATAGTTACATAGCAATCTATCTCTCAGCATTCAAATGCGAGCTTTAGTACATGGCATGACATCCATCTCAAATCATAATGTAAAGGGGATTTATCATCTGTACACAAGCAAGACATTGAGTACTAAGACTGTATGTATTGGCATTCCATTCCATACCCACAATTTTACTATAAGAATCGTAAATTTTTTATTTTAATGTAAATTTGGAGAATCTGGTTTGTGTAATTTTTCTTGGATGCCACATGCCATGCATTCATTGTTATTTCCCAAATAATTTTTCATTGAGGCCTTTTGATGAGAAATTTGTTTTTCTGGGTGACATAATTTTCTCTTTCAGTAAATTCTATTTGCAAACGAAGATCACTTCATCTTCTATAAATGCTTTTCATACTAATGTTACTTCTCAACAATGTATAAGCTATGAAAAGATTGTTCTATATTGAGATGCAGTCTCATGAACTACTTCTTTCAATCGAGATGCAGTCTAATGGACTACAATGTTTACAATATATGTACAAAATGGGCTCTCAACAATGTATAAGCTATGAAAAGATTGTTCTTCTTTTGAGATGCAGTTGCATGAACTACTTCTTTCAATCGAGATGCAGTTTCATGAACTACAACGTTTACAATGTATGTACAAAAAGGGCTGGCTGAAAAAGCCTTGGAGAATATTGAGCAAATGCATTTGGTCGTCATAAAGCCAATCTCCATAAGTTCACAAGCATCCCCCTAGCCCGTGCGAAAATGGGAGCTTTGGAATATTACTCAGATGTATCATTAAATAACTGAAAGTGCATTTATGTCAGATATTGTACTGAAAATCTTCAATAGATATGACCCTCTGTCTTCTTATTTCAATAAAATGTTTTAACCAAGGGCAAACGGAAATAGATTCACTTAAAACAATTCGAGAACCACCCTTATAGGCCTATCTTGCAGAAATTAGTGACTTTTTTTTTTTTAGTGTAAAGTGTGCCTTTGTTCACACCCCATATTTCTTTTTTTTTTGTTCCATAGCTCTTCCAGAAATCCTCCCCCGACTGTTTTCGCTGGAAACCCTAGCAGCGGCAATGGATGCTCACGGCTCGTGGTTACAGGCTGCGGCAACCAAACTGTTGGCAGGGTCGTGGGCGGGTTAGTCTCTGGGGGGGTCTGGTTTGGGCGGCGACGATGCTTCGGCGACGGCACTCCTGCTGCTTGGTGGCGCTCCTCTCGGCCCCTTTGGCTCCTCTTCTCCCCGGCGATGTTGTTGGCAGCAGGGGGACTGTTTTCCCTTCTGCTGGGAAGCTCTCTTATGTTGCAGCTTCGATTTCCAAGCCCCTCTCTGCTACTAAAGTTGCTCCCTGGTATCCCTTGGGGATTCGGTGCTTGAGGCTGAAGAGTTTTTCTCCTCCAAGGGTTTGATCTGCCGTTTTAATGGCCTTTGGCCTAGTCTTCCACTCCTCCACAAGTGGATCTCTACGAATTGGCGTCCTCTTGTTTCAGGTAGGATTGACATTTACCCATGTGCTAGGGGTTTTTTTATTGTGGCTTTTTGCTCGGAGATGATAGGGATACTATCCTCTCCAAGATTTGGGAACTGCAGAATCATCACTTGTTGATGAAACCATGGTTTCCGACTTTCAATCCACTCACTACTACCTTCAATGTTAAACCAGTTTGGATTCATTTACCTCATCTCCCATTGCAGTTTTGGGGAGATGAAAGTTTAACTGCTGTTATTGGCAATGCTTTGGGTAAGTTTTTATCCATTGATTCCAAAACGGAATTCTACACTCACACTACTTTCGCTCGGATATTGGTGGATCTAGATACCTCGCTTGATCTACCTACTTCTATTGACCTCAAAGTGCTAGATAGAGTTTGGTCACAACCCCTTGATTATGAAGGCTTGCCCTTCAGATGCAGAAAATGTTTTGACCTAGGACATCTTGCTTCACTTGTCTGACAGTAAAGCAGAAATTTAAAACTGAAAAGGTTTCTTGGTGGAAGGATTCTCACCAAAACCTTTTGTTTATTGATGAGGAACCTGAATCCTCTATAAATGACTCGACGCATGTCGGTGAAGACAAGGACTCCTCGACCCAATCACCGGCCGGCCCCGGCGGGGTTGTTGAGACGGTTATAGTGGATCGGGGTTGACACTCGCCTCCGAGTGTCAACTACTAATGCGCTAATACCAACTTCACGACTCAGCAGCCCAGGGCTGGACTTTTGGCTTCCTCTACGATTCCGCTTCTACCTCACTCGGACGAAAAAGCGGATCCTAATAGGAGTGACAATTAGACAGTCGTTAAAAGAAAAAAGAATGCTTATTCTCTGTCTACAATGCAACTTTGATCCCATGTAAGGGATTCTACTAGGTAATCTGGTTGCAGCTACAGCTGCAGCAATGTGTGTTGTATTTTTTTGTTCTTTTTCTTTTGGCTTTTTGTTCTTCTCGTTTGCCTTTTAGGCTTTCCCCCTTTTGTTGTTGGGGGCTTTCTTTCTGATACGCTTTAATGTTTTATCTAGCCTTTAGGGCTTGTTGTACAAGGATGTGGGTCCTTTCAAAACCCCCAACTTTTACCATTTTCCAAAAAAAAAAGTGTGCCTTTGTTCCTAAACTAGAAACTGCTATAATGTATTCTTTTAAGGCCCAGCTTCCATGGGTGTGCATTAGTTTCGCTTTTCCATTACAAAGGTCCCATTTTCGACATAAAATGATTTGAGTCGGTTCTAAAGTCTTTGTATTTTATTGAAGGTGGTTTGAAACCAGAAGACTGCACTCAGATACTCAAAAGGCTACTAGCCTGCTCGTTAAAGAGGCATGACTAAATATGGCCCTAGCTAGTTATGGTCAAGCTACTTTGCATGAGTGAATATGTGTCTAGGTAGTTATGCTTAAACTACTTTCATGTATTCAGGCCTTATGACATTATATAACAGTAAGCCCACTTTGTTTCGGGCCTTACATGGAATACCACATAAGGATATGTACATGTAAACAAAAATATTTGATAGAAGATTCATTGAACACAAGTGCAACAAAATTATAAACAACATCATTAATATATAGAAATATAGTACAAGTTAGAGAAGACGAGTAAATAGAATTTTTCAAATATTTGTCAATTAAACAGCCATCAATTTTTAGACCTAACCAGAAAACATAAAATTTTCAAGAACCCAAATGCATTAAGGTGTAATAAATAGTTTCAAATTGTGGCGTCTTACCCTAGTAAGGGTCAACCCACAAACTCCACATCCCCAACTCAAATGTGAACATGTATTAAATCCTTAACAAGGAGGTAAAGATGCAGCCTCTTACGCCCATTACAGCTCATCATAATATATCTAAGGTCCAATAGGCCTCTTAAAAACCACAATTCACCGAACCCGTGGGTAATAAAAGGAGACATGTTGTATGATGCTAAAATGAAATGTTGGGTTCAGCTATGAGTCATGAGTCAAGCCAAGTGGTTTCAATACTTGTAGTTATTGATTTGTTGAGCAAGCAGAGGGGCCTCCCAACCTACAATACCAACACTTGTCCTGATGCAATCAAAATTTCTAAACACTATAAGAAAATCTAGCCTAGTTCTGACCAAACTAATTTTCTATTGAGTACGGTATTTGATTTCCATGTCTTCCTGATAAAGAGCACCTCTCTCGCTGCAGCAATGCATTCATAATCATTACACGTTGCTCTTGGTGATTGAACATCAACCGAAGTTTTTTCAATACATAACCGAATACAAGTATTGCAAGTACAACAGGCTTAATGTACGATAAATTATACCAAATACCCAGCACTCTAAACCACAAATTGGATATTGGAAACCAGTGAGAGATAAATTATGGATAAACAAAGAATTATGAGATTCTTAATTCCCGCTTAGTACTCAATTGCTTGAGCCTCCTCTCTACAACTTGTGCAACTGCCCGAAGGTCACACACACACAAACATGTCATGCAGCCTACAATGCCACACAATAATTTTAATCTTCAATTTATTAGTGAAACTCCCGTGAAAACAAGTTAATGGTAATTATGCACAAGTAAACAAAACTTTGCCACAGCCAAAAATTACGGACTACCAACGGGAGGGGGACCCGTAGATGGTGAGGATAAGGAACAACAGGATTATGAGGTGATATTGTGTCGTATGCCCTTCCTCTTCGTCTTCCTTTTCTCTTTGTATTATGTATTGTACACCAATAATTAGGATAAACCCCTCTTCAACATTCTAAAAAATCCCTAGTTTGTCGTGGGGTTCAAAACATTAAAGAGTTATAGGATTCCATCATCTGCATATATGATATTTGTATAAAAGATTGATTTGTTGGGCTCATAGTCAAGATATTGTCGGAGCTGACCCGTAGACGCGTCAGAAATAAAAGAGAAAGAAAGACTTTTAATGATGTAATGTCCCCTTTTCCAATCGAAGACCTTTGGCCTATTTTGTCAACCCGACGGCCAGAGGAAAAATATAAGGGTGACTTAAGTTTTATTAATTTTATTATATTGTGCAAAAAATTACAATATAATAGCACATATAATAAATTAATAAACTTAACATTAAAATAGAACCTAGAAAAGTACATCAAAAGAAAAGCACTTATTTAATTTGTATTTTCTAGGAAAATGGTGACTTGCCTTAAGGGGAAAATGGGAACTTAGAAAGGGAAAACATTTCTATTGTGTATTCCCTCTAGGGAAAAGCGACCAGCCTTGGGAGAGAAGAAAATAATTATTAAATACCTTTTGTATTCTCCTAAGAGAAATGGAGGGTGGAAAATGCATTGAAAAAATCACACAGGCTGATTGGTGGTCTTGAAGGTTGTTTTGGGTCTCTTCTTCCTTTAAAAGGAGAAGTAGACTTGCTTGAGAGGCATTCCATATTCATTTGATATATTCTGAATTGTGTTGAAGCCTAAAACTTTCACCAAAAATATTCCAGGACGAAAACCCTCTTAGAGTTTAAGAGGAATTTCTACATAGGATTTTCCACAGAGCTTACACAGAATTTCAGTGTTTTCCAGCGGTAGTTGAGGAGTTTTTGCAATAAAGAATTAAAGACCAGCGTTGCAGCAGTGCTGTACAGATTTTCTCTACTGAAGCGACTCATCCTTGGTTGTTATTTGATGTTTTCTAAGGTCTGATCCTTGCTGCTATCTGCTGTACAGCTCGGGAGAAGGTATTTTCAATATTATGGTTGGATTTATATGACTGTTTCAGCCTCTTTAATCTGCAGATTTCTGATATAGATTCCAGATTATTTCAGTCTTGTTTGACCGCTAAAAAAATGCAGATTTCATCATATTTTTGGATAAATAAAATATAGGGATCAGATTTGCTAAGAATCTTATTTGTTGGGCTTCTGTTGTATGAGTTTCATCCTCATGTGCTAGTCGCCATTTCGTAGCAGCTCACTGCTACTGATTAAGGATATGATTTCATATGGTTGCATATTCCTGTAAGGAATGATTTGGTTGTATTAAATCTGTATTTGTCATTAGTTTGGAAATTCTTCAATTCAATCACTGTTCTATGAGGGTCCTATGATCAGCCCTAATCGCACTTCTTCCATAAAAACATATCTCGTAATAGTGTGAATTCTATAAATCAGTTTTTGGTGTCTTAATTGATCTAAATTGCATTGAAGTACAAAGGAGATCCAGTTGGGGATCTTTCAAATGGCGTCCACGAGACCAAGCAATCTAAGGGACCAAGAGCCACAACATTAAGAAACTTTCAGATTTCTTTCGATGTCGGATATTCTACTATGAATCTTGACTAGGAAGCCACTATTTTGTGGATCCTTTCCTCGTCAAATAACTCATTTAGGCTGCCCACCTTCAATCATACTATAAACAGATATCCTCATATGCTACTATCATTCAATTTCCACCACCCCTTTACTGCAGAAAATACAAGTTCTTTCTTCCCAATTTTCCCTAGGGACCGTCCATCTACCAGTCTCACACCTAAGATGATGTGATCTCGGTCCTCAATTGAGCCACTAACATTCTAGCCTTACCTTTAAGAGCAGCTTGTATATATAAATTTTCCCCATGCTCCCATGTGGGGTTGAACTCTTTAACATGGTATTTTTTTTCAGCCAATTTTGTTGGAAATATTGTCATTGATGTCAAAAGAGGTGTTGAATCTAGTAAACGGAAATCATCGAAAGAAAATAACGGAATCGTGAGTATGTCAACGGAAATAACCAACAACATATAGAGTAGCAAAAAGAGCAGAAATCAAATATTTATATATGTGAAAAGGGTCGCCTTTATAGGAGAAATACAGCAGTATCTGTGTAAAGCAAACAGCATTCAAGAAAGAGGAAGATCTTGACAACCATGATGAGAAGAAAACAGCGCTTTTTCATGAAGACCGTGATTTATCCTTGGAGGCCCACGATTTGCACAAAAGAGGGCCCACGACTTGCTTAGAGAGCAGCACTCATGTCTTAAGGGGCTGCATTGAATGTTTAGGTGATAATTAAATTATTTGGGGCAGTCTTTATGTGTGCATTAATTAATTCAAAGGGGGCAGCGATTTGTTTAGAAAGAATAAATTAATAAATAAAGGCCGACTAATGTTAATGAAAGGGTGTGATGGTTTAAGGTGTAATGCCCTTTCGAAAAGGTACAAAAGGCTATATAAGAAGATTCATATGAGACTTATTAAGCATGGATTCAAGTTGAATATCTTAAGGAAAAAGAAGAAGAAGAGGAAGCGTAAGGGCAGAATTTTAGAACAGCAAATCTGAAAGTAAGAAGAAGAATTTTCCATTATTCGTTGAGGAAGCAACAAGTTCAAAAGTGGAAAGAAAATTTTGTAAGGAAGGTTGGTGCCTTCATATTCAAAGAGATCGGTGTCTCTTGCTGAGTTGGTGCTTAGCAAAAGGGGTGGGTGCTCCTGTAGGTTGGTGCCTACAAAACTGTAATTTGGGGATTGGTGTCTCCAGTAGGTTGGTGCCTACAAATTTTTGAGAAATATATATAAAGAAAGAAGTTTCTCGTGGTTTTCTCCCGAAAGGGTTTCCACGTATATCTGTGTCTACTTGCATTAAGTTTTGTGTTCTTTGATTGATTTGATATATTCACATTGCTCGTGATTATAGATCTAAGTTTAAGTATTGAAGTTTGAAATAATATCATAATACTGATTCCCCCCCCTCTCAGTATTATCTTGTGCTCAATAATTGGTATCAAAGCAGGTTCCTTCAGGAACAATCTAACAGTTGGAAGGTAGATCTCGGGAGCACATATGGCTAGTCAAGTACAAGAAGGTTTTCCTCGAACAAGGCTCCGTTGTTGTTTGTGGAACAAACTATGCATTTTGGAGCGTAAGAATGAGAACCTATCTAATGGCACTAGGGTTTGATATTTGGCAATCAGTAGCGGTCGGATATATCATTCCATCAACTCCGCCAATAGACCAAGCTAGTAAGAAGGCTTTTGAAAACAATGCCAAGGCGATGAATGCAATCTTGTGTGGTTTGTCAGAGTCCGAATTTGTCAAGGTAATGCAATGTGACACGGAAAGAAAATATGGGATAAACTTGAACAATATATGAAGGTGATGATAAGGTCAGAAAAGCTAAGCTTCAAACCCATAGGAGAAAATTTGAGAGCCTAAAAATGAAGGATGAGGAAGATGTTGTAGCTTATCTTCTGCGGGTGGATGAAGTTGTCAACGCCATAAGAGGGCTTGGAGAAAAGATTGAGGAACCTGTGATCGTCCAGAAGGTCTTAAGATCTTTACCATTAAGATTTGATGCTAAGGTGTCTGCCATCGAAGAAATGAAGGATCTTGACAAGCTAAGCATGGACGAACTACATGGAATACTGACGGCTTATGAAATGAGGACCGAATCTAATAAACTAGCAAAGAAGGAAGCCACATTCAAAGTCTCGAAGAAAAAGGCAATCAAGGAATCTGAAGCGAATGATGAATCAAACAATGAAGAAGATGAAAAGGAAGCTTTATTCATTCGAAAGCTAAAGAAAGGATCCACGAGATACAAAGGTAAGTTACAATTTAAATGTTTTAAGCGTGGTAAAATTGGTCATTTGCAACTAAATGCCCGAGAGAAAGAAGATAGCGAAGATGAAGAAAGCAAGCCCAAGTTCAAAAGAGAATTCAAGCAAAAAGAGGCAAGAAAAAAATTTGAAAAGCAAAAAAAGAGTCTATATTCAAAAAGAGGTAGCAGCTCATCCGAAGAATGCGAAATAAGTGATTCAGACAATGATGATGAAGAAACATTGTTTATGGCTATAGAAGAAGGTTCATCAACTAGCAAAGTTGATTTGGAAGGAATCGAGGACATAGAAGAAGAAGGTGAGGTAAACCTCGAAGAAGAACTCATTTGTGCGTTGGGTGAAATAAAAGCACTCAAAAAGAGGAATCAGAAGCAAAGACTTCAGCTCCAGAAATATGAAGAACAAAATCAATCTTTCGAAGCTAAGTTAGCACAGAGTCTTGAAGAATCAAAGAATCTAATCATTGACCTGAAGACCCAGATTGAAGAAGCAAAGAGAATTGAGGAAGGGTTGAGAAGTCAGCTCAAGGTGAAACAAGAAGAATGTGAAAAGCGTGAGTCAGAGATTGTTGCGATGAGAAAAGACTTAGAAAAGGTAAATACCAAACTAATGAACAACTTGAAATTTGAAAAGAGTACTAAGGTTCTAGATGAGATTCTAGAAAATCAAAGATCACCATCCAACAAATCAGGACTCGGATATGAAGAAAAACTAGAGAAAGCTTCAAAATCCATTGAGATTCCGGAGAAGAAAGGTTTAGAAAAGGCAAAAAGTTATGCAGAAATTCTAAATGCACCTATGAAGAATAAAAGTAGAAAGGAAGAGGAAACTACGAAGACTAGTTCCATCCTGAGGAAGGTGTTAAAGAGAACGACATCAAAAGACCATTTACTCCACGACATAGAAATATGAACAGGTTGAAAGTTCCTTTCATGGTTATTGTTTTTATTGCAATATATATGGGCATAAAAAGATAGAGTGTAGAAAACGAATGAGAGATAATGAAGCCTGGAACAAACCAAAATCTGCTCATAGAGTGTTGAATATGAACTATAATTCGTTTGCTCCACTATCCTATTATAACGAGGAAGCCATTATCTACTACAAGTGCAATAATTATGGACATATAGCACGCTTTTGTAGAAGTGTGTTTGACTCGAGACAAGATCAAAAGATAAAGCCTTTAGATACAAAGAAAAGGGAGGCTACGAAATCTTGGACAAGGAAGCAGGAGAAAGATGGGCTAGACAAAGAAAAATCCATGCTCGTTCAAACAGACTTTTCATGCTCGAGATGAAGGATGACAGAATGGTACATTGATAGCGGATGTTCAAGACATATGACTAGTGATAAAAGTAAGTTTCTCTCCTTAAAGAAAGTAAATGAAGGTACAATAAAATTTGGTGATAATGCTACAAAGAAGATCGTTGGCAAAGGTACGCTGAGTCTGGATAATGGAAAAACAAAAATAGAGAATGTTTTGTATGTTGAAGGATTAAAACATAACCCTCTTGAGTGTGAGTCAAATGTGTGATCGGGGACACACTCTTAAGTTCTATGCCGAAGGATGTGAAATAAGGAAAGCAGATACAGGAGAACTAATTGCAGATTCAACCGAACCAAGGCTAAATAATCTATATATGCTCGGAGAAATAAAAGAAGAAAAATGTTGCCCAAGTCAAGTTGAGGAGAGTTGGCTATGGCATAGAAGGATGGGGCATAAATTTTGATAATCTTGTGAAGATAAGCAATAAGCGGAGCCGTACGGAACATGCCTAAAATAACAAAGCCTTGAGTACTCTATCTGTGGTGCGGCTGGGAAGCAAACTAGAAACAAGATTCAAAACAAAGGAGTATTCATCCACCAAACCATTGGAGCTAATTCACACGGATTTGTGTGGACCTACCGAGAATGAAAAGTATTCAAGGTGAGAGTTATTTTATGTTACTCATTGATGACTACACTAGAATGACATGGGTAGCATTTTTGAAAGAAAAATCTGAAGCATTTGGAAAGTTCAAAGCTTTGAGGCATTAGTAGAAAATGAAACAAGGCTGAAGATAAAATGTCTAAGGTCGGATCGTGGAGGTGAATTCATGTCAAATGAATTTATTGAATATTGTGAAGACCATGGAATTAAAAGACAATACTCATTTGCAAGAACTCCACAACAAAATGGAGTAGTAGAAAGGAAGAACAGAACCGTTCAAAAGATGGCCCGAACAAATCTTTGAATGAATCTAAGCTATCGGATAGATTACGGAAAGAAGCGGTAAATCTTGCCGTTTATATTTTGGATAGAGTGCAAATCGAGAGTTAACCATGAGAAAACTCCATATGAATTATGGAAAGGAAGACCAACCTCGGTCAAATATTTTAACGTATTTGAGAGCAGATGTTTCATTAAAAGAACCGAAGAGGACTTAGGCAAATTTGATTCAAGATCCGATGAAGGGATTTTTCTTGGGTACTCCACTAAAAGTAAAGCCTTCAGATGTTATAACAAGAGGTTGCGGACTATCATAGAAAGTGCAAGTGTCAGAGTGGATGAGGGTCTGGATCTAAAGACAAAAGAAAATTCAAAAGAGTCTTTAGAAATACCAAGTCTTGTGAAAGAAGAACAAGAGGAAGAAGAAGATATTGAAGAGTGGAGTAAATCAGAAAGGCAAGATACCAAGACGCCATCTCACTTTGTTCAGAAAAATCATGATGAAAGTCAGATTATTGGAGAACTTGATACCGGGGTTCAAACCAGAAGAAGAATTACAAATGCTCCTGAGCAAGGGTATTTTTCTCTGCTATCTAAGGTAGAACCTAAGAACTTTTTAGAAGCAAGACATGATAAACATTGGTTGAAGGCGATGGAAGAAGAATTAGATCAAATTGAGAAAAATGAAACTTGGGAACTGGTTCCCAGATCAAAGAGTCAGAATGTGATTGGCACTAAGTGGGTATTTGGAACAAACTAAATGAAGATGCTCAAGTCACTCATGAAATAAGACAAGATTGGTATGCAAAGGGTATGCTCAAGTGGAAGGTGTTGATTTTGAAGAGACTTTTGCTCGGTTGCGGACTAAAAGCAATCGAGAATGTTCCTTTGCTTTGTGAGTGTTTAAAAATTTCAAAGTCTACCAAATGGATGTCAAATTAGCCTTTTTGAATGGGAATTTAGAAGAGGAGGTTTACATAGAACAACCTGAAGGGTTCCTATTATCAGAAAATGAAGATTATGTGTGTAGGTTGAAAAAGGCATTGTATGGATTAAAACAAGCCCCCAGAGCATGGTACTCAAGGCTTGATCAACATCTACAGGACCAAGGATTCAAGAGAGGACATCTTGTGATAATCTTTACATCAAAGCGAAGATGAACACCGAGTTAATTGTGGTTGTATATGTGGATGACATAATCTTTGGAGGAGACAATGAAGAAATGTCTAGAAAATTTGTAGAAGACATGCAAAAGGAATTTGAAATGTCTATGTTGGGTGAGTTATCCTTTTTCCTTGGATTGCAAATTTCTCAATCTAATAAAGGAATATTTATATCCCAAACCAAGTATGTGAAGGAAATGTTGAAAAAGTTTGGTATGGAGGAGTGTGCACTGTCGGCAAAGACACCGATGATCGCCGGAACCAAGTTAAGCAAAGATGACAAATCTCCAGATGCTGAACAATCTCTCTATAGATCAATGATTGGGAGTTTATTATATGTGACAGCATCCAAACCAGATATCATGCAAGCAGTGGGTATGGTGGCACGTTTTCAAGCAGGGCCGAAAGAAACACATGTGCAAGTTGTAAAACGCATATTCAAATATCTAAAGGGAACTATGGAATACGGGTTGTGGTATCCAAGAGGAAAAGATTTCACATTGACAGCTTATACAGATTCAGATTGGGCAAGATGTGTAGATGACTAGAAAAAGTACAAGCGGAGGAGCATTTTTCTTAGAAACGACTGGTATCTTGGCTAAGAAGCAAAATTCTGTATCCCTATCCCACAGAAGCCGAGTATATAGCAGCGGTACTATGTTGCACGCAAATTTTATGGATGAAGCAGACCTTGAAGGATATCAAAGTAGAGTATGATCATCCCATCTCCATATTATGTGATAATACCAGTGCAATAAGTATTTCAAAGAATCCGGTTATGCATTCCAGAACAAAGCACATTCCCATAAGATATCACTTCTTAAGAGAGCAGGTGGAAGAGAAATAGGTGAAGTTGGAGTATGTCACTACATCCAAACAGATAGCAGATATTTTCACTAAGCCACTTCCAAAGGAGACATTTGAATATCTACGGCATAAGCTGGGAGTAATTTCTTTTACATCTTTACATTGAAGAGTCAATGGTAGCACTGGTTAAGGGAGAGCTAAAACTTTGCAAATTTTTCAACTCCTAGGATGACCCTTTGCCATTGATATCAAAGGGGGAGAATGGTAGTAAGGGGGAGTTACGGCAAGAGGAAGCTGCAGAAGAGGAGATTATTTTTTTGGGGTTGCCATCAATGACAAAGGGGGAGATTGTTGGAAATATTGTCATTGATGTCAAAAGAGGTGTTGAACTGGTAAACGGAAATCTGTCAGAAAGTAACGGAATTACTAACGGAATTGTGAGTATGTCAACGGAAATAACCAGCAACATATAGAGTAGCAAAAAGAGCAGAAATCAAATATTTATATATGTGAAAAGGGTCGCCTTTATAGGAGAAATACAGCAGTATCTGTGTAAAGTGAACAACATTCAAGAAAGAGGAAGATCTTGACAACCATGATGAGAAGAAAGCAGCGCTTTTTCATGAAGACCGTGATTTATCCTTGGAGGCCCACGATTTGCACAAAAGAGGGCCCACGACTTGCTTAGAGAGCAGCACTCATGTCTTAAGGGGCTGCATTGAATGTTTAGGTGATAATTAAATTATTTGGGGCAGTCTTTATGTGTGCATTAATTAATTCAAAGGGGGCAGCGATTTGTTTAGAAAGAATAAATTAATAAATAAAGGCCGACTAATGTTAATGAAAGGGTGTGATGGTTTAAGGTGTAATACCCTTTCGAAAAGGTACAAAAGGCTATATAAGAAGATTCATATGAGACTTATTAAGCATGGATTCAAGTTGAATATCTTAAGGAAAAAGAAGAAGAAGAGGAAGCGTAAGGGCAGAATTTTAGAACAGCAAATCTGAAAGTAAGAAGAAGAATTTTCCATTATTCGTTGAGGAAGCAACAAGTTCAAAAGTGGAAAGAAAATTTTGTAAGAAAGGTTGGTGCCTTCATATTCAAAGAGATCGAGTGTCTCTTGCTGAGTTGGTGCTTAGCAAAAGGGGTGGGTGCTCCTGTAGGTTGGTGCCTACAAAACTGTAATTTGGGGATTGGTGTCTCCAGTAGGTTGGTGCCTACAAATTTTTGAGAAATATATATAAAGAAAGAAGTTTCTCCGAGGTTTTCTCCCGAAAGGGTTTCCACGTATATCTGTGTCTACTTGCATTAAGTTTTGTGTTCTTTGATTGATTTGATATATTCACATTGCTCGTGATTATAGATCTAAGTTTAAGTATTGAAGTTTGAAATAATATCATAATACTAATTCACCCCCCCTCTCAGTATTATCTTGTGCTCAACAAATTTGTTTTGTCCGCATGGCAGTCCTGAGTTTTTCTAAGACAATTTTTTTATATCTGCATTGGTGTTAGGACAATCTTGCAGCTTAATGTCCCATTTATTCATCCACTTATTGTTCTACTTCATCCATGTCTTCTTCCTACGGTCCAACTCCTCAACGACCATTTTGGGCCAACGATGGTTATCCATGTTTTCAACTTTTTTAAATAACTTATCAACCGGGTTAATGTTGATGCCTCCATCGGGAAAGTTCTGTTTCAGCCAAAAGGATCTCATACGGGACTGTTGCTTTGACTTTGATGTTACTAGTGATTAGGTGCTTTTGGATTCTCTCTAGTTGTCTCCATTTGTGATTTGACATACTACTCCCCATACTTCACACCCATAGAGGACAACTGGCATGACCAGCAAACCGAAGAGGGTTTTCTTGGTTTTCCAATCCCATAATTTTGCTTTCCTGCACCTGTCCTAGAGTAGGTAAGATGCTCTCCACCCTCCTTGAATCCTTTTTGCTCTACAAGTCTCCCAATTGAGCCTATTATGGAAAACAATTCCAAGGTATTTGTACTCTTCCACTATTTCTAGTGGGCTGCCATCAAAAATAAATGTAACCTGTTGCTTCTTCCTTTTTAAGGAAAAAATCATGACTTTGGTCTTGCTAGTGTTCACTTGCATACCAACCTCCGGCAAAAGAGTTCTACGGCCCTCAAATATTCTCTAAAACCATGGGCAGTTTTTGCAACTAGAATAAGGTCATCTACATATAAAAGTAGCTTCACCGCATAGGTCACCAGCTGGATATCACCCCCATATGTTTTGTTTAACCATTCCTCCAGTTTATCTATGTATAAAACAATAAAACTACAAAAGAAAACGATATGACGCAGCAGACATTTTCCTGCTGGGGCTTCTCCATAGAAAACACCACCTGCGTGGTTAAAAGACGGTAGAGGACAGACTACTTACTAAATAGCTAATTATGTTTCGCAGTTTGTTTATTTGGTATCAGGTTTTGCTACTTTGTCCAAACTTGAGTCATTTATGAGCCTCGCTGCCCTATAGCTCACTGTAAGTGTCTCAACCACCATATGGCCAGCGATTAGCCATTTCATGGCAGTCTGGTTAAACTTTGCAGGAGACACCAAACCCATAGAGTTGTAGCTAATGAAACCCCGCTTAACGAAAGTAGAATCCGCCAAATAAAGCAAAGCGATCTAAACTTAGGATTGTGGTTGAAGACACAGATGCGGAATTAGTGTGTTTATAGTGTGTAATGCATTAACGCCTTTTGTTCTTTCTTTCACCAGAAATGGCAGGAATGAGGGGTTATTTGCATGGCATTGGCTCTTAAGTTAAAAGCCCTTCGTCAGCCTCTAAAGATCTCTTCTGAAATATGTTCACCCAGCTAGTATTTTGCATTAAAAAGTACCACCCAACAAGTGCATTGAATTGTGGAAGTCATAAATTTATCACCCAGTACAGATTTTCCAGTAAAATTTTATTTAGGTTATCACACAATTAGGACTTTTCAGAGAAAATACTAGAAAATCATGAGAATTATGTGAAATAGAAGATAAACTTAAAGCATTTAGGCACCTGGTTTATAATCTTCCTGTGCTTCTGGCTGCTTGCTACAGCAATCGGAGAAACCTTCAGGGAAAAAAATTGTGAAGAAGAACGGAGTACCCAGAAACCTAGAAGGATGCAAAAACTCTGCTGCGTTTATGATTTATGCCGAACAGTGGCAGTTTGTACGTCAGCTCTGTGGAAAGATATTATAGCAGACGTGTGACATAAATATTGATTTTTCCGGGACGAAAATGGAGGTCAAATCTATCGATTGAAGATCCCCGCAGATGAAATAAAAACCCTGCACGTGACCTATTTTTGAAGTGTGGTCCACTGTATGGGCGGCAAAAATCGAGGCAAATAAATTATATAAAATGCAGTTCAAATTATAAAAATTACAAATATAACAAATCAAATAATCATGGTTGTGTTTATGAGTAATGGAAAATTAATTTAAAATTTGTCAAAGTTGAAAAAATATTTTAAATTGTTAGAGTTGTACACCGAGCTCGCAGGCGGCCTAGGCAGCAACAAAGCTCGGTCAAATGCCTAGTACGATGGACCCGAGGGCGTAATGAACACTGTCAAAACTATCAGAACTGAACACTGACGCTACCCCAGGCTCGGTTTACAGCTCTTAACTATTTTAAATAAATTTTCAGCTCTGATAACTTTTAAATTAATTTTCCATTACTCATAAACACAACCATGACTATTTTATTTGTTATATTTGTAAACTTTTCTATTTAAACTGCATTTTATATAATTTATTTGCCTTTGATTTTCGCCGCCCATATAGTGGACCACACTTAAAAATAAGTCATTTGCGCACCCCTAGAAAATATTATTTGACATCAGAAAATAGAGCAATGTTCCATGTGCGGGGTTATTGAATTAGTAAGGTGTGTTTGGATTTTTTCCCAAACTAAATGGCGATATATTAACAAGTCGAAGCGAGTTATTTTAACATGTAATCTGTTGCATGCACACGTGTTAAAATGCAACTAGACTTTATATTGAAAAAATTCACTCAATAATTATCGACGCTATTGTCCGAGTTTTAGTTCTTGCCTATTGGATTTTTTTCCTTATGACCAATCAACATTGAGAATTGAAATTATAAATTTACAATATTTAAATTTTTAAAACATCATTTATCTCAATTTTATATTAGTATGATTGTGATCATTTGACATTTTGGCCTTGTTGAACTACAATATTTTTGGTTATTTTTTGTAAACACGAATTTACAAAATGACACTTGGCACCCTCTTTATTGAAAGTAAAATTTATAAGTGACAAACATTTAATACAAATATTTTAGATGTATTTTACATGCATGAAGTAAAAATAGCAATTGCAATATACATCGAAAGTCATCATTTAATTCCTCTCTAATAAGAACATGTCGACAATTTAAAAAAATAACTTCTTTGGCGAAATAATGTTGAACACTCCAATTTAATTGTAAATGAGATGTCTTAGGGATAATATCTAAAGGTTGATGATGCAAACCATATAAAGCAAACATAGAGATCAAAGCTTGTGATTACAATCTTGATCTCAAGCACTCAAATAAAAGTAATACATTTCTAGGCACCATAGGATCTCGTTTGTTCATCATGCTCGTATAAGAAAAAATAATTTTGGATTTTCCTCCTCCCCTTCAATATGCCTATCCTTGGAAGAACTTTTGGCCATGTAGTTCATATAGTTGATGCTCAAACCCCTTTTGTTATATTTGGGAAGAAGCACAAAGCTTAGCACATCACTATCCATTGTCTCCTTTTAAAGCTCCTCACAAATGCATACAAATCTACCTATCTAAAAAATAATCATATGTTCTTAAATATCTTCCATGTATTGTTGACTAAATCTTCTAATCAATTAAATTCGGTAAAATCTTCCTTTGTGTCTTCACTTACTTTGTTTTTTCATTTAGAAAATTTTAATCATGAAATAATCCTTTGTGGTTTCAAAATCAGAATGCAAGAAAGCTTCCCGCTTTTATAGTTTTGTATAATGCTCTACACTTCTATCGATTGAAACTAAAGCATAAATATCTTCTTATTTCATGTGACACTAATGGGTAGTATATCGTGTATGGAGTGTAAAGCTCCACTTATTGAGAAAACTAATATATTTGTCCCAACTCGTTTGATTTAGCAAATCATACAAACAATTCCTTAAGATCTTCCAGATCTAAGTCATCTTTAAGCTTTAAGGTGACCAACGACTTGAACATCTTCTCCATTGCAAAATCGCTTGAGAAATGGCTCCCAATACGCCAAACAAAACTCTAGTAGACTTGACTTTTTTGTTATATAAAAACTTTCTATAGCCTGGTGTGCAATTACAAGAACAACAAGAGCCGCAAAGCGGCCAGTTCGCCATCCAAGTTAAAAGCATGTACAAGATAAAACAAAATAGCAGTTGTTGACATATATAAGAGAAATTTGTTGCAAGTGCATTGTTTTGATCAAAGTATCATGATCGAAAATAGTCGATATATGGAAAAACCTATAAAACAAAGCTACATATTGTTACATATGTGGAAAGGCATATGATGCCATTCCAAAATTGACAAAAACTAGTAGTGTTTATTAAAGCTATGTGTATATTATAGATCGAGTTTCAGTCACTTTCAGCTAAATGTAGAGACCAGGTGCTCTATGAGTCAGCACTTTGCAAAACGTCTATGATAAAATAGTAGAGCTTTTTATTATTATTGCATGGGCAAGGACATTACATGCCTAGCAGGTCGGCATTTAGTGAAACAGTTAACACGCTTTCTGTATCCTCTCACACTTTCCATACATGTCTACTATAGAACTTTGACAAAAATCCACTTTCCATTATGCTTGGGTGGATGGCTATGTCTTCTCTGTTACAACCGCAAATCCGACAGCAGAGTAGCCGCGTAAGTAACGTGGAAAAGGTTTTGGAGTCTAGCTTTACACGTGTCAATTGCATTTGCATGAAATTTTCCAAGTCCTTTTCAACAAACGCATTGTGTGCATATGATGTAATCATTACAGTCCACAAGTCAAATAAGGGGCCAGAATAAGGGGCATAATTCAATCTCGTATGGCAATAACAGGAAGCAATGAGGCAATTGTTACGATACCATTTGACCACAGGGTCTAAATATTCATCAAAAATAATAACATCTAAGGATGATTTAGAATCCATACATCATCGTAGACTTTCAACACAAACTTCCGAGCACACTTCGGAGCCATTTTCACCACCGATGCAACGGTTGTTGTTGCAATGGAAGGAGAGTTGGCCATTTATAAGCAACTCACCACCTTAGTGGTGGGAAAATAGTTTATTTACACTATGATAGAACCGAAGGGAGAACCCTAAAAAGGTTAAAGGGGCACAATTCAATCAATAGGGTATTGCAAGTGAACGCATAAAAAAACCCTAGCAGAGCCGAAGTCCTCAACTATGTAAACTTGACCTCAAAATATGAGATCTAATATCTAGATGTTTTGAATGTAAAAACTATTAAGATAAGTTGATAAAATAAAGAAGATTGAGGAGGATGGATGAGGCACTCTATACACCCTCTCCTTTACAAACCCTAACCTTAGGGTCTGCCTCGTAGGAGCTTTGTTCCAAGGGTGTTGCTGGCCATAGAAGAAGTGCCAGGGTACCTATGTGTCTTTGGCATATCAAATGGCGTTGTTGGTGTCTTTTTGTCTTCCATTTCTTTTGTTAGCGGTTTCATTAGTTGTTTTAAGGAAATTTAGGTTCTCTAGTGGCGGCCGATTTTTTGTTCCTTACGCGCAAGATTTTTTGGTCATTTTGTGGTGCTCATGGGTGACAATTGGATGGTCATGGCAATTGCCCTAGCCTCTGGTTGAGTAGAGGTTCTGTGGTCGAGGTCCTTCCAAATTCCACTCATGTGCGTGGTGGATGACTTATGTGGGTGGTTGTGTTGTTAGTGTGCCCCTTGTCCCTAATCTATTACAATGTTGTGGTGTTTTTCCCACCATAGATTTGGTCTCAGTCGGTGGCCTTAGTGGCTTCCCCTTGGTGCTCTGTCGGTGGCTATAGAGATTATGTTATTTTGTATTGGTCACGGTCTGTATTTTCCTTACCTTTTGTTGCTAGGGTTTGGTTTGTTAGGTTCTTTCTGCCCGGGTGTGTTATATTGCTTTCGGTGGGTTTGTTTTTGTTTTCTAGGGTCTCATCCTCACAAGTAAATTATTTTTTGTGGGATGTGTTTTTTTGGTATCGAAAGGGTTAACATCCAATGGTGAGGGTGAACGCTTGTTAAGCCATCTATCAAGATACAAATTCCTCTACATACCTAACATGGAGAGTCAAAATGGATAAGGTCGAGATCGTTCCTCGAGTGACTTCAACGGATTGGATGCCCTATAGTCGTCATTACTTAGCCAAAGGAAGGATTCAATATAGATATAAGCTTACTCAACAATTGTTTATCAATTATATATAATCTCCATTCTATCATAGAGCAGAGATACTAGATATCTATGTTGAATCATTGTTTTCCTCTTTAAAAACTATTAAGATTTGTGGCTATAATTTTTTGTAATATTTTTACTACCTATTTTCTTAACCAATATAAATATTCTTTTTAATTTAAAACATACGAATATATATATATATATATATATATATATATATATATATTCGCATGCTTTAAATTAGAAAGACTAGTAAAACTTCATGGCTATAAACCTTTATATACCAAGCACTTTATACCCAATTTCTTAGATTTTATATTTAACATGATATTTATGCTTATTTTTTCTATATATTCAACTTGAAAAAGTGAAGAGCATATTTAAAATATTAGAACGGACTATAGTAAGTGGAGAGATTCTTTGGAATCTCATTTTTCATGACACATAAGAAAAGACAAAAACAAACATGCACTATTTTTAAAAGTAAACAAGAGCCGCAAGGCGCAGTTCCTCGCCATGTATGCTGCGTAAGATCTAAATAAGTGGCATAACAATTTAGCATTTATATTGAATAAGTAAAATGAATGTCCAAGCATTTACGTAGTTACATTAAGGACATTCGAATTCATATCCCAGAGTAATGAAGAGTCAAATCTGTATGCAGTACCAAACACTAAATTACATAAGCTCGTATATAAGAATGAAATCATAGTAGTTTTACACCAGCAAGGGAAAAAATGAAAAATTGAATTTAAAGTGGTAAAACTGCAAACAATGGCATGAAAACAAGGTTAGAAACAGACTCAAATTTCCACAAGAAGCAAACAAATATTCATAGCAAACTTCTTTGACAGTCCATTAAATAGACAGGTGGGTTTCTATTATTTCAACTGCATAAAACAGTTGAATTTAATGAATGCTATAATAATTAATTTATTGTTGATAACTTTTGTGGTTGCACTCACCATCAGGGCAATCCAAATAGCTACTCCTAAGATCACAGTAGAAGGAAGAATTACAAATAATGTATACCAATGCTATACCAAAATTGGAACTGCATGCCACGTCCAAAAGATATAGAGAAATGTGAAAGAACAAATGCTACGAAAACTCCAAATCAAATTTGTAGGCAGAAAATTGAATGGACAGTTCATTAATTAAATGCACTGGTCGCTAACATGTATAAGTGACTTAAAGCTAATATGTTTATCTTTATCTTGAAAACAGTGGGAACAGAGCTGAAGCAGCAAAACACATCGATAACAGCCTTGAGTTTAACAATTTCATTTTGTGCATATGCTATAATCATTACAGCCCACAAGCCATAATTTGTAGAGAATAAAAACTTTTGCATTTACCACAGATTTCTGCACAGAACAATATCCATTTAATCTATATATTGTGGTAAACGGGAGAAGTTTGACAAAAAATATATACCAAAATTTAGATGGGAAAAACACATATGCGATCAGTATACAAATTCTATACAACAGTACCAAGCTCTGATGCGAGATGTAGAAAGGAAAATTATATATTTAGGATGTAAGGCATATACAGCAGTCTGCGAGTTCAAAATGTGACAACATGTGGAAGAGGTATGTGCCAAGTTCAAAATATTATGGTTGTATACAATGGGTGGCTTTTCTCTATTCCTGCGGAAAAGCAAGAAAAGAGTATGAGTGACAAGAAATTGAAAGCGGAGGAGATTGCATGAAACTTGTTATGCAAAGAGTAGTTGAAAGAGTCACCTTAGTTGTTTTCCAGTTGGAGCGCCATAATGGCATTTGTCTGGTTCAGAGTGAATGTCCCTGTTGCTTGAAATCCCCGAGCAAATAAATGACAGCAGTCTTATTCTTAAAGTATTCCTCATGTGAAACCCTTGTCAGTGCAGGAAGCAACATTTGCAGCGGTTCACTGGTCAGTATGCATTGGATATTTTTGTTTTTGCTAGATTTGAGGTTGCAAATAAGCCGGTGTTTGAAGCTATAAGGACATTGTTGTTGGCAGAAGCGGCATTGCAAAAGTTGTTTGTCTATTGTTTGGAAGGTTTCCAGTGACGAGCCACATTTATTGCAAATGATCTCAAATGGTATGGAGTAGATGTTGGCGATAGTCAATGTACCTTGCACCTGCATGATGAGAAATTGTAAATGAGCAAATGTAGAGGTAGAATATTTGAAAGAAAAGACGATATAAAAAGATGACGTTGCAAATTGTTATGTATTGCTCATATAGAACTCACCTCTATAGTTGTGTTTAACATTTCTTTTAAGTCTTGTAGTGCTTTTTCCATCCTCAGGGGTGTGATGAATGTTGACTGAGTAGTCTTCAAGGCCTTGTCATTATCATTTCCACCACGCTTTGCAACATTTTTGAACAAATAAAATGTGTGTTTTTGTTTTTGTAGTTGTTCCTCTATTGCTGTAAATAGAGGTTGAAATGTTCCAAATAGGTATAGCTGCAGTTAGAGAAGAAAATGTTTAGTATTATGCAATGAAGAGCACCTAGAATATGAAGTTTGTGGAATACTAGGAGTTTACCCTTGTTGTGTCTTCTTCCGTTGGCCCGTCTTTAATTTCTAGGATAAGTTGGAGGCCAATCTGTTTAGCAGAGGTTACAATTGCAGCAATTGTTCCAATTGCATATGGCTCTGTATTGTTTAACAATTGCTTAACAGTTGTGTTTGGAATGAATTTATATTCTATTGAAAGTGGTGGAGTGCTTTCTACGGTGCTGGATTCATTGAGGAGTAAGATCACATCACAGTCTCCACGGTCATAACTGGTTTTAGGTGCAATGCTGAAATTTGTGATTTGTATGCCTTTTCCAGCCACAACTTTGTCTTCATGCATTGGGATAAATTTGTGGGCAACATTTAGAGTAACTGTCAGTTCAGCTTTTTCATCAGTAAGATCTGCTCGCAGGAGCTGTTTTCCTTGATCTTTTTGCACAGTAGTTTTATACACCACGAGCACATTGCCTTGGAAAATGTTGCCAATTGTGAAAGTGTTAAGGTCATCAATGGATGTGAGGGATGGAGTTGATGTTGCTTGCCTGCAGAGAATGTAGAATATTTCAATGTATGTCGATGAAATGATATTTAAAGTTAATGTAGTTTGTTTTGTACATACCTTTTTGGCTGGCTCTTGTCTTCTTCTTGTCCTTCTATGTTGTCAAAGGCTCGTTTCATGGTTCCTGCGATAACAAGGTATATAGTGCAATATGAGAAAAACTTAGTTTGTTGTTATTATTGGACAAATACTGTAAATTTGTTATGGAAGAAACAATAGTATTGAATTGATTATAATTGTAGTTTTGGATGTTAATATTGCATACCTTATAGCAGTGTATAGTTTCAGGGGAGAGAAGTGCATTGTATAAGGTGTTGTTGACATTGTGTAGTATTTGGATTTTGATTTAACAGAAATTGGTTAGTGAAAAGTATAATGTATTGTGGTCGCTCCAATACGTATCTGTTCTAACAATGCAATGCCTTTGAGGATTTGTTTTAGACCATATGTGGTCGATAATTGGCATTGAAGATGAAATTTGGTTTTGTTTGATGAAGTGCATTTGGTGAGTTCGCATATGATGAATGAGCATTGTCTCATTCGCTGATTTCTTGTTGATGTCAATATTGAAATCACCTATTATGTGCACGTTGTTTCGTGCTTGTGTATCTGCCAAGGCTTTGTCAATTGCACGAAGAATATCTAAAATAGATGCAGTTGGCGCTGCATAAAAGTTTACTATGGATATTTCTTTGTTATGAATGGTAACGGTTGCAAGCAATGCTTCTACCTTATTTTCTCGGTATTCAATAGTTTCAATATTCGAAATATGTTTTTTGATGCAAATCATTATTCCATGTACGTGTCGCATAGAAATGCAATTGAAATGTTGTTGTAGTGTGTGTGTTTGTGTGGTCGGGGTATGCGTTTCTTGCAAACATAGTATGTCTACTTGCATTAAATCATAGTCATTGAGTATGTCTTCAGCATGTGCTTTGAGGCTTCTTGTGTTCAAAGATGCAATGAGGAGCTCAAATTGGGATATAATTGTTTGCAAATCATTTTGCAATTTCCATGTTGAATTTTCCGTGAGATGCATCATCTCTGCTGTTATCTCTTCTCTTACCTTAAAATTCTTCATTTTCAACGGTGTTAGTAAGTACAAAGACTCAATATTTGTAACTCGGGATAGTGCTGTGTATGTTAGTCCATGTTGTGTGACACCAGCCTGTTGAAGGCAAGTCCTTCCATTGTGAGGCCTTGGGATCTGTGTATTGTTTGTGCACATGCTAATTGTATTGGAAATTGTTTTCGCATTGTTAGGCATGTTCGAGTTTGGGAATTCGGTGTTGGTCTAGTAATACGTAGGATTGGTATCCAACTCCTTTCTATCATATTGTCGTACAAGTGAGCGAGTTTTTTTGTTTGCATATGCCCAATATGAGGGTCATTAAATTTTATCCATACTACGTCCATTTTGTTTAGAAGCATGTACGATTTGAATATTCCATCAGATCCATTGACTAACCCATCTTGAATGTCATAATTACCAACGAATATTTCTACAAGCATATCAGTTTTCAGTACAATAGTTGATGGTAGAGTGGCGGTGTGTCGATGTGGATGGTGTACATTGTACTCGTCGTCCTCTTTGTCTATAGCATGTAGCGTAAATTGTTGTCCAGGACAAATGGATAACATTTGATTGTTGTGTTTTTTGACATCGTCGTTTTTGTAGAAGAGATATGGAAATTTTGGATCGATAGGAGGTGTTCGCAAGCATGATTCGTTCACATAACATAAGTCAGATTCTGTTTGTTTTCCTATGCGCATACGATTTAGGACAGAAATGAATTTTTCATTTTTTTGATGCATTGTTTTGTTTAGTTGGTAGATTTTCACATTGTCTTTCCAAAAACAATATGGAATTTGTTGATCATTGAATGTAGGATAATGAAATATGAGGGAGTCATGTACGGGTTGTGCTTGGTAAAAGTCTCCACAAAAGAGCATATCGATATTGCCAAAGTGTTCCGTGGGAGTATGCATTATATCTCGTAGTCGTTTGTCTATAAAATACAAGGATCTACAACCCACCAATGATATTTCGTCAATAAGAATGATTCGTATTTGTTGATATTGCTTTGATAATGTGTCTAATGATTCAGAAGTTAACGGTATCAAGTTTGTTCGATTGAATGGTAGTAGGAATGCAGAGTGTATTGTCACTCCACCAGCATTGTATGCAGCCTTTCCTGTGTATGCTAGTATCAATCCTTTTGGTTTGAGTGGATCGTTGTCTACGAAATTGTCGTAGAAGCGTACAAGTGTCTCGTATATCAATTTTGTTGTAAATGTTTTCCCTGTACCTGCACCTCCTGTTAGAAAGAGGTAGAATGGATTTGATGGGTTGAGTCACTTTTTTGTTGCTATGTCTTTAATGATTGCTTGTTGTTCTCTGTTTAGCATTCTTCTCTTTTTGTAGTAGTCAATGGTTGAGGATATGAAGGGATGCTTCCCAATTTCAAATCTGTTTTTCGTGTTTTTGTTTTTGTTGAAATGATATGTAAATTGCAAATCAGATTTTAAGTCATATTGTTCATTGACATAATCATTTTCTGCAGGTTTTCTCGTGTTGTCAGGAACATCGTTGTTTAGCTCTTGTTCTCTAGTCGTGTCATCGATGTCACCCCATGTAGGATTAAGTTGGAAAGTGAATTTAGATTCGTTGTGTTTGATAGTTTGTTCATGATATGCATATGCTTGTTTCCAAGTTGGAAATCCTTGTTGCAACGATGTCTCATCGATGACGAAGGGAACATATAGCAACAACTTTTCACGATAGTAGTTTTCATTATCAACTTCTTTGTTGTATTTGATATATCGTATGATGTTTTGCTTTCTTTTTTTCTTTTTTTTCGCTGTTTCTTTGGTATTCTGACACAAATTCAGATAGGCAAATGTGTGTTAGTGCAGCTGGTCGCTTGATGTAGTGATCTACAATCGATTGGCACATTATGTTATCTGATTCATCAGGCTCTTTACTCAAAAGCATTGGTGGCTTGAGGACAAGTGTGCGTTGATCTGATGGACTCGTGTCTATGAAGACACATTTTCTAGAGCAACTATGCAATGGTAATGACAGAACAATGTGAACTGCTTGCTGAGAAGAAATTTGTTGGGTGTTGAGCAGTGTGTTGCCTAGTTGTCGCACCATTTCAATTGCATCGATATTTTTTTCTTGGTGGTCTTTTCTAATTTTTTGAAATGATTTTGTTGTTGACTTGTCAAGTTTAGTCATATACGATGTACAATAATGTGTTGCTGCATGTGCATTGAGCACATATTGGGCATCCGTGTTAGCTCTCCATAGTTGAGGAACTTTTTTAGAAAAGCTATTGGTCCATGTATGTGAAGGTTTTCATGTCAAAAAAATCCTTGGTTGTTTTAGTGTGCTTTTTATTGCTTGTATATATTCCAGCTCATTGATTTTTAATTCTGCCAGGAACATGTCAAAGGTGTCTTCTTTTTTATATTGTTTTTTCTCTAACATAGCAAAAATGTCCTTTGCATTTTGAATTTCCAATTCTGTTGGTTGGTTGGAAGGCTCAAGGATCATGGTTCTTCTCATCGGAGGTATAGGGAAATTATATCTGCAATTTAATTTCGACTTTCTATAGCATCTTTTGGTGTGGTGATGTTCATGTAGTCTTGCAATATCAGCTTCCAGGTTGTCCGTGTTGCAAGATATGTATTTGTTTACAAAAGATTCAATTTCATTATTCTCGTTTTGTCCATAAATTGGTGCGTATTTGGTCCATACCAAGAAGTGTGTATGTTGATTTCCTCGGTTTTGGAATTCTGTTATGGAGAAGTGATCTTGTATTGGTCCAAAAAATGATTCATCTTTGTATATCATTTGTACCAATGCTTTCAATCTGTAGTTGTAGTACTGTGTACAAGTGACAGGGTCCTTTCTTATAAGGAAGTCATTGTCTACAGTGAGAAAGTGATGGCTTTGAGTAGATTTACATTTCTTTTCTTGTCTATGATACAGTTCAGACAATGTTAATGTGAGTGGTTTCCAATTCTGCTCGGCACTTGTAAATGTCAAAAAGAAGGTTGGTGGACCTAACTGTCGTATCATTGCAAATGTGTTTCTTCGTAATTGCTGTAAATAATCTGGAGATGTGCGTATTTGTTTGAAGTCCATGTATCCAATATTTGATTCCAACAATTTTTCCAAGTTTGGTTTGTATTTGACATCTCTTGCAACTAACTTTCTACCTTTCAATTGTGCTTTTCTTATCCTCACCCACATGGTTCTTGACACCTGGCCTATGATAATCTTAAGTGCTTTGAAGAAAATGTTTGTTATATGATAAGCAAAAGCACGATTTGCATGTTGCAATTCCCAATGTGCAATTTGAAGATATGAAAATGAATTTGTTATATTGTCAGGTCGAGGATCACCATAAAAAAGTGTTGGGAAATTCATTTCTTCAGCAAATTTGTCTTTGAAAATACCAAGTGGATGTTGTCCTTCTGTAGGTGCAACTTGTATTAATTTATTTTGCAAATCACGAATGCAATGTGACTCTATGAATCCATGCACCATGGTTTCATTCGGTGCGTCTTCTTCATCTTCACTGCTTGTGCTATCAGTGTCTTAGAGCTCATCTCGAGTGTGGTTTTTTGTGTCAATATCATGAAATAGTCTCTTCCAATCCTTTTTGACATGTATTTTTTCCATTTGATATAAGTTTCTCTTGCATAATTGTTGCAAAGCATGCATGATAATGTATGCTCGTACTTTTCCTTCTTTGAAAGGGTTTTTGTATTGAAGTCTTCTTTTAAGTTCCACTCCAATTGTATGTGTCTCGTCTAAGGATCGTGGCAAGGCCTTTTGTATTATATTGGTATTGGAAGGGACATTGATGATTGCGCGATCATTCCTATTTGTGGTTTTTTGTATCCTAGCTCTCTTATTTGTGCAAATGCAATTCGAAGTGAAATAAGTCACTCTTCAAGTTCAGTAAGCATTTTGACACATGACAAGGACTTGTTCAGTTTGATGTTGTCTGGTGATGCAAGTTTTGGCATCTTTCCAATTTTCAATGACTGTTTACACTTCTTGCATATTTGCTTACACATTATAGCTTTGTCCTTTTTAGCTAAAGTCATGTATGTTTGTTTTTCTAATTGAGTAAATTGCACCATATTGTAGCTAAAATGCAATTGCTTACAGATGGGACATGCATGTTTTGGTGTGTCTTGGATTTTTTGGTTAAATTTTGCAATGGGTGTATTTACATTGCGTCGTGTGCTTATTTTTGTAGTTTTTTTGTTTCTAGCAATAGACTTCAAATGACGAAGTGATGGTTTAATTGTGCCCGGAATTAGACATTGTAGTTGATTATACGGTTTTGAATTTGCTTGTTGTGATTGTTCTTTGATTATTGTTGGATTACTACATCGAGCAATAGACTTCATGTAGCGGATGGATGTTTTACTTGGTGGTGTTGTCAAAGACAATTGTTGAGTATTTTGTTTAGTAATTGAGTTTTTTTGACGATTCATAGTTAGTGGTTCAAAGTGGATGTGTGTTGTTTTTGTTTCAAAATATATTATATTAAAAGTTGCTTTGGGTTGTGTGCAATTGGAATATGTGGTTAGAATTAATTTTTCACTCGATGACCACAAATTAATTGTTACATTGAGTAATAGAGATACCCATTCCACGCAGAATTCCTTCCCCTCGATTTTCCCTTGTTCGAAAAATGTTGCCAAGTTCACAATGTAATCTTGCCAATTTGAAATTTTTGGTATCTTTCGAATTAAGTCGACTGTTAAGTGTTTTTCCAAGAGACGAAATGCTGCAGGATTTGTAGAAAGTATTGCATTGCAGAATGATTGAGCGATGTAACGGCGTAAGCACTTGTATGTCATATTCTCCATTCGTTAAGAGGCAAATTGAGCTGAATAAGCTCTCACCACAATCACAGGGGTGTGTAACTAGTCTAGACAATCCATAGTTATTTAATTGATTTGAAATGGTAGACCAATTCAATTCGATGTTGCCACAAGAGCGCGATAGTTGCACATGTGTCATTGGAAAATTGTAGTTGTCATTTTTTTGCAATATAATGGTTCATAGTGACCTGCTAATGGATTTGTGTCATGGAATAAGATGTAGTACGGAAGATGAGGACTATTTACATTAAATCGAAGGTAATTCGTTTTTGTTGTAAAATACCAAACACATATTTGTATATTCAACCATCTAGATAGCCAATTAATGCAAAAAGTGTCACCCCATAGTCCTGTTTCAGTTGTTTCGGAAAAAGGCAATGCAGATAATCGCATTCTGCAGAAATATGTTTCTATGTCATGTATTCCATGCATAATCTGCAATTGCGTTGGGTCTAATTCCAGTTGATAAGAATTTAGTGCATCAGGTTCGCCTCTTTTTAAACAATTCAAAAAATGGTCAATGATGCCATTACGTAGTTCTAAAGATGTATATTTAAAGTGTAGAAGCACTTGAAATGCATCGAACAGGCAATCTCCCACATGGTAAGAAAATGTTGGTTCTCTTAATAAGTTTTCTGCACTTAAAGCGTCATCGATGGAAGCATATTGGACTCTATGCATTCGTTTGTAGTCTTCTACAACTATTGGTTCGTCGCATGTTTGATTGGTTGTCGTTCTATATTGATCTATTGTTCGTTTACGTTTTTTGTTTACAAACTCCATTGAGCGCAGAAAGCAATAAACAAGTAATGTTTCAAATCTGTACCTTTGTGTAAGGTCTGCAAGTATTTTGTTTGTAATAAAACACTTAGTTGTGAACACCTGCAACATAGACAACACAATAAGACAAGATAAGATATTTAAAAATGATAGAATTTTATAAGATTCACTTTCAATTAAGATTGAAAAAGACAATACACTTGATTGTAAATTTAAATAGGAAAAAGAGGTATAATTTTGATTCTATAAAATTCCATATGTACAATTTATAAAGAAAAACAAATACTTATTATACACATTGAAAAAAGCATTTATGTCAATATATAATAAGTGTAATAATGAATGTACTTTTTTAGTATCAGTGCATAATGAATGTAGCAAAAACAAGACAAGGTAACTGGTGCTATGATCGAATCCTCGTAGTTGCTGATTTTCTAGTGACCAATAAGCTTAGCGTTTACAACCTGGTTAATGTACAAATTTTATTTGAGTTCAATGAATTGCTCAAATGGTATGTCATAGTTGTGAAATAGTTTTAATTAGTAAAAATATTGCTCCTCCATGCAAATTCTTGCATCTGGCACTGATCTCTATCAAATATTTCTGAAATATGTTAACACTTTCATGTGTGAATGCGTTATCGGCTTTGTTGTTTTCTCAACCACTTAATCCATATGATGTGGCTGAAATTGGTTTCATGTGCAAATTTCAGGTATGCACAAGAAATTCCATGTCTTGTGAGAAAATTGTGAAGGTGGTTGTGAATGGCGTAGAAGTGGATTTTCATATGCATTTTCTTGATAAAGACATGGGTTATTTCTTGAGGGAAGAGGATTCGATGAAGAAGACAGAAGTTCGCATTCATTAGAAGATGAGGCAGTTGTTGAGAGCCGTAGAAAAGTTTCAAGTCTGCTGCATCCCGTGTAGGCATAGAAGAGCATGGTAATATCAGTATTGGTGGTTATGAAGATGACGAAATGGAAGAGGAAAAAATTAGGAAATCATTAGATGTGGGTCACATTTCAATGGTTAGTCAAAGCAATGGGGAGATATTGATTTCGTTTCTTTGGACATGGTTACAACTTGCCAGATAAGCAGCAGTTCAAGAAAGGGTTGCAGAATGGTTTTCCAAAATCTTCACCCACTCATGAAAATGAAAATCATGTCAAAGAACCAAATTTGGAGATGACATTGGAAAATAGGGTCAATTCGGTTGTCCCTTTAGAAGGAGGATTTGTAAATGAAAATGAAATGCAGAATGCTCATAATCACCAGAATTTTCAACAATGAAGAATTTTAAGAGTACTTTTGCCAAGATAGATGCAGCCAATAGACCACGGATAATAATTCCACTGAATATGGAGTGGAAAACTGTGGCTTGGAGAACAAAGAAATAACTACTTCCAGTAATTATCAAGTGAAAGTTGCAGCCTCTAATACATGTGAAAGCATTATGCAAGGACTCAATATGGCTTAAACATTTCTGAGTTTCTTCTTGATTTAGAAAGAGAGTGTAAACAAAGAGGGCAGCTTATTGACAGTGGTCATAACATGGAATTTGAGGCCCATACTGAGAATCATTCCAGAGAATCTGATGATTGCTGCCTCAAATCAATGAATTGCTCAAATGGTATGTCATAGTTGTGAAATAGTTTTAATTAGTAAAAATATTGCTCCTCCATGCAAATTCTTGCATCTGGGACTGATCTCTATCAAATATTTCTGAAATATGTTAACACTTTCATGTGTGAATGCGTTATCGGCTTTGTTGTTTTCTCAGCCACTTAATCCATATGATGTAGCTGAAATTGGTTTCATGTGCAAATTTCAGGTATGCACAAGAAATTCCATGTCTCGTGAGAAAATTGTGAAGGTGGCTGTGAATGGCGTAGAAGTGGATTTTCATATGCATTTTCTTGATAACGGATAGGCTTATTTCTTGAGGGAAGAGGATTCTGATGAAGAAGACAGAAGTTCGCATTCATCAGAAGATGAGGCAGTTGTTGAGAGCCGTAGAAAAAGTTTCAAGTCTGCTGCATCTCGTGTAGGCATAGAAGAGCATGGTAATATCAGTATTGGTGGTTATGAAGATGACGAAATGGAAGAGGAAAAAATTAGGACATCATTAGATGTGGGTGGCATTTCAATGGTTAGTCAAAGCAATGGGGAGATATTGATTTCCTTTGCTGGACATGGTTACAACTTGCCAGATAAGCAGCAGTTCAAGAAAGGGTTACAGAATGGTTTTCCAAAATCTTCACCCACTCATGAAAATGAAAATCATGTCAAAGAACCAAATTTGGAGATGACATTGGAAAACAGGGTCAATTCGGTTGTCCCTTTAGAAGGAGGATTTGCAAATGAAAATGAAATGCAGAATGCTCATAATCACCAAGAATTTTCAACAATGAAGAATTTTAAGAGTACTTTTGCCAAGATAGATGCAGCCAGTAGACCGCGGATAATAATTCCACTGAATATGGAGTGGACAATTGTGGCTTGGAGAACAAAGAAATAACTACTTCCAGTAATTATCAAGTGAAAGCTGCAGCTTCTGATACATGTGAGAGCATTATGCAGACTCAATATGGCTTAAACATTTCTGAGTTTCTTCTTGATTCAGAAAGAGAGTGTAAACAAAGAGGGCAGCTTACTGACAGTGGTCATAACATGGAATTTGAGGCCCATACTGAGAATCATTCCAGAGAATCTGATGATTGCTGCCTCAAATCAAAGGTAGAAACTTGTCAAATGCCAAGAACTGAAAGTGAAATTGAGCTCACATTTAATGACGAAGACATTTTTAAAAGTTGCCTTGCCCTTTATGAGCTGTCTTCTCCCACAGGGGAAGAAGAGAAACAATATAGTTAGTCTTGTCCTTTGGAGAAAGAGGGAGAATATAACTTGGGAGAAAGCGACGTTAATGAAACAAGGGCTTCTTCGGCTGCTTTCCAGCTTGAGAAGCATCAAGCATTGCATGCTCAAAGTTTACACATATTAGACACTATGAAGAAGTCTGATTTGCAACATTTAGGTGGCAGCATGTCCAATAGTCCAAGAGATTCTTCTTTTTGCAAATGGACTCCAAATCATGATACATACACTCCAAGGTTTGACAACATGAAGCATGATATTCCTCAAAAGGACAAAGTTCAAGTAGTCGGAACTTCTGAATTGTAGAGTCTGGATGGCAAAGATACGTCAAACAAAAGTCTGCAACTTGATATGGGTAATGCTATGAAAGACATTACTCAATGAAACAAAGTTTTATGCTTTAACTTGCTGCATATTAGCAAGGGTTTAGCAGCTAAAAGATCAAACACATATTTTTATATTCAACCATCTAGATAGCCAATTAATGCAAAAAGTGTCACCCCATAGTCCTGTTTTGGAACAATGCAATGCAGACAATCACATTCTGTGTAAATATGTTTATATGTCATGTATTCCATGCATAATCTGCAATTGCATTGGGTCTAATTCTAGTCGATAAGATTTTAGTGCATCGGGTTCACCTCTTTTTAAACAATTCAGGAAATGATAGCTGATGTTGTTACATAGTTCTAAAGATGTATATTTGAAGTGTAGAAGCAGTTGAAATGTGTCGAACAGGGAATCCCCACATGGTAAGAAAATGTTGGTTCTCTTACTAAGTTTTCTACACTTAAAGCATCATTGATGGAAGTGTACTGCAGTTTACGTTTTTGTTAACAAACTCCATTGAGCACAGAAAGCAATAAACAAGTAATGTTTCAAATATGTACCTTTGCGTAAGAGCTGTAATTATTTTGTTTGTAATAAATCACTTAGTCGTGAACACCTGCAACATAGACAACACAATAACACAAAAGTAGATATTAAAAAATGATACATTTTTATAAGATTTGCTTTCAATTAAAATTGAAAAAGATAATAACTTATTACAATTAAATCTGAATTATTTTTTGTTTATGTCTAAATGTATATATCTACTTATTTTTCCTTTTACATTTTTTTGTTATTTTTTATGTCAATAAGTAAAAAAGTGTTTCGTTTAATGTTAAATAATTTTTCCCATTAAAACGGTTTTTTTATATTATCCACATTCAAGCAAAATATTCAATCAAACATTTCTATACCTACTTTAACCTTCAATGATTGTTGGTAGGTTTTCTTCTACATATTTTTACAAAATTTGTCCATAAATACATGACTCCAAACAAATATTTTAACATTAAGCTATGCTCCATAAATTGAATATTGAATATCTAATTTATCCATGTATTGTGAAAGAATAATTTTTTTAATATTGATTTTTTTAATTAAAAAAACAAATGTTCAATGATGAAAATAGTAAAATCAAATAATCTTCACCAATATAATATCATAAAAACACTTTTTTAAAATTAAAATATACATTTTTAATTAAATTTCACAAATAAACATGTAAATTCAAATGATATATATATAATTGTTTT
This sequence comes from Taxus wallichiana var. yunnanensis, assembly GCA_018340775.1. Classification (NCBI taxonomy): domain Eukaryota; kingdom Viridiplantae; phylum Streptophyta; class Pinopsida; order Cupressales; family Taxaceae; genus Taxus; species Taxus wallichiana. Next base: position 22,465,252 of record CM031242.1, on the reverse strand, counting down.
AGGTTAAACTAATAGTACAACTGTCATCTATAGATACTAATAATAGAATTTATAACTTACGTAAATATTCCACTATTCATTTGGTGTTTTGATTTAGTGGTGAGAAAAATAGTATTGAGATGACTTCTTCTTTAACCCATGTATCTTTCAAGGATGTAATTAAAAACAATTATACCATATTGCACGTGTCAAAGACTTTTCTTATTTCTATTTTCTATATAGTAAATCATTATAATAGCAATTTGAATATCCCGAAAAATCAAAGTCTCACTTGTAATAGTCATATTGTAAAAGATTTGATTTAGATATAAAAATATATATATTATTATAAATTAGTGTAATTTAAATCTGAACTGCATGTGCCACGTGCGACCTGAAGGCAGTGCTGTCAACAGGTAGAGACGCCAACGAAATTTATTTAGAGAATCCATAGACCTGTTGTCCATAGTTTTTCTGCATTTTCCTGTCAACGGGTTTTTCTTTGGGGTGAAAAAATGGTTGCTTATAGCAAAAGAAGGGGCAGTTTTCTTGGGGTCTATTCATAATTCTGTACTGGTTCCGTGAAGCTAGTGCCCGAACTCCGCAATGGGGTTTTCAAACCATGAGTACCCATCATTGGCGCAGGTGTGTAGATGTATATATACAATGTGTGTGTGTTACGGTCACACTGCAATGTTTGGTGCGCTGGAATCGTGATGAATTCTTGCAGCTGTAGCAGTGGACAGATCGTTCGACAGGAAGGGGACTGCGTTGTGGAGCTGGTAGGTCACCATGAATCACACACCAGGGAAAACGCTGTCAAGTTTAACAGCTGGAGATAAACAACACCCAAAGCTGGAAGATAAACACACATTGGTAATGAGACTAAATTGGTTTTGTGTTCTTTACAGAACGACTGAATTGGTTTTGTGAAGATAAATCATTCACCCTGCACTCCACAATCTCCTAAATTTTTGTGATTCGTTAATCTCACCAATGAAAACTGTGCAGTATTAAGTAGTATTATTTGAGATCTCAAATCTGCGACAAACATGGAGGGTGAAGGGAAGAGTATTCTGGTGACTGGCGGAGCAGGTTATATAGGCAGCCATACTACTTTGTAATTGTTGTTGGGTGGATAAGGTAACTTAACTGTTGTAGATAATCTGGATAATTCTTCAGAGGAAGCCATTAAAAAGGTCGCAGAGCTTGCTGAAAAATATGGCGAAAATCTCAGCTTCCATCAGATTTGTTTCAATCTAACTCAGAGATACAAAATTGTCCTTATTTTTTCTGTTTCTTTTGATTATGTAAGTTGTTGTTATGCGGGGAAACTTTCAGATTCCCCATTCCCCATGGAGAATTGGATGCAGAACTGTGATCAATTTTACTTAGGTTTTTTCTTTTTGCTTCTTTGTCTGTGAATTGTCTCTCATTTTTCTCTCCACTTGCTTTTTTAAATCCTTCTTTTTCTGTGTCAATTTACCCACCCGTGGAAAAGCATTTGGCTTATATGTCACGACTGAATTGGGTATAGTCCGTAGAGGTATGACACTTGTAGAATTAGATGCAGAATATTACCTAATTCTATTCTTCAATTTAATACCTGTTTTTTTAGCTGTGTAAATTGTTCCCTTATGCAGAAACCTTCAAGTTAAATGCCACTACCAACTAGAAAAGTTTAGCATCTCCTATTAGACTCCCGTCACCAGACGTCAAATGTATGGCATGATACAGATTACCGGCCATTTGCAGAGCTTTCTGTAAAATTGTCGCATTTGCCAACAAATTTTACTCAGCTCAGAACAATTAACCAACAACAATTTGGTAAAGCAACAAATAATTTGCAGCTGAGAAATGGACCAATTTGTGACAATTTTTGGCTTTTCCTGGCCTAGAAAATGTTCATTTTTGCACTTGGAGGATTGATGAACGATTCCTGCAATATATTGTGGCTCGAGTGGATCTAAGACGTCGAATGCAGCCGCTTTTGGGAGTTCATAGAAAAATTACGGTATCAATTTAAATTTTAGTGTTCTGAATGCTTTGAGAAGTTGAGAACTATAAAATAGTTTGGTTTTTAGTATTTTTGGCACATGACTGTGGAGAAGGGAAAAGAATTTGCGTGTTTTCTGTAAAGATTTATGCAAATGAAAGCGTTATAAGGTAGAAAAGCAGGAGGGAAGCACGCTGTTTCAAGTATTGTGCTAAATTAAAACATCCGATCTTTTTGGCATAAAACTGAGCTGCTACTCTAAAGCTTGGGAGTTTTCTGTATATTTGTTATGAAAATGGACAGAAAAAGGCATTCTCTGTTAACTGTTGTAAAAAAGATTGGCTTTCATTATTTTTTTTGGGCACAAGATCAGGAAGGCTAAATTTGGAAATAATTTGTATGTTTCCTGTAAAGATTGATGCAATTTAAATTAGAAAATAGCTAGGGAAGCCTTCTATTTGAAGTTCTGTGCTGAAATCAATAGAAGAAAAGGGGTGTTGTTTGGGGAAAGTCATAAGCCTTTTCAGTTGACAAGCCCCTGGTTAGCTCATGATTTAAAAGCCTGGAGGAGTTGAAATTAGTGTCCCGTGGTTTTGGTTGAGGAATAACGAAGAGTTTATATGCTATAAAACCCTGAAGAACGGAAATGGACAGGGTTAGAAGTTGGAGCAAGACGTTGCGACTGTTTCCCAACCTAGTCTTCGTTGTTCTCTTGATTTTCTTCTTTTTTAGCCAAACTAAGTTTACATCTCCTCTTTATCTGGGAAGAAAAACCTCCAAATCCACATACCGATGGAACTCCCAAGCTTCCAGATCAGATTTTAGGGCACAAGGTTATGAGAAGAAAGGCACGAAGTATACTCCAGTAGCTAGACTTGTTGCAGAAAATTCCTCAGAACTTCAGCATTTTGTGGCAGTGAATCATGGGGAACAAGGCCAAGGCCAAGGCCATAACTCAGCCGAAAGTCCTAATATCGTGGTGCCAGCTTTGGAAGATGAAGAAGATGCTTCTTTTTGTGGTGGAGTGAAACACACTTGAATTATGATAATGAATGTGAGTACATCAAGGCGCGAGAGCAATGCAGTTCTGGAGGGTTTATTGAGTACATAGAGTTCTTCTACTATGCATGTGGAAAAGTTTCTGTTCTAGGGTACATAGTGCTAGGTGTGTGGCTGGTGGCATTGTTCTATATGCTTGGAAATACAGCTGCAGATTACTTTTGTTGTTCTTACTGGTTAACGAGTGTAGCGACAGATCCATCACAGAGAAACAAAATTTGCTCTGTTTTTGAAGAAGCTGCAGGTCATGGCCTCAATCTTGCTAGGACCTGGGCCTTCAATGATGGCCAGTAAAAGGCATTGCAGGTTTCTCCTGGTGTTTATGATGAGAAAGTCTTTCAGGTATGTTCCCCATAGAGCCTTGCCTTGCATATTTGTTTGTGGTTTCTAAAGCCAAGAAACACAACATCAAGCTCATTTTTAGCTTAGTAAACAACTATGTTAACTTCGGAGGAAAGACCCAGTATGTAAATTGGGCTCGCAATGTAGGACAGTCTCTAAATTCTGAAGATGATTTGTTCACAAATGTTGTTGTTAAACGCTATTACAAAAATCATGTGAAGATATTTACATTGCTGGAAAATCACTCTGCAACAACAATCTGGGATAGAACAGTAGCACTAGCAGAATAGGAAATATGGAAGAAATGAAAACGTACCAATGACATCCACCCCTGTAGAAGGACCTTCCATAGTTAAAGATCTTTGTGCTTGACACAACTCCACAGCAACTTAAGCACCGAGCTCCAATGTTCAAGATGAAGTTTCAAGCATGCAACAAAAAGTTTCAAGAAGTGACAGTGTATGGCGCTGGAGTCCAATGCCAAGTACAATAAACAATATTTAATAATGTTCAATCTTTTCATGTCAAGACTGATTTTTTTCCATGTACTGAATTGAATTAATGATAAATAAATTAATCACATATAAGCTATAAAGTTAACATATAAATTTCCGATTAACTATAGATTCACATCTGAAAACATTAGAAGAATAAAATACGGTATGGAAAAAGTTTAGAGTCACGAAGGTTGGGCCCAAATCCCAATCAAGGGCCATATATACGTTAGAATATATGGGATTATTCCCTTCGTATCTATTTGGACATGAGGAGACAGAATATATATCATGCCGAATTTTAAGATTTTTTGTACTAAAAATTAGTATTTCATCAACCAGATTTGGTCTGCATTAAATACTTGATAGGGAAGGCGCATTTTCCCCACTTTCCTGTGATCTGCAATCATAAATTTGGTCGTCCAGCTGTTGTTATTCAAGTGGCCGTGTATTTACTTTTCAAGAATTCTGTGAAAAGTAGTTTTGTTATTAATATTCAGTCATATCAATTTAAAAGTTGGACACATGTCTGGCTAAGATTTTTAGTTTTAAAATTTATATAAACATTGTACTGTAATAAGGGAGAAAAATAGTCATTTCAAACTTATGAACCAATCAAAAATTTAATAAATTAATTTGAATAGATTTATTAAATAATTTAAAAAACAAACATTAGAGAAGAAAGTAAAATTCGTATTGCTGATTGGTTGGAAGCAAAGAATTATTGATTTGGAGTGAAAGGTATAGTATTCCTGCCATAGGCAGGAACTAATAATAGTGATGTGATGAGTATGGGATATGCTTTTTTTTTAAATAAATTACTTCCAAGTGCCATGAATGTTGAGGAGAGTGATGTTATAACCTTTAAGGAGAAATTGCTCGAAGCTATATGAATTGACTGATTGACAGGCATTAATAAATGCCAAGCCACTTGGCTATTTCTTATTTTTTGGTTTAATACAAAAAAAAAATCCTATATCTCAATAAGGGTAAAAATTAGTCAAATCGTCCTTTCTCACCAATCAAAATAACAAAAAATGTAATTTACCAAAAAATATATTTATGTAATTGTGTCAATTCAAAGTTTACACATTAGTAATCTTGGCATAGCAGAAAAATTCTTGTATATTATTGGCTCATAGCAACATGGATAATTAAATGACTTGAAAGGTATAGTATTCCTGCCTTGGCAGGAACTAATAATGGTCACTTCCACCACATACTCGTAGATTTTACCATTTTTGTCCATAAATCAAAGTATCATGAATGGTTGTGCTAATTATGCTTGTATGGATAAGTTGTCTAGGTTGTATAAGGCAATACAAGCCCATTTGATGTGAGCACTTTACATTGTTTTGTTAACCCCACACATACGTCAATAGTAGCTATCATGATTTTTTCATTGATTAAACATTTAGGACATGACGTGAACATTTAGGATACACATCACCTTGGATTGATGCGACAAAATGAAAGAAACAACTACCTTGCACTCTAAATAGGGGAGAAGGGCCAGTAGTGGTACACCCTAAGTTAAGGGGTCCACAAAATCAATTATTTATGATATGGGATTGTGATTTTTTCACTAATATGTAGTTTAGATTTGTGTTAACTTATATTTTTTGTTTGGAATGTTCAATTGGAGGGAAAACCATATTTTGAATTGATTTAAAATAATATATGTGAAAATGCTACAACCATGGTGGAAACCAATACTTGAATATAAGTGAAATTGCTTGAACATTGACTTTTTTGTACTTGTACATGGGTGAAAACTCTTACATGTCATGATGTGATTGGCTACTTGTACAAATTTTTGAACTTCAATAATCAAAATTTTGGTTTTTATTCCATCAAGTATTGGATATTTTAAATGCAAAATATCTGTTCAAGTATTGGGACGTGTTCACATACTGGCCCTTCTCCCTAGTGATTGTAATATTGTGTCGGAAAATAGATAGTTGAAAAATAGATTATGCATTAGTGAGAATCCAATCACTTTTTTGTCAACTCTCAAATAAAATCTAGGAACCATTATACGATGAAAGAATCATCCGAGATAAAAAGGGAGTGGAATGAATATATAAAACAATTTTATTTTTTTTAAATATGGTCTACAACCTCTCTTCCTCTTCTTTTAGAATGTGAAGATAATTTCCTCATCCACATGGAGGATATACACATATGAAAAATGTGGCACCAAAATATTATGTGGAAAAGGTGGGCATGCTCAATACCTTCTCAACCAATATAAACAGCGTGGTGGAAAATTTTGCACTCTTTATCAAAAATTAGTTCTTAAAGACACAAATTTATCACTACTTGGGTTGAACATAATATTACATCTTACACTTTCGCTCGCACCCAAATTGATTATTTTACGTGTTAATTAGCCGTACATCCCATGTGCATGACATACATGTGTATCATCCTTGTTCATGCATTATATATAGTCTTCTATGTTTCTTGCGTGGACGATGACAAAAGCGAAAGGGAATCCCATCTTTTCCCTAACAAAATACACCGTGGAATAACAAACAAAAAAAATAGAGATTCTATTGATCTTAAAATCCTTATGGCATCGACAATATTCACAAAGTAAACAATGGTTGCGGTGCAACTAGAGTACCTCATTGTGAGATGTGGCTTATGGCCATTGAGGAGGGGAAGGAAAACAATAGCCCTATTTTAGACATAGGAACAATAATTTATGTTATTTTGTATTGTTACTTGTCTAGGTATAGCTCTCATACCATGCTAAAATTCATGGACCAGCTAACAGTCGAACCCAAGATCTCGAAAGTGTACTTTCAGGTGTTGTGTCACTAGTCTACGGACAATTCTCATGTCAATGTTTATTGCTCTTTTGAACTAGCCTCAGTCAGAAATCTGGATTCATTCGCATTAGCTCTCATATGTGTTGACATTATCCTCAATGGTTTGATCATTGCCAATGATTTGTATCTTATTTTTGCTTTTTTCATTATAAGATGCCTGAATGCATTAACTAGGGTTCGATATGCCTTAACCTGATACTAAGGCTCTCAATGCCTATATGCTTCGGTCAACAATGTGCCAAGGGTACAAATATTTTGATTCAATGGTATTGTGCTTACAGGTCTTAGTTTTCATGAATATTAAGCCTGCACATGCTTTATGTGGGAAAAAAGAAATGTATTTTGAATTTGCATGGCAGCTTTAGATATGTTCAGAAGAAATCACTGATTCATCTTTCCTTTCTCTTTGGCACCCTGAATGTAACTGTGAGTGTTTCCTTCACAAGTATGCTTCTTCTCCATTTCTGAAACCCCAACAATTCTCATATGCAAACTGAAACAAAACAAGCTCAATATCATCTGAGTCTCCATTAATGTTTTATAGCCCAAGAAACTTCATTCCTAAGAAACTTCACTGACTTAATCCATAATTTCCTTTTTTATAAGTTCAACTTCAATTAATTCCAGATACCTTTAAATATGTCATTAAAAATTCTTGAGTACACTAAAATCAGAGTCTGTTGGACGTTTAAGAAGATCCAATTGGTCAAAGTTGTCAGTTGATTTTGTAAAGTAAAACACAATATTCTTGATTGGAAGGAATAAAGGCTGCCTGAATATTGTTGTAGTCTGCGTCACTCTATTGCATGACATCATCTTGAAAGGATGGTATATTCAAAAAGAAAAAGAGAGTTCAAGCTAAGCATATATATATATATATATATATATATATATATATAAGTTGAATATGATATATTTTGATTTAAAAAATTGTTTGTAACAAATAGTCAGTAGAGTAAATCTTATAGACATCCAAGGATTACAGATCGATGTGGAACATGAATAAATGGAATCTTCATAATGAAAAGATACATTGATCAGCTTAAGATAACTTCTATAGCTTGCATTCAGTGGGAGGTCTTCACATAATTGTATCTTCCATATATCAATACTAATCTTTCGAAACCTCACTCACGGTGGGCCTATGGGATGGCTCCTCTGCAGTACATCTTATTGTGTTTTATTGCCTTTGTCCATGTCATAATTTCTTAGCAGCCTCTTGTCCACCACCGCTAATATTTGTTCATGATCTTCAAACTGCTCCGCATATGGTGTGACCTGTTGAATCAAACACGGAGCCTTAGTTTTTAATACTAACATAAATCAGTGATGAGTCTAAACAGTGAAAGATTATTTGGATTTTTTACCCATTTAACGAGGTCCACTTTCTCTTCAGATAGTTTAAAATCAATTGGTCATCTGCCACATATGATGTCTAGGAAAACCACCCCGAAACTATACACATCACTTTTCTCCGTCAACATATGAGTGCTAAAATACTTGTCCCAAACAAAATCAAGTAAATACTAGAAATAAAGAAGCACAATATGTCAACAATATTTAGAATGGAAAGAGATATTTAATTGGGGTCTAAATATCTTGCAGTTCCCCTCACACCAGTAGAAATATGAGAAGCCTCTTCATCCATTGCTACTCGTGAGAGTCGAAATCGGCCAATTTGCCATTCAAATTGTTGTCCAGAAGAATGTTGGTTGTTTTTACATCTCTGTGAATGATTTTTGGGGTGGAACCTATGTGCAAGTACTCCAGTCCTTACAAGACATCAGTAGATGTTGAATCAGGCGAAGGACTTTGATCCTTAAATATTTTAGAAATTTCTACCCAAAAAAAGAAAGCTACCTTGTGCTGCATCCAATGCTATTTTAAGTCTGGTTTTCCAATCTAGTTCTGGATATTTCAATGGATTACTGCCTGCGAAACACAGAGTAATAATCAAACATGTTTTGGTTACCTGGCTTTCTGTTGTGAAGGCACAAATGTGAAAGAAACAGTTCAAGCAAAAAATTTACCGTAAAGGTGGTGATTTAAGGATCCCCTAGGCATGTACTCGTATACAAGCATTAGGTCTCTTGATTCATTGCAATAACCCAACAAAGACACCAAATTCTTGTGATGGACTCTGGACAGAAGATCAATCTATTCATTAAGCCAAGTTTAGCTTTCTTCCATAGCAGTGCAGCATAGGAAACTTTCCAAATGTGAAACATCGAAAGGTGTTTTAGCATTACCTCATTTAAGAATTGTGAAATTCCCTGTTTTGAGAAGAAGGAGAGCATTTTGATGGCTATTTGCTTTTCATTTGACAATTTACCCTGAACACCGACGCAAAGCCACCTTGTCCAATGTTATGGCTAAAATTTTGTGTAGATTTTTTCATTTCATCTAGAGAAAAGGCACGAGATTTTGATGGATTTGGCACCATAACGATTGAATAATAATCTGCAATAAGGCACAGGATTTTGATGGATTTGGCACCGTAAGGATTGAATAATAATCTATAATAATCTAAATTCAGCCATCGTGGATTATGCTAAAGTTCCAAATAGGAAGGCATTTCATTAGTACCTGGAATGCTACTAGCAGTGCCTTTCTTGAATTTCTTCTTTCCGGTAATTAGAGTAACAACTACTAAAGCTACACCTGTTATGACAAATCTAGTTGTGACCACTCCAAGGATAACCTTCACTTTGGTCCTCTTTGAGTGGAAGGAGTGTTGACATTCTCCCTCATTCATACAAAGGTAGAAGTTGTCACCGTATCTGTGACACAACAATGGAAGATTGTAAATTTGCATCAGAAATTTTAATAAATGCATATCTGCAATCATCATTTTACAATTGAAATATGTTGTTGGATAAAGAATTTGAATTATAAATTAAAATACCTAATTTCCAATGATGGCTGATCTAATAGTTGCTTTGGAATTACACCACTGAAATTGTTATTGTCTATAACTCTGTAACAATCACAAATGAGCCGATAAACATTGTTTACATTACATTTTTAAGGCACAACTATTGATTTTGAATAATAGCTAATGATTTTAGAAATGACACTCACAACTCATTAAGATTATGCAGTTGAGATAGCCAGTCTGGAACTCTGCTACTTAACCTGTTGTTCTGCAGGTACCTGCATCACCCAGTTGTGAACCTTAATATTTGTTAATCTTAATTTTCCAAAATGTTAAAGTGTGAGTAGCAACGAATTTGAGAGGGTAAAACTTACAGTCTCTTCAACCTGGTTAGGCCCGAAAAATTTGGTAATTCTCCAGTCAGATGGTTGTTATGAAGTGACCTGGTCATATATGCCACCAAGAATAGATTAATAATTAATATGATAACAGTGTGAATGTTATACCTTTAGTATAAGATGAATTGTGATAATGTGTTTGATTACATCAATTTATAATTTTTCTGTCTAAAATGATTACAAAATTTGAGGCTCAGATGTAAATGAGTTCGGTCAATTGGGTAAGAGCAGGTGGTATTGATCCTGCCAGATTCCTTTCGGACAAGTTGTTGAACACAAACAAGTTTTCTCAGAATTTTACTTCGAAAAAAAGGGAACTATACATTATATTTTTTAATTCAACTTACATTTATGAAACCCTTACAGCTGAGGAGATGTTAGTACACTGGATTCCCTCCCATGGCAGAATGAAGCAAGGATCCAAAGTCCAATTCTTAATATTAAATTTTTGTTTTACAACGGCCAGAGCTTGGTCTGTAAGATAATTTCAAGAGAGTTTGAATCACAATTGCAGTATTTTAAAATATTGCAAAAACTACGAAAAATAGAAGGAAATTGTGTATTGACTATCCATTGAAGAAGTTGCAGGTTGAGTGGGAAGCAGGTGGTAATGGTCAAAAGTGTTAATGGTTGATTTATCTTTTTTTATCCCATCCTATAACTCTTTAGCGGACATTAAATTTGAGTCCTACCTAAAAAGATTAAATATTATCAAAATCAAAAAAGTGTATTCATTAGCACTTACCAGGACAAATGTGTGACCAGGCTATGGAGAATCTGTACATATCCACCCCCATTTCATCCATTATTTCCACGTCTTCCTGCAAATGTTTATGCAGAATTCATATCATCATAAACGTAGTTTTTTAGAACAACTAGACTAAGGGTTTGTACTGTTTGATGTGAAAATACTTTGTAGTGGTGATATTCGTCTGTTGCTTTGTCTCCATTCCTTCCGTCCGCAATTTCTCCTGCAAATTCAATGGCCATGGTAATCAAAAAGGGGGAAATACTTCACAAGAATTAGAAAGGAACACAAAGTAATAAAAAAGGGGGAAATACTTACCAGGGAGATGGGAGAACACATCCCAATTGTTGAGCCCCTTTCCATCTTCAATATAACCCCTGTCATACTGCAACAAGATTTTCTCCTAAAAGTTAGAATTTTGAAACATTAAATCTATTTCTGCTCCTGAAAAAACAATACAGAGGGAGCCATTGAAGTGGAGGCGGAGCACCTGATACGGAGAAGACCCCATGCCAAAAACAAAATTGGATGGAAAATTTTTCCTACTAAATTCTACGTCGTAACCTCCCATGGCAAACAGAAAAGTGGAAATTGATGATAGACGATTTGGATCGAATAAGGAATCAAAATTGATATGTGACAGGGAGAAATGCATGCATGCCAAGTGTCGGTAGGAAAGACTAACAGGAGTCATCCAAAACAAATAAACTGGCAATAAAATATGTTCGGCAATGAAGGGAAAAGAAAGGACCAATGAATAGCAAAAGAAATAAAAAATTTGGGCAACATACACTATAGTCTGCAGGAACATGCAATTTGACCTTGGGAAAATAATGACATGCCAATTTAATCAGCCAGTAATAGTGCACCGCCCCACCATTTTCCATCTAATGAGCCAAAGTGAAAACAATAGTATCCTACCTACGCATGATGTACTAACAAGCTTATAGAGTTATTACAATCGTGGCGTGTTCTCTTAGGACTACTTGTGGGCTCATTATATTCCCTTAGCTTGGTTCTCTCTCTCTCTCTCTCGTAGTCTTGCCCTCTTAAATCCCGTGAATGATGAATTTGACCACCCTTTATACTTTTGTGTTCATGCTCTTCCTTCCATTCGAAAATGTGTTCAAGGTAGGCTAATCCATTCTTGATTGTGGAGACTTCCTCATTTCTCACTTTATCCAAATTCAAATCGTATCATTAAATGCTCCGAGCTTCCATATCATCTAGATGTTTACTTGTATGCTTTATGTCAACATTGTAATCAAGAATGAATTGTCCTTGATATCATTATCAAGTTATTTGTTAGTTGACTCGTAGGCTTACTTATACAACTTACACATGTCCCAAGTTGTTGATCCCCATTTATTCATTTTTGTCTCTTTTGACACGTCCTCTATGTAAGTTACTCTAGTTATGCCTTTCTGCCAAAACTTCCACGTGCACCGATTATGCCTTACCCTTCGTGGAACTGGCTATCTTGGTGACAAAATCCCATGCCCCCATGATGTCATACATGCCACGCATGTGCGGGTGGGAGCCACAAATCCCATGCCTTAGAATTTTTTTGGGTTTGTGGTATACACACAATGTGTATACCACATGTGTGTATACCATAAACCACAAAAATACATGGGATTCAAATCCATGACCTCTTGGTTGCAGTAAGCGCAGAGCCTTATCGCCCACACTGACTTGTTGCATGTCGAACATCCTTTTCATTGTGATATAATGTGTATACCAAAAAGTCCGACAACTCAACGACCAGTGGTCCCACCCCACGCATGTGTGGCATGGATGGTATGCTTTGGGCATCGGGGGCATGTGGTTTTGTCACTAGGATAGCCACATGTGCAACCTTCGTCACACCATCATGTACACTTCATTATGAAATCTCACGCATATTGTGCTCTCACCAATTATTACACAAAGCCTTTGTGTGATTATCACGTTGTTCTATTGGTATTCCTCACTTTTCCTTTATGCTCATCAACCTTATGTGCACTAATAATTGGCCAAATTTCAAAAATTATGCAAGACAATTAATGGAAGTTAATGTTTTTGCGTTAAACACCTCGAGTCAAAAGAAAGTGAGATTTATCGACAAGTTAGGGTTCTCAAGAGTGTTGTCTAATCATCCAAGATCCATCAAACCCGTCCATATTGTGTCCTTTGTTATGTGATTCCTCCACTTTACCAAATATTCTTTGTATTCTCTCTCTTTTTCTTTTCATTATCCTCAAGTTCAACATGGTCACAACCTTTTCTCTTCCCTTCTCTAGTATTTATGTTCTCCAATCAATTGTTTTTCTGAGCGATACTGCATGCTACCATATTTGAATTCCTTTGGGCACTCTTGTTCTCCCCACATACTACCTTCCCTTTATGCTATATATATATAAGATGTCAAGATTGAATATTGGTGAGATATTCAATCCTTCAAGTTACTCTATCTCATAGGCATTAGAACCCATTTTAAACAAAACCTTACATGGTCCAATCTTCTTCAACTTAAGTTTATTATATGTTCCTCATGGAAGTATATCCTTGTGAAAATGCACCAACACTTGATCTCCAACCTCAAATTCCTTGTTGTGCGCCCCTCATTTGTATGCTCCTTGTAATGAGAGTTACTTTGCTCTAATATGTTGCACACATCTTCATGTAACTTCACATATATTTAGCATAATCTTTTATTTATGTACTTGTTTATGCACTTCTATTATCCATTGATTCTCACAATTTGGCGACTCGTCTTGAACTTCTCCCATAAACAATTTGGAATGGATTCTTTCATATGTTCTTTTGGACAAAATCATTATAGGCAACTTTGCTTATGCCAACGCCAAATCCCATTGTTTTGTCTTATCCGTAGTGGGTGATACATTGAACTAAAAATTTAGTCTCATTCTCATCTTCTTCCATAAGGTTCACCACAAATGACCTAGGAACTTTATATCCCTTCGAGATACTATGCTCAATGGAAGCCCGTGTAATTGTGTTATCTATTTGAAAATTAAATTTACAATGTTTGATATATCATTGGTCTTCTTACAAGTAATAAAATGATCCATCATCAAAAAAATTGTCGACTACCACAAATATGGAGACATTTCCTCTATGTTTTTGACAATCCAAGCACAAAATCCATGTTAATGTTCTCCAAAGTTCTCTTTGAAGTTGGTAATGACTGATATAACCCTATATTTTGTTGATTCCCATCGACCAACTAGTAAAACTCTACACTCTTTCATGCATATTTGTGCACATCCATGCCCATTCTTGGTCAATAGTAATGCTCCTCCTATTGCGTTAATGTTTTGACACCTCCAAAGTGACCTCCCAAGCCTCCATTATGTTTTTCTTTGGTCGAGTTCTCTAACATTAACCCCTTTTATATACATAATTGATATCCTCGTAAAATATTCCATTTTGATGAAATGATCCAACCATGGAAATTGGAATTTTAGGCTGTGTGTCGATTATGTGCATGCCTCTCATGCATCCTTAAAATCTTCGTCTTTTACGTACAACTCTTTCATTGCGTCAAACCCCATAACTATGTATGCGTGTTTCATTCGATTCTACTTAAGGCATTTGAAACCTTCTTTGACTTCTTATTTCAATGCTTCAACATAAAAGAGTAACTTTACACAAACTCCACCCATTTCCTATGCCTTTGGTTCAACTTTGTCTTACTAGTAATGAAATATAATGCATGGTGTTCTATATACAATAAAAACTCCTTTGGAAAAAAATAACACCTTTGATTCTTTAGTTCTTGTACAATAGCATAAAACTCATGGCCATAGACCAAATATTTCCTCTTAGCATCGTTCATATTCTCACTTAAAAAGGCTATAGGTCTTCCTTCTTAGGTTAATATTACACCTATGGTTGCACTATATGCATTGTAATCTACTTGAAATACCTTGTTAAAAAATGGCAATGCTAACACCATTTGTGTTGTAATCCTCTGCTTCATCAAGTGGAAGCTTCACTCCACTTCTTTTGTCCATACAAATTCCTTGGAATATTTTATCACTATTTTTGTGATCCCCGCACACACTCCACTAAAATTATTGATAAAATTCCTATAGAATATTACAAGTACATGAAAACTTCTCACCTCAGTCACTTTCCTTAGCAACATCCACTCCTCTATCATGTGCACCTTTTTGTGTCCACCCGCAAGCATTCCTAGGATAATTAAAAACCCAAATTGCTAACTCTTTGTGCACAAAGCTACACTTCTTTACGTTTATCATCAATTTTTCTCGTGTAAGTGCTTCATCACCTTGTGAAAATGTTCTTCATATTATTTATTTATTTTACTAAACACCATAATGTCACCCTGGGTTATACAATCATAAATTTCCCAAGATATGGCTTTAACGCTTCATTCATCACCTCAAAAAGGTATTTGAGGCATTAATCAACTTGAATGGCATAACTAACCATTCACATAACCCTTTTTGGTTTTGAATGTCATTTTCATTCATCTCATGGGCATGTGCATGGGAATGGGGGAAAAAAGGGCCAAAAATCCACTTTTTGCCATTTTTCGCATAACACGCTCATGTTATGACTCACTTGCATTATAACACGATTATATTATAAAAGAGTACGTTATGGCTTGGAATTTCCAATCCATAATGCTCTCACATTATAACATGAACATGTCATCACCATAAAAAAGAAGCTCAGTCAAGACTCGATCCATTTCATATCTTTTTACCAAAAACACAACTAAGCAAATAACCCAAGTGGGAAATATTGTAAAGCAGGGCGTATAGAGTTGATTCCTTACATGCACAACAATTTGACAATGGAAGAGACTCTACTGGGTAAGTTTTCACTAAATTTAGGTTATTTATTAGTGATTAAACTTTTTGCATTTTCTCAAGTCATTTAATTTTTTTATTTTTAGTGGATCCAATCTCTTCACCTATAAACTAGGGTGAGAAATTGATGTAGAGCACAATACTCACTTACCCAATCCAATAAGTTAGTTTGACCAAAATCTTCAAAGCAGTCCTTTTACTTGCAAATTAACTCACTTACTCAAGCTTAATTTGTCCAAAAACATACAATTTTCAGGGTTATAGTCTTAATGAGCTTATCTAAACCTTGTACCATGTCACAAGACTTTTGCAATGCTTAGTCAACCATCAAATGGAGATAAAACAATAACTAGATATAATTCTCTCACCTTTACTCAAAGCCGCTTTGTATTGCTTCTTAAGGAGATGCCTCTGTTAGTGTCATAGTTGGAGACATTTGTAAATAGCTGAGACAAAATAAAATGTGTTTTAGGCACCC
Organism: Taxus wallichiana var. yunnanensis; assembly: GCA_018340775.1. Lineage (NCBI taxonomy): Eukaryota > Viridiplantae > Streptophyta > Pinopsida > Cupressales > Taxaceae > Taxus > Taxus wallichiana. The sequence goes on along the minus strand of CM031242.1, from coordinate 22,449,202 downwards.
ATTTGTCTCCTTGAGAAGTGGGTTAAATTTTGTGACCCAACTCTCTCTCTCTCTAAATCCACTTTCAATCATTCACTCTTCTTTCCCTGTCCTAGTTTCGAGTAGCCCTATGAATCTAATTTCCTAGGTATAACTTTTGATGGAGGGACCTTTAAGATAAAAAATTACTTTCAAGGTACCCTTTTGGGGAAACCTTCCCTATAAAAAGTTTCGAATTGACTTCTTATAGTAACTCTTTCAAAATTTGACTCCCAGTCTTCAATTAGGCCTAAATCAAGCTTTCCATGTCCTAGGAACCAACCGTTATAAAAATTTATAAATTTGGAGCATACCCATGCATTTAAACTATGAAAATCATCTATTCCTTCTCCTCAACATGATCTCCATCAATTTTAAAGATTAATCTTGGTCCCTATACCTCTATTTGGTTGACTCAACCTTCTCAAGTCAACATTGTGTTGTATGTGTCTTCTTAAACACTAATTGTTATGTTAAATCAAACGAGTATAGTCCTTATATCCTTCAATACCTTTGATTTATGGTTTATAGGAAGCTTTGTGTATACCTTAGAATTTTTGACCCTTATCTTCTCCTTCAAATCCTTCTACTACACTTCCAAATTTTGTTCTTAGACCACTAATGCACACCTACAAGTCTACAACAACTCATCGTCACGGTTTCCCAAAAAAATTGTAACTTCTTAGGATGAGATTCCTCTTGAATCTACTTTTATACTCCTTGGTGATGATTTCTACAGAATCTTAGCTCTTGATAAGCTATGTAGGGCTTTCTAAGAATAAATGCATTTAAACCCTAGGTAGGGTTTCACTACTATGTCCGATAGGAAAGGAAAGCTTATAAACACAAAATCATTCTATTTCAAACCTTAGGAATTACCTCCAAGATCTATAAGCCTTTGTTGATCACTATTATATTACCCAGTGAATCCTAGTTAATCCTTCCCTTGCAAAGATAACTTGGTTTCCACCTATGCAGTGGTCTTTTAAAACATAATATCAAACCCTAAGACCACATAAAGACACATTCAAACCAAAAATTTGCATTGTAAACCAAAAATACTTCTTGAGAGAGATGCTCCTACATCAGAAAAACCTACCTCAAATACCTCCTTCAATTCCTATACATCATCCTAATACCTAAGAAAACCTTTTAGGGGAGATTCAGAATCAAATAGCTAAAATTCAATGTTTAATAGAAACTCTAAGAAACCTCAATGCCACGAGTACACATTATTAATATCTAATATTGATAATGTGATGGGTCGAATAAACACATAGGAGGCTTGAAAAATCAGTTCAGTAACAATTCTTATGTAGAAAAATTGTCTTATGAATGGTGAAGAAAAAATATCACCAAATAAAAGTTGTGTACTTTGTTTATTGAACCCGAAACCAAAACACCCTTACTATTGAATCGCAAAATATTACCAATCTATGGTGTAACTACAAGGAGATCAAAAATAATTTTTGGGATGGATGGTGGATGGTTTTTTATCAATAACTTTGCAATAATTTCGAGGTATCACAATATTTCTTGAGGAAGCTATATTGTGAGTTCATTCTCAACAAAATACCATCCTATTTTGATATTAGAGAGTTATATGGTAGAGATAAAGGCTCTACATAGGATAGATTGGGGCACAACATTTACATAACTCGACCACTTAAACCTATCTCTCGCCTATCTATCCAACATGTTTCATTCCCTTTAGTTGTGATGGAGACCATGGAGGTTGAGACACTCTAGTCTATTAGTTATTTGACACATTCTCCACTCTAAGATGGTTCCCATCTCTCTCATGTTGATGAGGCTAGGGTTTTAAGGAATTAGACATCATATAGCATAATTTATCATGCTTTTGAGATTGTGGGAACCTAAATGGTTAATGAGGTTGCTCCATTAAGAGAGAGAGAGAGAGAGATTTTGCTACATATCCGGGTAGGTAATTAGATGCTATCAAGGTGTTGTTTTTGCTACACAACCTGTCTTGGTCTTTCTAGGCCACATCGGTCTAACCATGTCTCTTAATCTCCCTAAGACCGAAATTTGATGGGTGATTTCTTGCAAACCATGACACCTAGGAATGTATCATCTAAACCTAAAGTTATGCATCTAGTCTATCTATGAAAATCTCTCTCATTTTCTCCCATCTCCGCCCATTTTCTCACGGTCGCAACAAATAAAACACAACAAAATCCTTAATTAATGTCGGTGTTAATATGTTTAGGAGATATTTTACGATTGACACCTCATGGCACCAAACAAATAATGAACATACATCTCGGGTGGACCGTTAAATCTTATCGTAGGTGACATTCTATTGCCCAACCATCTTGGTCCTTCCCGACTACTTTACTTTGGTGATGTATCTTAAGCACATTAAGAGTGAAAAAGAACCAAAGTTAGATGGGTGGTTTATCACAAACTGTGTCACATGATAATGTCTCATCTATACCTACAACTAGACATTTGGTCTTCCTATAAAAACCTCTTTCATTTTATCCCATCTCCCTCCCATTTTTCGTAATCACATCTAATGAAATGCTACAAAAACTTCAATTAGTGTCGTGTTAGGGCGTATTGGGAGATATTTTACATTGACACCTGTGGCACCAAATTGATGGTGTCCACAAAGCTAGGTGGGCTATGAGATGCCATCATAGGTTTTTTCCACTTCCCATTCATCTCGGTCCTTCCAGACTACATTGGTTTAGCGATGTTTATTAAGTGCCCTGAGAATGAAAAGTAGGCAAACTTTGATAAGAAATGTCTCACAAACCACAACTAGGGAATTTTCATATACACCCATAATTGGCAATTTTATTTGTCTACAAAAATGTCTCTCATTTCCCCTATCTGCTTCACATTTTATCGTAGTCACAATTATAGAAACACGAGAAAAACCTTTAATTAATGTTAGTATTAGGGCATCTAGGGTTAGTGTTAGTGTTAGTATAAAACCAAATTCTTCGGGTCGCAAGATGTTCTTTGATGCTCACCTTTTGTCATTATAGATTCACAAAATGGTCGTTGGAGTCATCGGGAACCTGCAATAAAGAATATACTTACTAAACCCTCAAATAGACATCAATTCCTAAAAAGAAAGATGCGAAAGAGGTGTCAAATTATCCTTAGCTGCCACAATGGTGACTTAGAACTAAGCATTACACTACATCTCGGACTCAATGTAGTTCGTGTGCTTGTGTGTTTAATAGCACTCCTAGGTTGCCCTTACGCCAATGACGCTAAGATAGTGGGAAATAACTAGATAAAAATGCAAATGTGTGGATAGAATAGAAAGCAATCCCCCCCCTATGCGGTTTGTATATAGAGTAATATGCCTAAATGTAGTCCCTTGCTCTATGTAGATAGCTAGCCCTTGATAAGAACTGTCCGCCCATATAATTGTATGTATGTCATGTTTATATAGGGATATCTTGTTTGAATTTCAATAATAATGACTCGACATGCCGACTAGTGCCTTGGGAGATGAGAGGAAAACTAAAAAAGGCGGACCTTCATCTTCATCATACTAACACACACTTCATTACACTATTACGACCATCTCATAATTTCACAACTTTATTCATACATGCAATAGAATTTTTGGCAATCATATTATAGGCATCATCTATCATCATACATTGTAAAACAATTCAACAAATACAAACAATATTCAACACATCACGCATCACATATAACAACAATAATCAATGCATCATACATCATCACATCAATAAAACATCAAATACAATGATCATACACCAATAAGTCCATATATATATATATATATATATATATATATATATATATATAGTTCACAATCATAATTATAAAACATCTCATACCGGGGCAACTCCCCTACATCAATACATCTATATATATCATATCTCATCATCATTAAAACTATCTCGCGCCGTAAGAGCTCTAGAACTAGAATCTTCATCGCTCACCCTACGCCGTTGATCGCAGCCCCTATATCTCTCCACCCGCATATGCGATAATGTGTTTTTAGTACACTACTCGTGAAGCGACCCCGTAACTCACGTACCATAAAAATACATCCTATGCTAAGGGAATACTACCCGTGGACTCTCTAGCTTGTTATGTCTCCTCGTGCGCCTCATCTTTCTCGCCCAAGAAGCATGATACACGTCTTTGTTATCACCATTGGCTCAAACAAATGCGCATGCTCTCCCACAATATCATCAACATGCTCTAGCATACCTCCACTCACGAGTACATCGGTGGGCACATTACATGTCAATCTACGGATGGATGTGTCCATAATTAACGACCAATATGCATCACCTGCACCCATAGATCAACGTATTAGACAAAAATGATAATTACACAAAAAAGAGCAAATGATCAAACATCACTATACAAATATTCATGCTCTGCAATCATTTCCACTGCATTATTGGGGGCATGTGCTTTCCCCTCTGATCCTCCTCTTGGTGGTGCTCCCACCACATATACAAACACTAGAAACAAAAACACCCACCGATGTGACGCCCACCATAGATGATAGGCCTCGGTGCACCCCATATTTTCAACATCTATTGACTCAATCGTTGATTCGAATCATACGGACTGGAGGTACTATATGCACTCATGTGGGCCCTGGTCTAGGTCTAGCCCTCCTCGGTGCCCTAATGGATCTCAACCATATATATGGCTCTAGGGGCACATTCTAGGACATACCAAACTGTCGTGATACACACTCCACCTGAAATAACTCGGCCACCCCTGGAAACGGATCCTATAGCCACATAATCCGTCGAGTGGATCGTAGCTCTACTACATCCTCTAGCCATCCCCTATAGTCTCAAAAGATGGCCTCCATATCTTGGCCTCTGGCCCCATTTAATCGACATAGCTCTATAGGTATCTGTATCCATCTACCCGCCACAAACACCAACCCATCACTTTACAAATATATCGGCCTAGCCCACTCTCCTTATGGTCCAACAACTGGCCTTATTACCACAATATGCTCATAGGCCCAAACATGTAACAATGTGGTAGTTACAATACCACCCCTATGCTCCTCATGTGTAAATCAGTATAAATCTTTGTACAAGTAGGCCAATACACATCGCGCCTGGCATACCTTGTACTCTCCTTCTCTATCTCGATGGCGTACGTCATGCATCTTATACAAGATGCCTACCCTACCACCCTCCACTATAATCGACTAAGTAATCACCACAATAATAAAATTCTACAATCGAGGAACCCCGATCTCAATATAACATCCAAACTAATGTGGACTCGAGTATAAACTTGGGTCCCAAAAATATCACCTAAAAGCCCTCATTTTCCGTGTGCATCATCCATGGCCATAACTTGAACCCTCACACCGACAATAGGCAATCAAGTATGTGATACACATTCTCTAAAATAACTATCATCTCCCCTACAAAGGTAACCAAAAGGTGCATGTATCCGCACACCACCTCTCACACAAAGTTTTGATCTTATACATATTATGGGGCACATCCCCCATCCTCGCTATGTGCCGCAGGCCGACATGATCTAGAAAATCCTACTCATCATCTAACAACCCCAATCCTAGCAATGTACTCAAATGGTGGCCAACAAAAACTCTCTCGAGTGGATATCCCTCTACACACCACAAAAAGACAACAAATGCATTGTTAGAACATCATACATATGCAAATTCAACCACCAACTACATCAACAAATATCCATTTTCACATTTACAACACTCTGTGCTCAACCCATGCTTTTCGGGACATTAGTGACAAGAATTAGGAGTGGAGCGCCGGGAGTAGGTCACTAGCACCCATGCCTAGGCGCTAGTGTCTCGAGGGTCATTAACACCTTCACCACTTTTGTTTGAGTCTAAAATTTTGTGAAATTCAAAAATATTTTTTTATAAAAGTTCATAAAAATGACTCATATCAACACATTTTTCAAAAAACTTCACATTTATTAGATCTATTGTTGTACGTGACGCCACAACCACCGCGACCATCTTGAACCGACTCAATCGTGGTGCTCTCACTTGAGGCATCTTCACACACCCAAATCTCACAATCACACTAGTGCAATAATCAAATGAATTTCCTATTCACTTTTTCACATTACTATTTATAGTAACTCCTCATTACCTACCTTATTATAGTCATTATTTGTAATCATTTTCTTAACTAATACACACTACATGATTTCACTCATATCTTGAGCATATTTACTCTGATTTCTATCTCATTCATGCCATTCCCTTTAGAATTCCACCTACTACGACATCACACATGTCCCACACATAATGTTCCTCCTTAACATCATCATCATTCAATATACACGCACTTTTGTGATATACATCCTACATTCTCCATTATATCCTTATGCGCTTACTTTCGGCTCAACGTTCGTTTTCATCACCACTTCACCTTTCATCGAAAGGGGGCATACAATTAGGGTCATCTTATAATTCCCCTTACATCATTACACGATCAATCTACATTTCTAACCTAACATTATCAAACATTTTCTCATACATCATTCACATCGATTCTCCCAATGACCTAACACGGGGAAACAAGCGTAAAATCTCTCCATGAGTAACCAATCAATCAATCAATCAATCAATCAAACAATCACAATCACACAAATCTTCCACTATTCAATCAATCAACACGAACACAAAATACTTATCCTCCCAGATGACCTAACTTGGGAGTTATATCACCACTTTCCTAGATGACCTAACATGGGAAGTTATTCTACATTTTGTGACCGCTTCTAGATGACCTAACATGGAAGCCAACACATACACATTTGGCGACACCCATGGAGTGGGGGAAATGAGACGTCATTACCTTTCCTGTAATGATTCTATATGGGTTATCATGTTTGATCAAATTTGGATCGAAATCACCAAAATTTGATCTTTGTCTGTATGCAACGGCTAGATCTTTTGAGGATGTAGTCAAAGTTGGATGCTAAAACTAGGCCTCTCTCCCTACACTCTTCCTTTGGCGGCAGGATTCCCAAACCATCAATTTTTCACACACACACAATCGGGTTGGGAATTGATCCTTCCTACCCCATCACATCTCCATTAAACAAAAACAAATCAAAATCTCAAATCATTCAACACCACAATCATCAATCTCGCTTAGCACTCCTCATAATGGTTCCACGTCTCTCATTACGCCGCATGAATCAACACATTGATCCATGGTTCACAACACTATATGTTCTCACTCAACACATACTTCTATCACACTCTTCATGTACTTCAGTGACATGGAGTTCTTTGGACTTCTCTCAGGTATGCATCTCTATATACTTCATGTTACCGAGCTTTCGCTCACCAACATAAAGTGGGGGAAAATGTAAACATAAAATTACACACTTAATACTTTTATTATACCGCCAAGTATTTTGTTTTATATAAAGATCTCGCATACAAAAAGTATTCATTGATGACTCATTCCATAGTCCATCCATTGTTTGTCTTGTGTGTCTTTATTTGCTTTTATCTTCTACACTTGTCACCCATACACGAGTTCTAGTTAGGTCACGGGGATTCTGTTTATCAGTTCTCATTCATCTATCGCCACTTGTCTCTAGAAATTAGCGCCTAGGACTACACTAGCGCAAGGCATTCATGTCTATCACGGGTGCATGTGTCCTCTTTATGTTTGATCTTATTTTTGACATTTGAGGTCGGTCTTTTGGGTTTCCCTCTCATCTCCTGAGGTACTAGTCGGCATTTCGGGTCATTAGTATTGAAATTCGAATAAGAGATCCCTATATAAACATAACATACATACCATTATATGGGTGAATAATTCTTATCAAGGGCTAGCTCTCTACATATAGCAAGAGACTGCATTTTAGCACATTAGTCTACATACACACTACATAGGAAGGGGAGTTCATTCTATTTCATCCACACATTTGCATTTTTATCTAGCTATTGTCCATTATCTTGGCGTCATTGGCACAAGGACGACCTAGGAGCACTTTTGCGCACACAAGCGCACATAACTACATTGGGTATGAGATGTAGTGCAACTCTTAGTTGTAAGTCCATTGTTGTGGCGGTGAGGACAGTCGACTCCTCATTTTGCATATTTATTTTATAGGGTTTGATGTCTGTTTGAGGGTTTTATAGGTTCCGGTGACTCGAATGATCATTGTGCGAATCAGTAGCAACAAAAGGAGAGCATTAAAAAACATCTTGTGAGCGAAGAATTTGGGTTTTGATCATTTCCATGAGACCCAAGCACCTGTGAACTTGATTCCTAGGGTGCCCAAGAACACCCATATCCCTCTCCAGATGCCCCAATTCACCATTTCCACCTCTCGCTACATTTTTCTATGTTTTGTTGCACACTGTGCTATGCTTTTGTTTCATCACATTGTCCGGTCTAGACTTATCTTGTGGGATAAGTGAAACTCGGATAAGTACCTTACCCCCTCATTTCCTTTCATAATTAGAATAAAATAAATTGTATAGCATTTATATGCCATTGTATATCATCTATAATGAGATCTTTGCATTTAGATTTAAATAAATATTTAGATTTTATTGAATCAGATTGCCATAAGATCATAGTAAGTGCACAAGATGTCTCAATAGTGCTATCAAAGAGGAATAAAAACAATAAATAATTTTTCCCAAGAAAATGTACTTAAAATGTTTAGCTATAGATTTTTAAAGACTTCTAAAAATATTTATATATATATAGACCACTTGAAGTTAATGCAAAGCTGAAATTTACATGGTGAAAAGAACTAAAAACAATGAACCCCATCACAACCTTTTGTCTTCTTAATTTTATCTTTCTTTTGCTCGTATTTTTGTTTAAGAAACCTTTTTAGTATCTTGTGCAGTTTAATAAATGTTTAATATGTTTTTGTTGATCTCCTCCCCTTTTCCTTTGCGACCACAAATTGATTTCATGCTTATCTCATCCCCGATTTTTAACCAATCTGGAAATATTTTAAACCAAACCAACCTTTACCAAGTCCAATAGTAAATATTTTATACCGACATTTCCCCAAGTGTATTTACCAATCATCTATACCAAGAATAGTTGCAAACCAAAATTTCATAGTAAATTTTTTTAAAAATGTTTTACATGTTATGTCCTTTACGTAGAGTTATATCGGTTTTAATACATTGTATTGGCATTTTACATCATGTACATATTTCGGATATTGAAATGCAAAAACATATTTAGGTACTATATTTCTTAGTTTTTCTCTTTCTTTCTAAATGCATTTTTCTTGGAAATATTTTGTGTATGGGAATTTGTACAATAACATGTGAACGACTAACATTCATAATGACCTTTGTAAAGTTTGAAAAAGAAAAAAAAGACACCTAAAATAGATTATGTATTGCATGCTTATGTTCGTTTCGTTGTTATAGTTTAGGTATGATACTCATCCTTGCATATTGAAACAACAATAGTTGATGAATCTACATTTTATACTCATTTAAGGAATTGATTTATAAATATATTTACATTCAAGAACAATCACTTGTTTTGTCTATACTTTTTGAGAAAAACACAAAAAATGCCACCTAGAAAACAAAATAGTTATTTGAATAATACTTTCATGCATATGTGCATTAATGTAGAGAAGACTACACATATGATAATCATAACTATCCTTGTATTGATATTGTTTTTTCGTAATTTAATTTCTACAAAGACCATACATCTAAATATAATGTTAGAGATTGTTTGTTTGATGCATTTGTTGTCTACGGTACATTTTTGATATAGTTCCATTGAAATAAGAGCTAGGATTATAGACCACTTTCTGGATTGTTTAGAAAGAGGGGATCATGATGCATTAACATCTTTACAACTAGAATTGGATTTAGAGACTCTTTACACTTTGCATGGAATACACGATCCTCAAACATATTTTTGTCAGATGAAATTGTTTGCGAAGTTACAAAGTGACCACCAAGAAGAACTTAGCTTATGGAGAGCCATTTTTGCATAAAATGGCTAAGTTGAGCTTGACATATCAATATGGATATGGTTTTCAACCAAGTCCAACAATTATCTCCAATTTAATGCATCGACCCATGCCCTTCCATATTGTATTCTATTTCATGATTCAAACCCCCTTTTTGGTCATTATGAGCCACTACTTTGGAAAAAATGACAACTATACTCTTTCCATTCCTCACAATCAATTATTATTTTCTTCCATATCTATGAACCTTATTACATTGATATGGTAAATGATTTTGAAAGATTTGACATGTGTCATTTAAAATGTAACATTGAAAATTGCATTGATAGCTTATTTTGTTTCTTTTTGTCAACTTTTAGCAATAAATTTGACATACAATGTCTTCGTCACTATGTTACACAATCATTTTGCATCTCCTATCTTCGTGGATGTGAGAAATAAAAAAGATCCTCTCTAATTAGCTTCACCAAAATATTTAGAAAACATTTCCAGGTATTGCAAATTGGGAGGGATTGTAATAAACATGGCCATGGCATACCAACCGCACACAATGGAAGAATATGACCTTTGTTTACAATGGTTTTCTACTATATTTGATGCCAAAATACAATTATGGAAACCAAACCCTATATATCTAAAATCTATGTTATCATCCAATTCCTTTAGTAACATATATCATGATCTGGTTTGACCAAGTGCAAGGTAGATTTCGTTATGAAGCCTTGACTAGAAAGAGTTCTCTTCTTCATGCAATATTTCCTCTTGTTGCACATGATATAATTTCATTTTTATCTTCGCATAAAAGCCTTCAATGTATGAAAAATATAATTCTAGAAACATCATTGTGTTTATGAAAAAAATAGCAAAACAAAATGTAAATTATGAGAAAATGCATTACCTAGACCTTTAACCAACTTTATACATTCCCATCTCAAAGGCCAAAATGAAAAAAAAAAATTATTTACTCATCTTCTCTCTATGCCATATAAAGTGCATGATCCGCGCACGTGGGCATTGCATAAAAAATATAATCACGATATGTGGCCTTTTTTACTCTCAAGAAAAAGACACACCAACTAATGAATGCCATATTTGTAAACAAAATCCATTTCAATTATAATATGAAAAACTTTACTAAATTGGCAAAAAAATATCATTCATTGACTTCTCATCAATTTCGTTACAATCAAAGTCAATATGTTTCCCTTGTTCTTTTTTTTTTGGCTATGGTGTTTTCCAAAGTTTATGTCCCATGAACATATTTCCATGCCTATTTTCCTTCCACATGGAAAGGCTCACTGACCTCGAAGAAAGACTAGTTTCTCTTAGACTTGCATTTGAACAAATTAGGCATCGATCCTACAAACATCCTCAATTTTCCTTGAAAGGAGAAATCATAAATATACAACATATGTCAATATTGTACAAATTACATTTCCGCTGTCTATTGACAAAACAAAAATTATTTCCACAATACTTAAGTTCAACCTTGAATATAAAAACCCTTACACATCAGGCAATGTGCGTATCAACATGACCATGACAACACTTATAGATTTATGCAAAACCACACTATACCAAATGAAAAATGTAAAACTAAATCATGCATGGGAACAAGTCCTTTCATTAGATGATAAAATTTTCAAAACAAAAATGAAAAATGTACACCAAGCCCCCTTGATAGTGACTCTTTAGATGATGACAGTGAAGATGATAATGCATGTGACACTTTAGTCCACACATTTACCATCCAGAAACTATACATGCTCTTTGAGAAAAAATTATAGAGGTTTCTCCTGCTAAAAGTTTAAAGCTTGGAATCTTCTAAGATAAATAATCAAGAAATGAATTTTCCCAAATTATTTTTTGGTGAACCTTGATCCCCAACAACATTGCAAATATTTTCATATCAAAAAGTAGCACAATGGGAGTTACTAAATTCAGACCGTAGATTTTCTTATCACATTACTGATATTTTCTTCAAAGTAATGAAAATAATTGTTCAACAAGTTATCCAATCCATGTGGGTGTGTATTAGGAAAGGCCAACTAAAAGGATGAACACTTATTGCAAAAGATGTCAAATATAAGCCCAACTTAGAAAAGCTATTGAAATATGATATAGGCTACATCAATTTCAAGAAAATTCAAAGCTCCCAGGACTTTTTTCAGAACAAACGAGAAAACATATGTTCATGATGATTCCAAAATTGGGACCTCTCGACTTGTTTTGCCACATTTTCTAATGCACATATCATTGTTGGCTACCACTCATTATTGCCCTTGTAAAGCTTTAAAGACATTATCAATAGTTTGTGCCCCAAAAGTGCCATAATTACTTGATTTAGATGATGAAAAATTGCTTGTGAAAAATGATCATGTCACTTGCACACGCATTACAAATATAGATTAAATATGAAATGACTACTTTCCATAGAAAAAAACATTATTTTGGAGAGATATTGTACTACTTTTAGGTTAGTGAATTCTAAAACATAGTCAACACACATAGTCATTGGTTACTATGGATTAAAAATGCACTTGGTTATGGATATAGTGAAATATATTAATATGAGAACTTTGTAGATAAATACATAACATGCAACACTAAACCTTTCCCTCCACACATCTCAAATTACATCAACATCATCATACAAAGAGTAAAAAAACAAAAAAAGTGTAGATACAATTTCCCCCTTCCACCAATGAAAAAAAAAAATCCTTGAACCTTTTGAAGATCCTGACCCGATGGCTATTGCAAATGCTCATACTATTTTCTTGGCTCTTGAAAAAAACCATTATGAAATTTCAATTTCATTTGAAACATTCCTCGAAGAACTAGACATGGATGAGACCCAATACATCCATTACATCCAAACGACACTAAAACAACCTACATTGTTTTTGAAAATAAAACCAAGTCAAGCATGGAACAATAGCTCCTCTAAACAAATACCAAGACTTTGGAAAGCAAACATAGATGCAAAATGTTTACTCAATACCTATGCCATTTCAACTTATTGTTCTTCTTACATGACAAAAATGATCGGTTAATTACAAAAAGCATTCACAAGGATTTAATTAAAACATCAAACATTACATATAGATGCTATAGAAATGCTTCAAATCTTGGAAATGCAATGCTTAATATGCAAAAATGTTCGCAAAGGCATGTCATAAAGTACTATCAATTTCGTTGAAAACACTTCCAGAAAGTGTACTTTCATAAACACTTCTAGTTAAGAAAATTGCACTTTCATTCTGAAATATCCTACATTGTTGGACAAAGAACCTGATAATTCTATAAACATTATGTCTAATGCATTATAGATCATTATATTATGCGGCCATGCTCCATATATATGATCTATCTTGTTGAATTTGTCTCTTCCTTTAACAAATAAGGGGAAAAAGTGCACTCATGCAAAAAAGCACTTGTCATTCAATTTGATAATTACAACAAACATTTTCACAATGAAAAGCACTATTAAGAGAAAAAAAAATGCTTTACATTCCTTTTAGAGATAACAAAGAGTCTATTAAATTTGGTTTCTCTACATGGAAAAATGCATATGCCTTCTATAAAGAAACCATGTGAAAAAATGAACCCAAATTCTCCTATGTCATCAACGAAAAATGGGGAGACATGGAAACAACCCTTCATGACTTAGACGTTGACATAAAGGCTACTACTTTATGTTCTTCCCACCATGACATGCAAACACAAAAGTCATGAAAAATATGACATACAACTTGACTTCCCCCTGGAAAACTCAGAAATGACCCGACATCCAAGGGTGCAATGTATTCAAATCACTAGAAATCATGATATACAAGACAAATCCACATTTTACCAAAATATGTGATTGCTAAATGAAAAAACAAGCTATTATAAATGACCTTGCATATAGAAAACATAAATAACCTACAAATCCTTTATACCTTTTCCCTCGGAGGAGCTGGTACAAGAAAAAGCTTCACATCTAAAATGATATTTGAGACTTTACTATGCATTTACAATAGCTCAATCAACAAGTGACCCTTTAAAAACTAGATGTTTGATATTAGCTTTCATAGGTAAGGTACTTATAACGTGGTGGCATAAAGCTTCATTCTAATTTTTGCTACCTTTTAATCGATTTGAGCTCCTTCCACTAACTAGTGAACACTTAGATGCATTGGAAAAACACTATGAACAGTTATAACTTGCCCTCATAGATGAGGTTTCCTTAGTTGGAGGAAAACTACTATACTTTGTTGACAAGCGTTTAAGAGAAATTAAACACATGCCAACTACATTCTTTGGAAACATTGACATGATTTTTTGGTGATTTCTACCAAGCACAACCTATCAATGATTGCCTTGTATTTGACACACTAAAATAGCCAGATAAATATTGCCATATGATTTTTGGAAAAAAAAAGTGAAAGTTTTTGAATTGATTGAACCTATGCGCCAAAAAGATGACCATTTTGTATTTGTGATAAATAGAATCCGTATTGGTTCACACACAATCTTTGATATCACTTATTTGAACCTAACATGTTATCATCTTGCACCAAACAACCCCATATTTCCATATCTTTTCTACAAAAACTCTGATGTCGAAAATCACAACAACAAAATGCTTCTACTTGCACATGGTGATAAAATTGTCCTCTACTCACTTGATGAAGAAGAAACATCTCATAATGAAACACATACCTACTCCAAAACACTAGAACTACCCAAAAAAATTGAACTCAAAAAAAGATATGTTTGTTGAACTCTTTGTTGGAAATTATGACATTCAAGATGGGCTAGTGAATGGTTCTGACGGAATTTTCAAAGCCTACACAACAACCCCTGATCTTGACTTGGTATGGATTCAATTCAATTCTAGAAACATTGGCCATCGAAAAATGTCAAAGTATGCACATATGTATATACACATGAAATTGCACCTACATGGGTTCCTATTGCTCATATATGTAGACCCCTTCGTAAAAAACATACAAAACTCTAGTTACGATTCGTAAGCAATTTCATATTCAAATATGTTGTGCTCACACAATTCACAGAGCACAAGGAATAACACTAGATAATCTTGCATTTTTCCCTCATGGAGTTATAGGTCATGGTCTAATATATACAACTCTTTCTCGTGTCAAAAGTGTGGCTAATATGTATTTACTATATCCTCTTACACAAAAAAACTTCACGCTTAAAAAAATGTTGTAGAAATGAAATGAATGAATCTTGAATCAAAATGGGAACTACAAAATGAATTCTCCAGCATTGATTATTCTTCTTCGATATTGTTCTCTTCTCTAAACACAAAATTCTTCATATCCACAAGAGGACAATACTCATGACCATGATTTAATGTTATCTCAAATAATTTGTTTACAAGAAACTCAATTGCATTCTCTCACCACAAATAATTTTATTCCAGGATACCATAGTCTATCCGCACATCATGTCCATGGTGTTATGATATGTGCCAAGAAAAATATACCCTTTGTTCAAACACTTTCTTTCCATAATACAAATGTCAAAGCAAATTTTTGCAAATGTTCTTCTCCATGGACAACTTTTTATGATAATCAATGTATACGCATCTCCAAAAGTAAGCTTCGATAACATTTGTTCTATTTTAGACAAAGTTTTATCAAATATTTTCCTTAATACACCTTCATACTTGTTCGGAGATTTCAACATTGATATGCACATACACACAAGAAAATCCAAGCTTCTAAGGACATACATGCAACAAAACAACTTTCATTTATATATTCCACAAGCAAGTGTGTTTACGCACAACAACATTGATCATGTATGGTCAAACTCTGCACAATATCTTTGTCAATCATATGAGAGACATGTGTACTGGAGTGATCATCCTGCTATTTTTCTTCTCCTGAAAAACAAATAAAACATTTAGTGGCAAGATTACTTGTTTTCATTTTTTTTCTCTAATAAAATTTCATTTACTTAAGTACAAGATTTTTCTTTTCTCCCCACTTACATTATTATTGCTTTTACATATTGTAGATTTATAGCTTTTTCAATATTGTATCCTCCTCAAAATCGACAAACAAGACATTTGTTGGTAAAATTATTTGTTTTCATTTCTCTCCTCTGCTTAAATAACATTTACCTAACTACGAACTTTATATTTTCTTCCCAATTACATTACTATTGATTTTACAATATTTATATTTCCAGCTTTTCCTAAATATGGAATCTGTTAGAAGTAAAAAAATTAAAATAAATGCTCAAAACACGTAACTAGAACAATCTCATGACATACTAACCAAAAGATGGCAACAATAATTTTGATCAAGACATTGAGATGACATTGCTTCAAGATTCCATGTGGTAATTTCTCACTACTTTGATAAGTCATTAACTTTCTTACATTTCATGAAGTTATATAGACTGATTCAAATATTAACTTGGTTACATTTTATTAACATGCAACACAAAAACTCATTCGAGTATTCCCCACACAATACTTCAACTTTTTCACGAAAACCAGCAAATGTTTTCAAAGGAAATGTCCTCCTTGTCTATGGACCAACACATGCCAAATCAGTTTCTCCTTCAAAAGTTGAAATTTTCCATGTAGACCTTGTTGACAAAAATGGACAAATGACAATTACCATGAACATTAGCAACAACCTTGTTGACGTATTTGCACCACATGTCATTCTGGGAACATGTTTACGCATCACCAATTTCACAATAAAGGATTTAAAAAATACAAAAGAGGTAATGTTGATTGTTGCATTGTAGTCACTCCTAAAACCAAAACGTAAACCATTCCAACAATTTTTGAAACAAGAATATTAACACCTGCAAACACAATACATTCTCTTGTGCATTCCCCTGTTGCATACTCAGTTCGTTCCTTTGCAACAATTATCACAGGAACTCATCATTCCAATAATCAATATCTACTTTATGTGAAGGATGATGACACTGAACATGGCATAACAATTGTAAATTATTTTCTCCTTTTCTTTTGTTTTATTTTATATTCTTCTATCTACCTTTCTTTTTAGAACTTAATCTCAATGCCATTAACATTTACTAATGAATTTTTGAGGTTCAATTAGGAAGCCTTTTCCTCCCTCTTTACCGCATGATACAAGAAAGCCTTGCTACTGGAACACTGCCACTCTTCCTATTTAAAAACTTTTATAGACAAGGACTGCAAGGATCATGTACTTTTTGTGCCATCATTGATTCTCTCAATGATGCATGCACCAAACAACATTTACATTCTCTTGTAATTTCCAACATACAAGTATCTATTCATGGTCTCTTATTTCTTGCATTAAACATTTGATTTCATTTTCTCACTCTTCCCTATTCTTTGTAATTGTTTTCACGTACTAAAATTTATGAAAACATTTCAATGGTGCAAAATAACGAATTGAAACAAATTACTTATTAATTTTAGGTTCTCTTAAAGTTGAAAGAGCTGCCATTGAAGTGTACAAATCCATTAGGAATGTTACACCAACTGGAAAAAATAATCCTAACAGAAGATGTGATGAAGATGAAGTAACACTCCTAATGAATTTGTAAACTCTAGGAAATCTTAAGCAACAATTGTTTCAACATTTAGGCAACTTAAAATAGCAATTAATTTGTTTCATTTGTTATTTTACAATGAATAATAACTTTCAGAAACTATTCTTCTAAATTGCATCATCTATCATTAGACAAGAGTTTATTTGGTAAAGAACAACATACCTATACATCATTTGTCAAAACCGTAATGATCCCTCAAGAAATCTAGTAATTTTTTTGTTCTCTGCTTAGATACCAAAGTTCACTCCTCCGGATAACTATTATGAGTTGGTAGTAATTCTAGGTCGTTGGTACTAAAATAGAAAGGTGTAACTATAAATTTTGGTTGCCATCTTTTATTGGCCAACAAGGTGAAGGATTAAGACACCCTTCCAAGTTCGGTGGACAAGAGAGATGGGTCGGTGGGACATATTTGCTGCACATAAGACCATTAATCTTTGACAACATTGAAAAGAAAGAACATGAAAAGGGTATTCTAAGCGAGGAAAATAACACAGAGTAAACAAAATTTGATGAGGGTGGTGTTTAAAAACACCATTAATCTTCAAAAGGGAGAAACATGGAGTGAGCCCAATCTTTCGGTAATATCGCCACATCAATGTCAATCTCCATGCTCTCGCAATTAAGATTGAGAGAGCATAATCATTCTCTTGTAGAATTCCTTGCAGATCTAGGAAGATAAATTTTATCAAGCACAAAAGAACAAATTTGCGTTATAGCTTCATAGATCAACTAGAAAGAAAAACACATAACTGCGAGATAAAAAAGAAAAACATAGTCTGTTGGAGAAAAATGGAGCATTCAAAAATACACATCATATTTTCTTTCTCACAAATTAGACATTACAATATACTATATATTAGAAAGAAGGCACCGTATGAAGAACGACAAATATGGTGAAGACTGAAGTTAACAACCTTGATTGAGCAAAAGGAATGGATCTTAACTGAGTTGAAAGCAAAGTGATCCACAATCTGTGCTAGGTGAACTGAAGTGTGGTTAGTTGGAATTAACCACTAACACCCCCCTTAATTCTAACTAAGGAGAAAAGAAAAGCCTAAAGAAAATAATTAGGAAAGAGGAAAAACCCTATGGTAACAAAACCCCCCCTTAAACCTAACTAAGGAGAAAAAGGCCTATAGAGGCAACAAAGATGGGTTCTGGCATCAAGGCCATTTTAGGTACCCATTTACATATAAAATTCCCTCACAAATATAGAGAGAATATAAGAAAGGAAGATATGAATCTCCCCATAGTGAAAGAGATTATGTGCCAATGATGAATGCATGAAGACAAAATATGATCCACTACTTGCAAACAACATTTTCTCCCTTAGGAAGAAAAGGATCCATTGGTGATTGGAGAAGCCAATCCAAAAAGATGGGTGATACTGGAATCCAAATCCAGATGATGTGTGCCTCAGAAAACTGCTCACATGTCCACATGTCGAGAAAACAATGATGGTGATCCAAGATCTTGTGAAGATTGATCTAGAGCAAGTTGCAAAGGTGAAGAAGATGGTGGGCCAACAACGTTGATGTAGCTGTCATCAAAGAGGAGAGATAACCCCTCAAATTTGTCCTCCAAGTCTGGAATATGAGTCTCCATAAACAAGTGTGAAACTCCTACAAGAGATCATCCCAAAAAGATGAATCAGGAAGACTATGGATGCCCTACTATAAGAAGCCAGTGGAAGCTTTCGAAGAAGCAACACAGAACTCAGAAGTAGCAACAGATGCAAGGACAAAAGAGTGGTCCTTAAAGAGAAGACATATGTCTTCAATAGTGTCATCTAGATCCGAAATTAGGGATTCTACAAACAAAAAGAAATGTCTGGTAGAAATTGTTCCCAATCGACTGAATCCAAAAGACATAAATGATCCCACTGCAAAGAATCACTAGAGGCTCTTGAAGAAGCATCTCTGGAATCTAGATCTGCAACATGTGTTGTTGATGAGAAATCAATGAATTGATCATCCATACAAGATGTGTCCACATTAGATGAGGCAACATAAGTCTCAATATCATCAATGACCTGGTTCTCCAAAGAAACATCACTTTTAGATGAAGATTCAATGTCTCCATACAACTGTCGGATGGTGATCCAAGCAGTGAAAGGGCACTCAAGTGTGCTCTATGTGATGTAGAGTATCCTAAAAATAGTAAGACATATTAGTCCACAGACAATGTCATTATTATTAAGCCATGCATTCTTTTCATCAAGGTCACTTGGCTCAGGAACGAGTCCGAGGAGATAGGGCAGTAGATCCTGCTCAAGGCAAAGTGATTCTTTATCCCTTGTTTCCAAGACAAATAGTTCTCTGAAGCTAGCCTAACAACAAAATGATGAAAATTGTGTTTAAGAGACATGATTAACCCCATGTAAATGGAACTTTATCTCAGTTCAAGATTACAAAGCATGTATAATCCCCCAATAATGAATGCAAAAAAAGCATAAAAAGAAACCTATCCTTCACATGAAAAACATAGTGGATGATAGATGCACTTCAAATAGAGTCTAAAAACTCCAAATCACATCTCTATATGCCACCATATGTATAGGATATAAGGCTATATGAGAGCTCTCTGCCTGTAATTTTTAAGCATAGACATGTCAAATATAAACAACAACATGCAATTTATAAAAAAAAATTGTTCACCATCCTGGCCTGAAACTATCTCCAACAAGGCTCTGATACCATGTAGAATTCCTTGCAGATCTAGGAAGATAAATTTTATCAAGCACAGAAGAACAAATTTGCAGCTATAGCTTCATAGATCAACCAGAAAGAAAAACACAGAACTTTGCAGATAAAAAAAGAAAAACAGAGCAGCTGGAGAAAAACGGAGCATTCAACAAATACTCATCATATTAACTTTCTCACATATTAGAAATTACAATATACTATATATTAGAAAGAAGGCACCGTATGAAGAACAACAAATATGGTGAAGACTGAAGTTAACTGCCTTGATTAAGCATAAGGAATGGATCTTAACTGAGCTGAAAGTAGTGATCCACGATCTACGCTAGGTGAACTGAAATGTGGTTAGCTAGAATTAACCACTAAAAGTTCTCCAATCTCCTGCAATGGATCATCACAATCAATTTCCATTTCCATGCCAATGATATTCTCAGGAACTTTCATATTTACGCGACTTGAGGGCACCCACTATGACGTCTGAAATGGAACCATGGGCTGTTGTTGTTTCTCATTAGCATACTGAGCCATGGACATGGGGGCTGCTGCAACGCCTATGACATACTGTTGTTTCTCATTAACAGACTGAGCACACGGACATGGGGGATGTGTTTGGCATTGGAGTGGACTTTTGTGATGCAGCAAATTCAGACAATGAATTGTTGTGGCTATTGGACATGCTAGATTGGAAATGATTATAAAGTTCAGTGCATCGAAACTTTCTTTAGATTCGAGGTGAGATAAAACAGTAGTGGCTCCGTTGTATTTGAGTAGGTATGTTGATTGGGATAGTCTTTTGCAAGGAAGTTCATGAAAGATTTGGTAGATAATAAAGTAAATGCACATTCCTCAACCAAAATATGTGTTAACCTAATTTTTTTGAAATGAATTGTTCTCATAGTGCCTGTTAATAACTAAACGTCATAACTACCTTGCCTATGTACAAATGTTGTAAGAAGTGCATTGGCTATGCACAAATGTTATAAGAAGCGCCTTCATCTTAGGATGTTTATCACTCAAAAGGAATAAGTTATCTCCAAATATGTGTGAAGTCTCTCTCTATATAAATATATATGTGCCATGCATATATGTGCTTCTATTCCCCTTGAAATTTATTTATTAGCACTATTTATTTACTGTCGGTGTATGTGGAAGCTTATGTATGTATTAATTTCAAGTTCTCTTTTTAGTAAGTGTATGTAGATTTGTAGGATTACTGTCAAGCAGAATTTCACCTTCACGAGTATGAATTATACTACACCAAAAATGGGGAATTTGATCCCTGCATTTACCTTTATATCACCTGTTATTTGCAGGTACCAAGTTTAATCAACAATTTATATTGAACATAACTATGTATTCTTCACATATATAATCGTAGTCCTTACCCTAGACTGGATTTAATGGATAAATGCCAAATGGTTTTGTACCACATGCTTGTAAGCCTTTTTCACATTTCAATTTATTAGTACAACTTTTCTTGTCCAATAGTATATAGATCGTATCTATGCAAATTGCAATAAAAACTTTTATAAGTCTTTTTATCCTAAAAAAATCCCAACAATTATCTTCATTTGTTATCATAGTGAAGCTCCACTGAATACAAAAGTACCCCATACTACAACTCCTTAAAGGGTCTTTTATATATATATATATATATATATATATATATATATATATATCCAACACTATGTATACAATAATTTTTGTCGTGACTTGAATTCGGGATGGAGAAAGTAGATATAAGAAACTCAACCAAAGTGAGGTAAAAGTTCGAGTACCCTCATTTCACTGTCGGAGGAGAAATGATAGTCGCTCTATCCAAGGATCTGTAGGATCTATTCTTCTTATAGCGGGTTCAATCTCTTGGTCAACTTCTAAGTGTTCCCCGGGGTGAGTTTTCTCCGTTTGATTGACATACACATCGTGCTCTTCGTACATAGTTTATTTTCACATTACCTTCTTCATTCCTCTTTCCTTTCCTATGTACTTCTTCACCCTTAGATGCCATTTGCTACACCCATCTTCTTTTCCCATAATTCTTCTTCATTGAGTTTCGCTTCTTCACTATATTCCTTTTGGCGTTCACATCATACATTCCGAGTACGATTGCTTATAGTACCTACAATTATGTGTTCTTTCTTTTCAGTAAAAACTCCACATATGATTTTTCGTTTAATTTTAGATTTTTTTAATCTTAATTTGGAAGGCACAAAAGAAACCGCTGTTTTATGTAAATTGGTCAGCAATCATGGTTTAATAAAGATTTGGGCAACTTCAATTTTTAACTTTTACAAATTTTAATTGATGGGCTATTTAGTGTGAGAAAGTGTCCCTAAAAAAAATCTACCTAATTGATGTGAGAAAGAGTCCCTCAAAAAAATCTGCCAGAAACTGTTCTCGTTTACTTCATTTATGTTGTTTCAAAACAGCAAAATGGGAATTGAAAATGAAAAGCGGTGATCTAACACATTATTTATCTTTAAAATTGATGACAGAACTTAAACTTTGAAAAACATTTCATTGAGGAAGCCTTAAAGCTATTAATATCCCTCCTTCGATTACTGTTCCAGTGGAGTTAAGTTATCAGTATCCTCTTTGCTAGTTTCAGTGGATTATTAGTATCCTTGCTTTGCGAAGAGTTGAGGTTAGATTCCTGTTCCAGTGGAGGAAATAGGATACCCAATGTTTGAGAAACCATGCATAGGGGAAGCCTAAATATTATTAGTATCCCTTATTTGGAAGAAGCTAAATTACTGTCTTTGAACTGTGAGATCATTAATCACCATTACCAGTACTGTTACTGCTACTGTTTCTGAGAGCGTTAATTGAAGGCACGACTAAAGACTTTATGAAGTTTTGGCAAAGTGACACTTATTTCCTGACCAAGCCTCTCCATCTTCCTCTTTATTATGTGTGAGCAACATATCATCATCATAGACTATATGCCATCCTCAAAGTATGCCGACATGGCACTTAAAATAAGTTCACATTTTTCTATGGAAATGAACTGGTAGGTTTATTGCTAGACTTATTAATTTTAGCAAGCATCTATATTAACTATAAAACATGGGCTGGATGGGTGTCCGTAAACAAACATAACTCTAATTTTTGGGCGGCCACCTGGTGGCATTTGACTTACTGATTTCTTCTTACTATGGCGATATATGGTATATCAGAATTGTAGCTAACAGAGGACATGAGCATCTTCACGAGGCATTGACCTTGTTTACTTTTGTCGGCATTCTATCAGCGTGTCCAAAAATAGGAGATTTGACACAGAGCATGGGAGAACAGTGAAAATAAAATGGCGGCTACACCAATAATCATAGCTATTTACATATTCATGCACTGCACTGATTGATATGCACAAGAAAGTTTTCTTAGGAAAACACATTTCAGATAATTAAAACCAAACTCCACAACTTGTTTCCTCATACTCTTAGCCTGTGCCAAAACGAGCATATCATGAACTGTTTGACAAAATGCCTGAAACCGCTTCGGTTTCACTGATTGCAATGATTGCAGGATATGCACAAACTGGGTGTGTTGGAAAGGCCTTGGCACCTTTCCAGAAAATGCAATTGGCAGGTGTACAGGTGGACTCCACAACCTTTTTCAGCATCCTCCCAACTTCTTCCAGAATGGGAGATTTAGAACATGACACGTGAACTGTTTGATGAAATGATTCAGTTAGATGTGGTTCTTCTCAGAAAGTAAAAGAAAACTACTACACACAATAGAGATGTATATGTGAAATGTGGAATCATTATAAGAAAATAGCGTTAGGAGTATTTACAACAACTCTTCTTTTTGAACTAGATCCTAAAAATGCATAAATTCATGTTCTTTCTATTAAACATGTATGCAGAAGGAGGCAGGTAGTGTGAGGTTGAAATGGTAAGGAAATTGATGATAGATAGAGGAAATAAAAAGGTTCTTGGCCGTAGCTGGATTGAAACTCATAAAATGGTACATACTTTTTGTGTAGGTGATAGATAACACTCACAGACATAAGAGATCTATTCACGTTGGAGAAATTGTCTTTAGACATGGAAGGCATCCCTTCTTTCCATGGAAATCTCTCCAATTTATCTAAGTTATTGTTGTATTCTAATAAGCTTTTTGGAACCATTCCAAAAGAAATTGGGCTTCTGAAACAATTGGAAGTTTTGAGGGCAGGGGATAACACGCTATATGGCACCATTCCGAAGGATATTTCCAAATGTACAGAGCTTAGAACATTGGGGTTTGCTTCTTATGCTCTAAATGGATCTGTACCCCAAAAAATTGAGAATATTTTACACTTTAGAATCCTAAATTTGTAGGAGAAATTTTTAGCGGCTTCATACCTACTAAGCTAGGACATTGTAAGCCAAAGCTCAAATATAGAACAGTTGGATTTGTTTGAAAATGCCCTTAATGAATCAATTCCTAGTAATCTACGTTTTTAAAAAAAATTATTAAATGCTTTTGACCTGAGCTTTGAGCCTGGAGGGTTAGGCCCCAACCATACAAGAGAGGAGGAAAAGAAGAGGAGAAGAGGAAGAAGGGAAGAAGAAAGACCACCATCCACAGGAAAGTGGACAGTGAAGGAAACACCGAAATGCGAAACCAAAAGCAAACTAGAACTCCCAAGGCCAAAACCCAAACACTCAACCGAATTGGGTGCCCGCACGCCTATTAGCCTCGCGCAGAAGGAGGTGGAAGGCTCCACTCGCCCTGTCCTTGAGCTCGTTCCACTTATCGATGGCAGAGTGAACAGGAAACAAGGCCGCATCAATGTCCACATCGGGAAGAAGTCTGTGATCGAGCCGACCCATGAAAACATAGAATTAACGTTTTGGGTGTAGTGGAGAAGATCATGATACTGGCCACAGAGCCACTGAATGCCATGGCTGCACCGATGGCAAGCTCATCAACTTCTTCAACCCAAAGAAGAGGATCTAGGAGAGAGAAGTCGAGCAGTTCTTCATGAAGGCCGACCCTATGAGCAGGGTAAATCTTGTTGTCGGCGACGAATTCAACAACAATCGGGTCCTGATGAAGAAGCAGACAGTAAAGAGACAAAAGTCTGAAGCGATATCCGAGTTGGAGTGAACACGACGCGACCGGAAGTGATAAGAGTCACCTAAGATAGTTTCAATAGCTTCGGCCTCTAGATGAGAAGAGTAGCGGAAGACTTTGGAGAGACGATTTCTGTCAATTTCATGAGGCGAAGCTTCTTCTGGAACCGAGCTGCGAAGAAAACAAAAGGGAAACCAAGGAACGCCATGAAGGGAGAAGAGAAACGAGCAAAGCAAAGGCAAAAACAAAGGAAAAGAGGCATGAATCCACACAGAGCTGACGCCCACGCCTAAAAGGGGCATTACACGCGCGGAGGGACAAATCCAATCTACTGTTGTGTACCCAACCGCTCGTGTGAGATGATGAAAGAAAGGCCTTGCCATGCTTCAACATATCTCGAGATGACATTGGCGGCAGGATGATCAATGGCAAAGTTAGCAAGAAGATCCGCAACATGATTAGCTTCACGAAAGATATGTGTGATGTGCCAAGTACGAATTTTGCCAAGCCAAAAGAGGATATTAAAAATAAAAGGATTAATTTTCCACGAAGGGGAAGACCCACTAGAGATAGCTTGAATTATGATTTGGGAATCACCTTCTATGAAAAGGGAGTCACATCCTAATTGAACAACCAATTTGACCCCTTCCTTAAGCAAGCAAGAAGGGGAAAGGAACCCACATAAATGAGATTACCGTATCACACCTGATAATACAACCAACACAGATTTACCAGGGTTCCCCCTCGAGGCACCATCAAAATTCAGTTTCCACATGCCCCTAGGGGGAGGTCTCCACTTGGCCCTTTTTCTTCTAATTAATTTCTCAACTTGGGAGAGACCTTTTTTGATGATGGAACCAGGGTAGGGAGTTTGATAAGTGGCCATGAATTTCTCAACTTGGGAGAGAAATTTTTTAATGATGAAAAAATGGGATTAGAGAGGTTGTTTTTACTGACTTTTTCCGAGATGGCCACTTCCAGCTTATTAAGAAAAATAGGGAGCTCAACAGTTTGTTCCTGGAATAATCGTAAATTGCATTCCCACCAAATGTGCTAGATAAGGAAAAAAGGAGCAGTGATCCAAATAGAATTGAGGGAACTTTCTTTCCGAATCTAGGCCAAGAAAGGAGAGTTTCTCCAATATTTTTACAAGGAACCCAAGCAAGATTCAGTTTAGATAAAAGCCATTGCCAACACCTGGAAGCAAAGGAACAAAAAAGAAGGAGATGATCCAAATCTTCCTCGGCTTCACCATAGAGCACACATTTGGAGGGACCGACGAATCCCCAAGATCTTCTCCTCACCTGAGTAAGTACTTTCTTTTTAAAAACCAACCAACCAAAAATAACAACTTTGGGTAAGAGACAGGGATGCTAGCAGTCGAAGGAGTAGGGAGAGCCCAGACCAGACCGAGAGATAAGTTGAGCATAACCGGCTTTCACTGTATGAGCCTGTGGCATCACCAAGCCATAATAGTTGATCTTCACCACCATTGAAGTGAGCATGCCTGGCCAAAAGGGCATCCGTGAAGGAGGAAGACTCTTGGAGGGTGGCTCCAATGGAGGTAATATCTTTCCATTGCAAGACGACGAACCATTCGGATGTTGGCGACCAAAATCGGCTACTTTAGTGCCCCAGGATGCTCTGGAAACGTTCATAACTCTATTAAGATTGGGAATAAGGTTAAGAGGGGGCAACCCATTCCAACTATCCTCCCAAAAGGCAACCAACTGACCATTGTTGATTTGCCAGGAGCCGAATCAACGATCAGGGATTTGCATTTGCAGATAAAGTTCTAGATATGAGAGCCTTTAGGGAGCTCAGAGTTGGAAAGCAGGAGCTCGGGGCGGCCAGCCTCTAGATATTTATGAGAAAGCACTTGAAAAGCCAACTACTTGGCATCCGAAATAAAGTTCCAAACAAGTTTAGCACCGAGAGCCGAATTCTGTAGGGCCAGATCCAAAATGCCCAAACCACCTAATGGCTTGGGAAGCTTGACAGTTTCCCAATTCACCAAGTGAAATTTTCTTTCTTCGTTGTTCCCTTGCCAGAGGAAGGATCTAACCATTTTCTCAATTTTGAGCAAGACATTCCTTGGTAACAGCAAGACCGACAACATATATATCGGGAGGGCCAGGAGGATGGAGTTAATCAGAAGAGCTCTACCAGCCAAGGACAACCATTTCCCCTTCCAAGAGAGCAGCCTTGATGACAAATAATTGAGGAGCCCGTCCCATAAATTAGCTTTACCAATGCCAGAGAAGAGAGGGATGCCCAAATATCTATGAGGAAGGGAGCCCACCGCAAAGCCAAGAATTGTCTTGATCCTACGTTCAGAACCGGGGTGCGACATTAAAGAAGAAAATAACATATTTATGGAAGTTGATTACCTGGCCAGTCGCTAACGAATAAGAATTCAGGATGGAAGATAAGCATCGGGCTTCCGGAATAGACGCTTGACCGAATAAGAAAGTGTCATCCGCAAACTATGGTGTGATAGGGGAGGTTGGAAGTTAAGTGGATGCCCTTAAGAACCCCATCCAGAAGAGTTGATTTGATGCTACGACTCAGGGCCTCAACGACTAGGATGAAAAGAGAAGAGGATCACCTTGCCTCAAGCCCGTGTTATTGTTGAAGAAGCCTTCTGCCGAGCCATTAACCAAAACAAAAAACGGGAGAAGAAATACAATTGAAAATCCAATTGCAGAAGTGCCAGTTAAAGCCCATGGCATGAAGGGACTTAAAGAGGAATCTCCAGTTGATACGATCGTAAGCTTTGCTAAAATCCAATTTAATCATCATACCAGATCGAGAGGAGGAATGGAGAGTATGGATCAATTCATGAGAAATGATTATACTGTCAGCAATAGACCTCCCAGGAATGAATCCCTTTGTTCCTGCGCCACAAGTTTATGAAGAAGAGCACTCATTCTTGAAGCAATAGCCTTAGATATGATTTTATAGGACGTATTGCATAAGGAGATTGGCCTGAAGTCATCAAGAGATTCGGTTGATGCCTTTTTGGGAAACATGTAGATAAAGGTGTGATTTAGAGCACCAAGAAGCTTGCCTGAACAACGAGATTCCTCCACGGAATGCCAAACTGTATCCCCAATAACGTCCCATAAATCTTGGTAAAAAGAAGCTGGAAAACCATCCGGTCTGGGTGCTTTATCCCTCTACATAGAGAAAATGATCCTGCAAACTTCATCCTTAGAAAAAGGAGAAAGAAGCTTAGCATTATCAATATCATCAACCATTTTAGGAATCTGATCAAAAAAGGAAAGTTGGGCCCAGAGGGGAGGCTGAGTCGCCATTCAAAAGATTTTGAAAAAAAGACACCGACTCGGTTTTAATCTGAGATTGAGAGGACAACACCGTGTCATCTTCCAACTTCAGGGAGGAGATATAATTAACATTTCTTCTAGCTTTAATGAAGCATGAAAGAATTTGGTATTTTTGTCCCCATCGGCCAGCCACACTTCACGCGATTTCTGTCTCTAATGAATTTCCTCTTTAAGAAGAAGATCACCAAGTTCACTGAGTAAAGATTTTTCCTTGAAGAAATCTTCCTGGTGCATACCACGAGAGAAAACAAATTCATTAAGAATACATAATTCTTTCTCAACCCTCTGTTTTTCCTAGAAAATATTTTTAAAACATGAGACGTTCCATTCCAACAATCTGTCTTTCAGTAAAGAAAGTTTTTAGAGAGTTTATACATCCAAGTCCCTTCCACCGTGAAGGAGGCCCACCAAGAGTTAATCAAAGGCCTAAGAGAGGGATCCTGCAACCACATGGACTCAAATTTGAAAGGAGAGCGACGCGGCGGGAGGTCAAAGGAAATGTTGAGAGAGACAGGAAAATGATCAGAGCTGGAGAGAGGAAGAATAGAGCATTTGATGAGAAAGTTGTTCTGAAGCCATTCTTCGGAGACGAGAAAACGATCAAGGCGAACAACCATGGAGCTGAACCCAAGATGTCCGGTTATTCCAAGTGAACCAACCAGAACTTGGTTCCACATCAACTAACTTGGCGGAGGCAACGAAGGAGGTGAAATCCACTTGAGAACGAGGCTGCCATTGAATTCCCCCCGTTTATCTTTGTCGGAGAGAGTAGCATTAAAATCCCCAGCCACTACAGTCTTGGAGGTCAGAGCCGAGTCAAGGACTTGCTGAATCCTCGACCAGAGCTCCCTTTTTTTTAATGGGTTATTAGGGCCATATACATTACACAGAAAGAAGGACACATCAGAATGTTTGATGTAGACTTTACACCAAATGAAATTAGATTCGACCAAGAGAGGCTCGAGACTACAACAACTGGAATTCCACAGAACTCCCAAACCGCCAGAGGCACCAATTGAGTCCGAGAAGCACCCTTCCCAAAGCCTTTCCATTTGCGAAACCAACCATTCTTACAATCAACTTTAGACATCTTAGTTTCTTGGATAAGACATATAAAAGCATTCGAATCGATAACATAGCGTCTAAGCAGATGTTGCTTGTTAGGGGCGTTCAAGCCCCTAACATTCCAAGAAAGAAGGATCATTTGATCTTCAGAGAGGACACGCCTCTCCTACTTGAGGATGGAAAAAAGGAACGAAGTTGAAGCTGCTTACCTGCAGCAATTTCTTTGAGGGAAAGGATGCCTTTGGAAGGGCGACCTGGCTGAGCTTTCGGCCCCCCTATCCATATTGAGAATGGCTGGAGTCGGAAGAATCAGACACATCTGATTGTTGTCCAGAGGCGGATCGACGGGGATGTCTTCTCGAACAGTTGTTAAGTTCCCCGGAGTCTTCATCAATGGAGAGGATCAGCTCATCCTTCTCATTCACCCATTTTTCCAGAGAGGCCACATCCGCACCGAGACCGAGTGCGATGCCTTCTTGGAATAAAGAGAGAATCCGAGTAGAATCTTGAACAATGAAACAATTTCTTTTACCAGGGAGATTGTACTCGGATCAAGAGCAAGAGGCTCTATCGCAGGAACAGAGCCAGGGAGATCAACACCAAGTGAGTGATCTTTCCCAAAAGATAGAGGTTCTGCAGATTTGGAGACAGGAGGCGGGATAATCTTTTTCCTCCATACGACAGTGCTGGATATAGGAGGGTTTTTACATACTTTTTGAAAATGACCAGGTTGTTTACATTTAAAGCAACTGTTGGAAACCGCCTCATAATCCACCTTCTGCACCCATTTCCCAGATGGGGTGGAGATGACAATGAATTCCTACATTTTTTTGGAGGGATCTATAGAAATGCAGATCCTGGCAAAAGACGAAAGAGTGCCTTCCAAAGTAACTAGATCAATGCGAACGACGCGACCTAAGCTGGAGCAGATTTTATAGAGAATGGAGGAGGACCAAAACTCACTTGGCAGTGAATATAGCCGATCCAAACTTGGAAGCCATCCATTTCAGCTTGAGCTGGATCAAAGTGGGTAGACCACTCACGAATGTGCAGCCGGACTCAGCGAAAATAAATTCTTTCCTCTCCAGGGTATTGTCCCTCTGCACCGAACCGTGGAAGATAACACGAAAACCTCTCTCCAAGAAGCGAATGTGGAGACCACTACCCCACTGAGTATCACACCAGCTGTGAATGCCCTCTACCGAGAGACGACGACCCACAAATTTAGCAATGATTGCTCTTTTTCCAAGAAGGGTGAGCTGAGTAGCTAGGTCATCTGAATCCACCAGAGAGACAGATACAAACTCTGTCTGAACCAAATTGAAACAAAGCGGGTCGCATGTTATATTTGCATCGAGATCACTGACCGAATTAGTATCTCTGGGACCTAGACATTTCTGTAGTGCTTCCGACAATCCATGGCCCGTGGAAAGCACCTGCCTAGATTCTCGGGGGGGGTTGTGACTGACCATTATAGAAATTGAATTTTGATAAAAATGACCATTCTGGTCCATTTCGCTGCCGCTTACCCTTTATGCTTCCCACTCCACATCCGACCACTACTACTACAATCTACATATTATTAGGAATGTGTATGATATTCATTTAAATAACAACTAAACATGGAACGCCCTTATTGCGATAGGAAATCTTAGTATACTAGAAACATTTTTCCATCATTTCAAACAAAGACATGGTTATTGCCAAGATTATTGGTGTTGTATTCGGTAAAGCCTTGTTTTATGATTCCATGGAGGTGTCGTGACATTGCATTGTTTACAAGAAACCTGCACATATCTGGAATGAAAAGATAGAAGGGGGTGGAGGAATGTGAGTGAAGTTCTTACAATCAATCAAATGCATGAAGATGATGGGTAGAGGATCTCATCATAGTTCTTTACTCCAACATTTTTCATTTGTTACAAACACCAAATTATGTATGTAAATTAATATATGAATATGTGGGTTTTGCCTCATTTATGGTTAGTGATTTCTAATATTGTTTTACATCATATATTTGTGAATCACATCATATATGTGGTAATTACCACACTACACTCAAGTTGTTCTTCAAGATTGTTATAAGATAAATTATGTTTCTCTTCAAGATTGTTGCAAGAGAAATTGAGTTTCTCTTCAAGATTGTTGCAAGAGATATTGTTTTGAGAGAAATGGGACAACAAATGCAATCGATAAGTGTAAAGTTAGACTCCATAACCTTTGCCAATACCCTCCCAGCCTTTTCCAAAATGGGAGATTTAGAATATGTCATTGACATATGTCAAAGTATAATGGATAGCTATTTTTTGTTAGATTTAGTTGTAAGTGCCCTTGTAGGCATGTAGGCACCCGGGAAACCATATACAAGGCACCTGAACTATTCGAAAAATGCACTTGTCAATATGTATTTAAAATGTGGTGGCATAGACAATGGATACAAAGTGTTTGACAGAATGCATGAACAAGATGTTGTTTCTTGGTGTACAATAATCATAGGGTGTTCTCGGAATGGACAAAGTGATATGAAGCCCAACTACTATTTTCATGTATGTAATGAGTAGGGTCGAATTTGATAAGTACATCCATCACGGTGTGCTAGGTTTTCGAATGATCTAGAAGGATTACAATTAGGAAAGAAGGCCCGCTCTTACATTATCAAAAGTGAATTTAATGAAATGGTAGAACCTAATGTGGTAACATGGACTGCAATGCTTACAAGGCTATGCCAGTGGTGGGCATGGTTACGAGGAACTAAAATGTTTTCCCTTGATGCTATAGTTAGGGACAACTCTTAATACCTTCAGCTTCAAAGTGGTGTTTAAGAGGTATGCATAGACCTAGCTATTGTCAATCAGAGTAGATAATTCCATTCTCAAACCATCAAAAGAGGATTTCACTTGGCTACCTCCATAGGCTTACAACCAAGGGGCATAAATTTAGAGGCACACCCTCTATGAAGGACATCCATCCAAGGATAATAGGAAATGTTTTATTATAGATGTTATAGTTTTACTACATTGTTCACTCCTCCACTTGATTAAATTAGAGTTCAAATGTGTTTAAAATGTTAAAACATATATATATATATATATATATATATATATATATATATATATTCAATTCCAACAAATCTCAAAAATTAATTCCAACGAAACAACTAAATCCATACCTAAACAACTAAATCAATTGGATGTGGGTCTTATTGAAGTTGATTTGACGAGCTTCATGTCCTATTTCTTGACAAATTTTTGCTCATTGTTTTCATTTTCTGCTATTATTTGCAATGATGGTGTGTCTGATGGTACATGGAAAAAAAGATGACTAACAATGGGATTTTAATGGTGTCATATAAATTTGGAATTACAAAGTGAATAAGCAACATTTACAAATCTAACTAAATGGAAAGGCAATGATATATAAGCTCTAAGTTATATTTTTAATGTAGATCTAGAATGATTACTTTATTTCTCACAATTTGTCATCGAACTCATAGTGGTAAGGCACATTCAATATCCAACCACAAAGAATGTGCAATCAATCTTCCATAACAGAACTTTAATAATACAACTCAGACTAAGCACTTTTCACCCTACAACAAACAAACTCCCTCATTTTGGTGCACACAAGATACTTGAATTAGAGAAAGATCGAGTATGGTATATCCTTGTGAAAGTGTTTGCCTCGTCAAGGAAGAAAGACGATGCCTTAACAATAATACTATCATTTTCCAGCTTCAAGGTGGTGGTGTAATCCCCTGTCGTTAGTACCTCCACTAATATTACAAAATCCAAGTCGCATGCGTTTTTGGTAGTTTCACATGAGGGCCCATCATTTCCTGCTAAACAACCCACCATTACTCCTTTCGTGATGGTCACAAAGGCTCATAGAGAGATTCAACGTAATAAGCGTATGAGTCTACCTTTATTACATTCAAAATTTTGGCATTAAATTTCCTTATTACATTTGTAATTTTGACATTAAATGAGTGTATCTTATTGAAGCTGATTTGACGAGCTTCATGTCTTATTTCTTGACAAATTTCTGCTCATTTTTTTATTTTCTACTATTTTTTGCCGATCGATTGCGTGTTTGATGGCACATGGCAATAATAGGTGACTTACATTAGGATTTTAATGGTTTCATATAAATTCTGAATTACAAATTGAATAAGCAACATTTACAAATATAACTAAATGGAAAGGCAATGATATATAATCTCTGAGTTATATATATTCAATGCATATTTGGAACGATTACTTTATTTCTCACAGTTTTTCATCGGAACTCACAGGGTAAGGCACATTCAATAGCCAACCACAAAGAATGTGCAATCAATATTCCACAATAGAACATTAATAATACAACTCAGACTAAGCGCTTTTCACCCTACAACAAACAAAATCCCTCATTTAGGTGCACATAAGGTCCTTGAATCAAAGAAGGAGTGGAGCATGGGATATCCTTATGAAATTGTTCCCCTTGTCAAGGAAGAAAGATGACGCTTTAACAACAATATTTTCGTTTCCCAACTTTAAGGCAATGGTGTAATCCTTGTTGATAATGCCTCCATTGATATTAAAAATCCAAGTCATTGTAACATTTTTGGCAAGTTTCGCATGAGGGCCCAACATTTCTGCTGAACAAACCACCATTACTCTTTTCTTGATGGTCACAAAGGCTCCTAGAGAGATTTGACGTAATAAGCGTATGAGTGTATCTTTATTACATTTGTAATTTTGGCATTAAATATGTGACGAGATAAAAATGAAAATTTTTTTCCCAAACATAATCAATATGCTTCAAAGTATGTAAGATATTATATTGTATTCAATTAGAGATTGGTTATGCGTCTAAAATAAAAATAAAAATCAAATTTCATCCATATTAGGATGTGTCTATTTAAACAATCATATATTCCCTCAATCACTCACATAAAATATTTAAAATAAAGTAATTTTACGATATAATAATCGTTGATAAGTTCCTTTGTTTTATCTAAGGTAAGTTGTGTCCCCGCTTCGTGTCAATGTCACTTAGGATGGATCCTGTTCTTGCACGCCCTTGATCCACTTTATGTCAATTTATACACATGTCAAACAATGATGCCGGTTGTTGAAGTTCAAACATGGAACTTAATTTTGATGTGGACATTGATACGAATGGGGATGTTGATGGTGAGGATTTCAATTATAAGTGGAAGTTGATACGAACGAGGACGTGAATGACAACTATTAATAGTTGTTGTCAGAGCCCATGGCGTGTTTGATGGTACATGGAAAGAATAGATGAATAACAATGATATTTTAATGGTGTCATATAAATTCTTAATTACAAAGCAAATAAGAAACATTTACAAATCTAACTAAATGGAAAGGCAATGATATATAAGCTCTAAGTTATATATATTCAATGTAGATCTAGAATGATAACTTTATTTCTCATAGTTTATCATCAAAACTCACAGTGGTAAGGTACATACAATACCAATCATGAAGAACACACAATCTAGATCTTCCACAACAAAACTTTAATAATACAATTAAGACTAAGTGCTTTTCACCCTACAATAAACAAACTCCCTCTTTTTGGTGCACGCAGGTCCCCGGATCGGTGAAGGAGCAGAGCATGGGATATCCATGCAAAAGTGTTCCCCTTGTCAAGGTAGAAAGACAATGCCTTAACAAAAATATTGTCATTTCCTAGCTTCAAGACGATGGTGTAACCCCCTGTCGAGAGTGCGTCCATCGATATTAAAAATCCAAACCATAGTGTTTTTGGAAATTTCACATGAGTGCCCTTCATTTCCACAAATGAACAAACCACCATTACTCCTTTCTTGATGGACACAAAGGCTCCTAGAGAGATTCATTGTAATAAGTGTATGATTGTATCTTTATTACATTCGTAATTTTAGCATTAAATATGTGACGAGATAAAAATGAAAAAAATTCACAAACATAATTAAAATGCTTCAAAGTATGTAGGATATTATATTGTATTCAATTAGAGATTGGTTATGCGTCTAAAATAAAAATTAAAAATCATATTTCATCCATACTACAATATGTCTATTGAAATAATCATATATTCCCTCAACCACTCACATAAAATATTTAAGATAAAACAAATTTACAATACAATAATCGGTAATAAATACCCGGACTTTTTCTCTAAACATCAGGTATCCTCGCTTCCGTCATATCACTGGGACAAATATTTTAGGTACAATTCAAAATAAACATAACGACATTAAATACAAATTACAATATATAAACATTCTTTAAACACAATTTTGCATAAATAGACCAACCACCTATAGAAACAACAAAATATTATATGGTCTAATTACAAAATAAATTGTGTTACGAGTGAAGCCCAATCCAAGCCATAGCCTAACCCAACTCAACCCAACTCTTAACCATGGTTAAAGAATGTTGGATGCATGAGGAAGATACATCCAATACGAACCCCTATGTAGAGTTGTGGAGCTTAATTGCTTCAATGGCATGCTTTTGCTGCAGACTTGTTGGAATATGATGAATCGACGTCGGTTGACGAACCAACGTCGGTCACCTATGGATCGGTATCGGTCAAGAAAGGAGGAACTAGTATCGGTTAAGGCTAACCGACATCGGTTTCTTGTGCGTGACTTCTATAATTAAGTTACGAGAATTAGATCTATCTTTAGTATGTAAAGGAATCCAATTGTTGTAATTGCATAGTTAAAGTGCCCTAAGATTGTAGATGCATATATAAGCATTAAGTTAGGGTTTAGAAGAGATAATTCAATTAAGAATTAAGAGAAGTTTCCTTTAGAGAGAAAAATAGAAATTTGTAGAGAAGAAAGTATAGGACATCCAAGAAGGTGTGGAAGATTGCAAATCTTCATTGTATTTCCTCTGTGATAATAAATTGGTTGTTTCTTGGTAGACGTAGCCCACACTGGGTGAACCACGTTAAATCTTGTGTATTGTTTCTTCTTGTTTATTTATGTATTGATTGCTTATATGCTTAGATCTGATTAATATATTTGTACAACTGGTGTGCTAACCCCAACAACTGGTATAAGAGCTTCTTTGTTTAAGTTTGTGTGTGTTGATAGATTTACTCACAGAGGGTTTTCTGATTGAGTGGGAGCAAAGCAATGGGAGAAGAAGGAAAATTCAGAGTAGAGAAATTTGATCGTGATTATCTATTATGGAAGATGCATGTGGAGGATTATCTGTATTAGAAAGATTTATACTTACCGTTGAATGAGAAGGCTAAACATGTAAAGATGACTGATGAAAATGGAAAATTCTTGATAGAAAGGCTCTGGGATCTATAAGATTGAGTCTGACAAGATTCGTGACTTCGTATATTACCGAAGGCAGAATCTATGGTAGAGTTGATAAAATCTTTAGCAAATCTATATGAAAAACCTAATGCTTTAAACAAATATTATTTGATGAAAAAATTATTTAATTTAAAGATGCAAGAAGGTGGATATGAATCAAGTCATTTGAATGATTTCCGGTCTATTATAAATCAATTAAAATCAATTCGTATTTTGTTTGGGGATGAAGTGAAAGCAATTTTATTATTATTCTCTTTGCGATAGTTGGGATAACTTGGTAATGGTTGTTAGTAATACATCGTCTGCTACTAATGTTTTAAAGTTTGATGATGTGGTTAGTATAATCCTGAATGAAGAAATACGTAGGAAAAGTACAAGAGAATCATCATATGGAATTATTTAAATGTAGAAAGTAGGGGAAGGTAGAAGGAGAGATCTAAGAGCAAGAATAATGGGAAATCAAAGTCTAAGAATGACAGATCTAAATCCAGAGGTAGAGGTATAATCTGCTAGAATTGTGGAAAGAAAGGTCATGCAAAGAAGGATTGTTGGTTCAAGGAAAACAAAGAGAATGTACAGAGAAAGGTAAAGAGGAAAATGTTGTTGTAAAAGAGGTAATGCAAGATGCCCTAATTCTCTCCTTGGATAATAAAATTGAGTCATGGGTTTTAGATTCAGGAGCTTCTTTCCATGCAACCCCTAATAAGGGTTATTTTAGAAATTATGTCCAGGGTAATTTTGGGCATGTTTATTTAGGAGATGATGAACCATGCAATATTAATACTAAAGGTGAAGTTCATCTTAAATCGTGGAATATCAATACATGGATATTGAAATATGTGAGGCATGTTTCAAGCCTCAAAAGAAATCTAATTTTTGTAGGACAATTGTGTGAAACTGGTTACATGGTTACACTCACAGCCAAATCTTGGAAAGTTGCCAAGGGATATCTTGTTATAACAAGAGGAAAAAGGTAGGATCATTGCATGTATCTACAGGTATTACTGATTCATTTTATGTTCTGTCTACTTCAGATTCAAATACAAGCATGTGGCACAATCAACTAGGCCATATGAGTGAAAAGTGAATGAAAATCTTAAAGGAAAAGGGTAAGTTATCAAATCTGAAACGTGTAGATCTCGATTTCTGTGAACATTGTATTTTTGGAAAGCAAAAGAGAGTGAAATTTCTCAAAATTGGGGAAACAAAGAAGAAGCATAAATTGGAGATTGAACACTCAGATGTGTGGGGACCAGCCAAGGTAGTTTCTCATGGAGGATCCTAATACTATGTTACTTTCATTAATGGTGCCATAAGAAAGGTATGGGTTTATTGTATTAATCGTAAATCTGATGTTTTTGAAACTTTTAAAATATGGAAAGCCCTTATGGAAAATGAATCAAATTCAAAGTTAAAATGTCTTAGATCTGACAATGGTGGTGAGTACTACAACAAGGATTTCAATGATTATTGTTCAATAAATGGAATACGTAGAGAAAGGACGGTTCTTAGAACACCACATGAGAATGGTGTTGTAGAGAGAATGAACATGACAATCATGGAACATGCTAGAAGCATGAGGATACATGTTGGATTTCCCTTACAATTTTAGGTGGAAGCAGTAGACAATTTATTTAATTAACCGTGGACCTTCAAGTGCACTAGATGGTGGAATACCAGAAGAAGCTTGGATTGGAAAAGAGGTAGATCTTTCTTTTCTTAGAGTATTTGGATCAGAAGCTTTTGTGCATATTGATAAGGAAAATAAAAATAAATTAGATGCTAAATCCAAAATATGTACTTTCATTGGTTATGGCTCTAGTGATTTCAGATTCGGTTTTGGGATTTAGAAGGTTCTAAGATAATTAGGAGTCGTGACATTGATTGGAATGAAAAGAGAATGTACAAGGATCAAGTTTTGGTACCCAAAGGTGAACCTGGTGGAGAATTTTGTGGATGAAAATAAACTCTTGGATTTAAAATTAACACCTACAGTTTGCACAGTATCCAATATTAGTTTACCCCTGACCGACATCGGTCCACTATACCGAAATCGGTTATAGAAGAGCCCGATTGGTGTCGGTTAGTGAACCAACGTCGTTC
Organism: Taxus wallichiana var. yunnanensis; assembly: GCA_018340775.1. Taxonomy (NCBI): domain Eukaryota; kingdom Viridiplantae; phylum Streptophyta; class Pinopsida; order Cupressales; family Taxaceae; genus Taxus; species Taxus wallichiana. The sequence continues at coordinate 22,409,999 of CM031242.1, read as the reverse complement.
CTTCACCTGTTAGAAGTAGATACAAATCTACAGGATGAGAAAATTGAGCCTTCAACACCCCAAATCTTAGTAAGAAGGTCACAAAGGGTAAGAAGATCTCAAGAAAGATTTTCACCTTCCTTGTCTTATTTATTATTGACTGATAATGGTGAACCGGAAATATTTTAAGAAGCAATATAGGATAAAGCCCATAAGCAGTGGGAGCATGGCATGAATGAGGAGATGGACTCCTTAGAGAAGAACCAGACATGGAATTTGGTTAAGTTGCCAGCAGGTAAAAGAGCATTGTAGAACAAGTGGGTTTATAGGATCAAGGAAGAAGAGGGTGGATAGAAGAGATACAAGGCAAGGCTTGTAGTAAAGGGATTTGCACAAAAAGTAGGTATTGACTTTGGTGAAATATTTTCTCCTGTTGTTAAGATGACTTTTATTCGTGATCTTTGTAAGAGTTTAGTTGTAGTAGAGAATTTGTATTTAGAGAAACTTGATGTCAAGACGACATTTATTCATGGTGATTTAGAGGAAGAGATTTATATGAATCAGTCACTTGGGTATGAAGTCAAGGGTAAGGAGAAAATTGTGTACAGATTGAAAAAGAGCCTATATGGGCTCAAGCAAGCTCCAAGGCAATGGTATATGAGGTTTGATAGTTTCATGCATGAGCATGGTTATTTGAGATGTGAATCTAACCATTATGTTTATTTCAAAATGCTTGGAAATGAGAGCTATATTATTTTGTTACTGTATGTGGATGATATGCTTATTACAAGATCTAGTATGCAGGACATTAGTGAGCTTAAAGAAAAACTATCTCACACATTTGCAATGAAAAATTTGGGAGTTGTAAAGAGAATCCTTGGCATGCAGATTCACAAAGACAGGAAGAACACGAAGTTGAATTTGTCTCAAGAGCATTATATCAATAAGGTGTGGGAAAACTTTAATTTTCAAATTCAAAACCTACAAGTACACATATGGCTGGAATCTTCAAATTGAGCAAAGATCAATGTCTTACATCGCATGAGGAGGTTGAGTACATAGCACGAGTTTTGCATGCTTCAAAGAATTGGAAGCTTGATGTATCCTATGGTTTGTACCGCACTAGACATTGCAAAGGTAGTATGAGTTATGAACAGATTTATGGCTAATCCGGGTAAAGAGCATTAGAAATAAGTCCAATGGATTCTCGGGTATTTGAGAGGGACATCTAGAATGCGGTTATTCTATGGAGGGTCAGATACTTATTTACGTGGCTATGTGGATTTAGACATGGCTAGTGATTTGGATGGCAGGAGGAGCACCACTGAATATGTTTTCCCAAAGTAGGTGGCATGACAATTAGCTAGATTTCTAGATTTTAAAAGGTTATGGCCTTGTCTAATATAGAGGTTGAGTATTTTGCAGCTACAAAAGCTAAAGAAAGAGATGATATGGATAAGCAAGTTCATGGAAGAGTTGGGAAAGGAGCAAGAGGATTACAGATTATACAATGATAGTCAAAGTGAAATTCATCTGACAAAGAACTCAACATTTCATTCTAGAATGAAACACCTTTAGTTGATATATCACATCATACAACAGGTATTGGAGGATGGGTAGTGAAGTTGGAGAAAATTCATACAAAGGAGAACCCTGCAGATATGCTAATGAAGCCATCAAGAAAGGAGAAGTTGGAGCTACACTCCACTTCGTTGGTCTTCAATTTTAAGAATTCGGGAGGGAGAAACATGTCAAGGAAAGGATCAGAGGAAGGAGTTGCACAATATAGTGTAACAATTTATCTCCAAGTGGGATATTGTTGAGTTGTGGAGCTTAATTGTTTCATTGGCATGTTTTGCAGACTTGTTGGAATACACATCAATCAACGTTGGATGAAGAACCAATGTCAGTCACCCATGGACCAAGATTCGATCCAAAGAGAGCGAGGATCCGATATTAGTTAAGTCTAACCAAAATCGGTTGCATGTGCATGAATTCTATAATTAAGTTATGGGAATTAGATCTATCTTTAGTTGTAAAGTGAATATAATGGTTGTAATTGCATAGCTAAAGTTCCCTAAGATTGTAGATGCATATATAAGCATAAAGCTAGGGTTTATAAGAGAAAATTCAATTGAGAATTAAGAGAAGTTTCCTTTAGAGAGAAAAAGAGAAATTTGTAGAGAAGAAAGTACATGACATCCAAGAAGGTGTGGAAGATTACAAATCTTCATTGTATTTCCTTTGTGATAATAAATTGGTTGTTTCTTGGTGGATGTAGCCCACACTGGGTGAACCATGTTAAATCTTGTGTATTGTTTCTTCTTGTTTATTTCCATATTGATTGCTTATATGCTTAGATCTGATTAATATATCTGTACAACCGGTGTGCTTACCCCAAAACCCTAGAAAAAGAAATGCTAAGATTATGTCTATTGTCGTAGACAAGGAAAGCTATAGAATTGTTTCACAAGCATCCATTTTGTTAGTTGATGGAGACACCTAACATGTTACCACACAAGCTTCATAATTTCAATGAGAGGGGTGCAAGTGAAGCTTATCACAAATTCATCTTTCGGTATAAGTATTGACCCCACAAAAGATCACGAATCCACGGTTGGAAGTGTAACCGTGCAGGATGTCAAAGTAATTACACTTTTGGCCGCCAATCTACCTGGGCCTATCAGAGACGTGGTGGGCTTTTCTACTGTAAAGAACACCTTTCGGCGTAATTATTTTAGCTACATACTTAGATGTGAGAGTTGAATAGAGACCCTTTTGTTTCACTCCCACATCTTTATGGATGCTTGATATTTAAAGCATACGAACTCCACAATACACAAATATAACACTCCTTATAACAAGAGTGATTATTCCGTATATCAGATTATCGACATATTAACACAATATACGAATTTTCTTCGATGATCTACAAACATAAATTTTTGAGCCACGTCTAGAGCCCGACATGTGGTTCGACTAAAGAAATATATTCATGATGCCAAGGAAGATAGGATTTTGATTCTTGTCTACATCTAATAGATAAGCATAACAATGTGCATCTGCAACACCTTCAACCTCTTTTTGTACAAATCACAAGTAAACCAAATTTCACTATGTTACGAGATAATATTGTGTAATAATGAAATTTAGACGACTATCACTACATATAGTGCGGTCGCTCTTACGCATTATAGGCATTTGTCAACAACCTCACCCAATTTTTGAGTTTTGAAATGAAATAAATATTTAATGGTCTCAACTAATAATCAAAAGGTGGTGGGCTAATCATAAAAAATAGTCCACAAAAGGGTTCATGTTGATGCAATCAACATCCACACCAAATACAAGTACTATGTACTAACTAAATAATTAATTCTTCTTATTTATTCTCAAATTAAAAATTGCAATAATATACTTAATAATACAAATGTCAAAAACTCTTTTGTATGCAGAACCCACTGATAGTGATATTCCACATGAAAGAATTAATCACAATAACTTTTCACCACCTCAAAATATTATTGATGATGACATGCCTCCACTTGAGGAAAATCCTTATTATGTGCCTTCATTGGACGACATTCATGATTATGATATGCAATAAGAAGAAGACATTTCCTATCATCAAACACCAACTTCAGTTGAAAATTCTATTGTCAATTCTATGCCAAGGAAGAGGAGAATAGAGGACATTCCCGATGATGAGATCCAAATAACATAATATATTTCTACACATCATGATCAAACACCTATTTCAGTTGATAATACAACACAAAAAATTATTTGAAGAAAGAGAAGTAGATGGACAATTGGAAGGTATTTTAAGTTCGATTGGGCAACTAAATATCCATTCATTGAATCAGTAAATCTAAAACATAGTAATGATGCTCCAATATAATGTAAATGTACAATTTGTAGCTAAAAACTTGGAAATGAACAAAAATGCAACTCAAGCCATACACAATTGAGAAACATTGTAGTAAAAATTATGTATCGAAGAAAAGCAAACGATGGTCAAATAAAACAAACACATAGATGGAAAAATGCAAAAGAATGCATGCATGTAAGATATGCAACCAAGTATGAAAATGAATAGAAAAGCGTCTACAAAATCTTGTTGAGAAAGGAGGAACAATTACAACTCAATTAGGAAAATTTATTTAGTCTAATCTATGTGCCAAAAATATACAATTCTCAACTATTTACCACATTCTTAAAAAGGGTAGACCTATTTTTGATTTTTTGGATTATAAAATTTTGTTTCAACATAATGGATTCCCAATATTCCACAATCACATTGGTCAGATAGCAGTGCTTGGGAAATGGAAAAATGTCTAGTGATGATTGAGAAGGAGGAGTTAAGAGAATAAGTAAAAAATGCACGATTTATCTCGTTGTCTATTGGCGAGGTCATAACAATTGACATTACATCATGATTTTTATTCATGGTTATACTTTTGATAATCATTTAAGGCAACCTCATTTATTAGCAGTTCAAAAAATGATAGAAAATTACAATGCCGAGAACCATTACAAGTTGGTTATTTCAAGTTTTAGGGATATAACTGGGATGAATGATTATACTATCACTACTAAGTTGGTATATATTGGTACAAATGGTGCATCAAGTAGTGCGGGGACACATATATGGCCTTTGCATTCAACTATGTAAGCCACAATTTCCTCATATATGATTCCAATTCATTACAAGACTCATTTAATGAATCTTGCATAAAAATTAGTTAGCATAGTTGAAAGTATTGCGAAAGTGGAAGAGCTTATTTGTGACTTGCATGCATATATGTCCAATCTGAAAATATTTCTAGAGTTCCAAAAATTTGTAATTAGACTAAGCGATGGTAAAAAATTCTAAAATTTATTGATACAAGATGGATTTCCGTGTACGAACGTGTGTAGAGTTTCGAATAATATCCATCCTTGGGGGTTTATGTGTAAATATCGTAAAGAAATTGACAAGACAAAAGATTTATTGTATTGTTTAACTGAGTTGAAAACATTACTTACATTATGTGGTTTTCTACCTATGTCGAAGGAAATAAATTTTTTGATTAAATATGCTCACGAGAAGGAACCAACCTTCTTTGGAGGTTTGTCTCGATGAGCAAAGTCCCACACTTTGAAGACAACCCCATGTTAGCCAAGATATTTGATCTTCCATGATCAATTCAAGGGATTTACCTTTGGTTTCGACACATACCACAACTCATTAAGGAAATTAGTCTTTTCATCCTACACACACACCATTTTTTTGAAATAATTCATAGGAAAAATATGTAATTGACAACTTAAGACTTCCGGATATCTAATACACAAAATGAGATGTATAGAACCAAATTCATTTTATGGGTGACTTTGAAAATTTGGATTCTTCCTAATTGTAATAGTTTAGTTAAAGAAGGCTCCAGTTTAAATATATGCTTAGGCCATGGCTTCATGGAAGGGGGATTTTTAAGATCTCAACGGTACTACTAAGAAAATATAGGGACATTTTAGTAGATTTAAGGTCTCATGTTTTTTTTATTAATTTCCTCAACAATATCTACGAGGATATTCTAGAATTCCATTACAGAATATTGATAAGTTGCAAGTTAATAAAGATCACATTTCCCTCCGTAATCACGAACAATTTGATAGCAGGAATGTATATCATGTATTGGATGGACAAAATCACCGACCACCTTTTTAATTCAAGAAACAAAAGAAACACCGTAAGACTTTTTCTATAAAAATGGGGTGGAAACCCCTCCATAAAACCATCCTCATATTGAACCAAGTGTAATATGTATACACAATCCACAATATAAACATAAATGGCAATATCTATATAATTTTGGGTTTACTAATAAGTTATATATGTATATATATATGTGTGTGTGTGTGTGTGTGTGTGTGTGTGTGTGTGTGTGTGTGTGTGTGTATGTATATATATGTAGATATATATATATATATGTATATAGATATATATATATATATATATATATATATATATATATGTATGTATATATATATATATATACATGTATATATATATATATATATATATATATATATATATATATATACATATATATATATATATAGATGTATATATATATATATATATATATATATATATATATATATATATATATATATATATATATATATACATCTATATATATATACATATATATATATATACATATATATATATATATATATATATACATGTATATATATATATATACATATATATATATATATACATGTATATATATATACATGTATATATATATATATATATATATATATCTATATATATATATATACATGTATATATATATACATGTATATATATATACATGTATATATATATACATGTATATATATATATATATATATATACATGTATATATATATATATATATATATATATATATATATAAAATTAAAAGTTCTCCATATAAATTAATAGTCACAAACAATCATTATAGTATCTCATCCTGTGAGAGGCACTAATAATTATTAAACATTCACGCACATTGTTATTATGAAATCGAAAATTATATATATATGGATGGAGTAAAGAATGGAAAAATGAGGAAGCGAAATAGAGGGCAAGGATGAGGGAGATCAAGAAGGGGTTCGATGGAGAGGAAAGACATTGTGTTCTAGTGTATGGTCTTTATCTTGCACGTATTATTCACAGCGGTGCAATATGTGTTTGAAGAGGGTAAACTACAAAATGGGGAAATTTGAAAAGGTTACATGTTTGAGACCCAACTGAAATGATTGCTTGTTGGAGCAGTTTGTAGCTTCCTTTTAATTTAAAGATGGTGTAATTGTCATGAAATAGGAGATGCGTGAATAATCATCAATAATTGAGTTCCTGTAATGGTAGGCCAAACATGTATGGTGTGTGAATGTTTTATATTGAGACTCCATTAATCACGTGAGTGCAATTTGAGCATAAAGTGCTGAAAATAAAAAAATGCCAAAAATTGAATATGTTAGTACTCTTTCCATTAAAACTTTGTAGTCGATTTTTTTAGTTCTAATCCTGAGTAAATAGGCAATTCACGAAGAAACATTAATAATTGAACCCCTCCAGTGATTAGTCATATGAGCGATGGTATATGTTATCTCTTGGTACAACTTGACTATTTGAAACCTAATCAAAATGCTTGTTTCTTAGCCTCAATATGCGCCACACGATCCGATCCTTTTAAATGTATGACAAGCTCTAAGAGAGACAACATTTGATTTTTTAGATAAGACGTAGACATTAATGGAAAGTTGGAAATAAAAAGTGAGAAATAAATATTTGCATGATCTACACCTTTTCTATGGTTTAAATTGTAGCACTTAAATAATTTATGTTACTAATGTTATAATTTATTGAATCAATCTCAGTCACATTATTCATGCAAGCACAATTTATGCTTAAAAGAGACAAAAAATAATGGGAAAAATCCAACAAGTTTCAAGTTCGAAACCCAACCGAAATGTTTGTTTCTGTGAGTACGGTATAGCCCCCTTTATAATTCTAAGCTCGAATAAATGCAGGGAAATAGACGACGTGTGAACAATCATTGATAATTGAGTTCACATTATTCATGTAAGTGTACTTTACACTTAAAGGTGCCAAAATAAAAAAGAAAACTATCAATACATTCCATGTTCGAAACCCAATTGAAGTTCTCGTTTCTTGATCCGATCCTTCTAGACTCATGGCAAGCTCAGAGAGATACCACTACGGTACACTTATCATGGGGTTTTCTATTATAAATCATTAATGAAAAGTAATTCTACTATTTTATGGGATTGTTCGGAACACATTATTACTTAGTGAGATGTCATTGATGGTTATGAAAATTATAATATTAGATTTGTGAGACCTTCAACAAGTTCGATAGAAAAACTATTTGTTATCCTTTCATGTTCTCCAGTTGTTCAGTCGGGGCAACTAAAGGTCACACTATCGAGTTGCATGGTTGACAAAGGTCGCTAGAAACAAGAACGGAGCCCGACTATTTTTAAATTTTATTTTTTACACGAAATCCACAACATGGACAAAATCATCCTCAATATCACAAAAATATGTGAAGACTCCCGTATGTGATGACGAGGATGCACTCTTTGATTGTTTATGCCGAAAAATCATAGTCAGAGGTGCTTTCCCATTGGTTCATGTGTGTGTGTGTGTGTGTGTGTGTGTGTGTGTGTGTGTGTGTGTGTGTGTGTGTGTGTGTGTGTGTGATACATTTTTATATAAACCACTTTAAAAAATTACGGTTTTTAAATTTTCAGCTTGTTATTGTTTACGGTTTCCTAAATTTTTCATCTGTAATATACCCAATAAATATTTATGAATTATAAAATGTTAACATATATAATACATTTTTAAAATATACTAATTTGATATTTAAATATTATTCTAATTGTGATATAGTTTATATTTTCTATTTTCCATATATTTTAAATCGTAAAAGAGATTTTGTTTTACTTTCAAACTATATAAAAATAAGAAAAAAAAATGCATGTTAGATGTTCCATGGGCATTTCATACATTATATTTAATTATATATTTTCATAATAGATTTTTGATATATGTAAATTTATGCGGAAATATTTCTTTGGCTTCCTCCGAGAGATTAATAGGTTCCGCGCAAATGGCATATTTATTATAGACTCACTCCATCTGAATATGGAACAAATGGATAAAGCTTGTTGACGCATCCTGCATCATTCGAAATAACGACCCTGAAAAAAATTGCCCTATCTCGATAGAACATAGATCTAAAAAAAAAGATCTCTAAATTCCCTTACATCAACTCATGTTGATGACACGTTACAACTCGTGTCAACGTGGGGTCTGCGGATGTAAGAGTAGTCTTGTAAAAATATATATCTCAAAAAATTATCCGATGATTTTTTTTTTTCACTTTTCAAAACAATGAATTAACTTTTTAAAATCTCTATTAAAACCAAGGAAACAAGATTCGCACAGAGATTGACTATTATTATTGATGATCTGTTCTCATACCCGTGACCTCCTTTGAAATAAGAAAAAAAAAAGCAATGAAGGAATAAAATTACCAAATTCTTGTGACATAAGATGCACACTTAATACAAGAAAAGTGTTACTTAGCCAATTTTTGTTCGGCGAAGCACAATTAATGCAAACATTTCCTAAATGCAACTAATTTCATTAGTCTTGCAAACCTCTTTTGAAAATAAACCTCACGCTGAGGTTTGAAAAAACCATAAGAAATAGGAGTTGAAATGGTTACACATAAATCTAGTCATCCGTCAACATGGAGATGATTTACCTCGCCATATGTCGTCACTTTGTGCAAATCATAAAGAGTATCATCACCGAACATAAACTCCTTGACACAGTTGCATCGATCACCTACATTTAAGAAAATGCTATTTTGATCTTATGGCCAATATGGAAGATGTTTTTCCTTGATCCGTGCAGCCTAGGATTAGTGGGGGTGAAGATCATTAAGATTACATTAAAAAATAACAAAGCAAGAAATTGTGATTGAACATACGTGCACTGGATTTATCGGCACAGTCGCAGTTTCCACAGGTGGAAGACATGTTTGCAACAGTGGTAGGAAAGAAGAACAATGTGACTGTGTTGACGAAATACTCCTCAACAAACACAAAATGCTTTGAAATGTTTGTTCTACGAAGCTTTGTATTTATAGGCAGAAGATAGTGGAGTGTGGACCACTGTAAATGTTGTCGCCCTTTCTCTCCGTTGCTGAGTTGAGAATCAAATTTCTTTAAAAAAAACGTTAGATAATTAAATTCAAATGTATTATTATAATAAATTAATTCTCCTTTCATAAATATACACATATATAGGAAACAACGAAGATATGGACAACGTCAATGTACCAAAAGATGTGTGCTGTTTCAAATGATGTTGAATACGGGAGTTTCCTGTTTAGTGGGGTCAATGAAAGCCGGTGGAAAGGAATTTATATCTGCGCAAAGACAAAGCAGGACCTTAAAAACATAAGCATTGGTGGGAATTGGAAATCCACCGACCCAGGTTCAAGTCCCACTACCTCTCCGAAAAAAACCCGGCTGGAGCTTTAGCAGAACAGATTAGATGCCATGGCTGTAGCAAATACAATTATGACAGGAGCTCATATTGCTCTAAGCCACTGTAGGTCAACACCCTTGTTCGAATGCAGGGCAGATGCGTCGTCTGGCTCTTCAAAATTCAAGCAATAGCGAGTGGCGTGGGAGCGTCAGGGCCTCTAGTATTGAGGTTTCCGCCTAATTTCGTGAGGCTTTAAAAGATATTGTATGAATCGTAGCTGGAAGCTAAACTCCACCCAAAATGCACCTATGGATGGGTGCGCGACTCATCAAAAGACACCATAGCCTGCATGCACATGTCCTGGTGAGTCCCGTGTGTCAACGGTCACATCAGTAGTATGTTGTGTTTTTCAACAAAATGAAATCAAATCAGGTTCAAGCATATAGCAGGTGGTAGCTAGACTGGTGGGGTATGTGTGCTGGGAACAAGCAGGGCGCATGTTCAATTCCAGCTACAGCTCCCACCAAAAACTAAATTAAATGTGAAACTTCTCGACACGTGCAACATGACATCATGGGTGCAACATGGTTTGCATGAAATGTTTTAGACATACATTGGTGCAAATTGGGTGGAGGATAGCTCTCACCTGAATCGTATAACTTCAGAAGTGTTGTGCAAAATTTGTAAATTAAATCTCTGAGAATCAGCAAGGGCTGCTTCAGAGTAGTATGCCTTCCCACGTAATAAACAATAACGAAAACCTGAAAATTAGATATATAAACATTAGTTAAATGCTAAATATATGTCATATAAGTGACAAAATTATTTACAACGCTAAGTACCTACTTATACCGCAATTTTCCTAACTTTGTGATGGTGTGGGCTTCTCTCTCCTTCAATTTCCGTAGGATGAGAAGTTTATTGTATGAGTTATATAGTCTTAAAAGTGATGCAATTGTATAAGCCGTCTTAGCTCAGCTGGTAGAGCGCGTGGCTTTTAACCACGTGGTCGTGGGTTCGATTCCCACAGATGGCGTCTTGAAAAACCTTCGTCGCCAACTTTGTTGTCTACAAGTTACTTACGGTTCTGTTGGAGTAGTCAACAAATACTGTTTTTGACAACGAAAATTTGTATTGTTTTGATTTTATTTTTCACGCTCTTGAAGTGGTATGTGTTACCTCCATCAAAATTGAGTTGTTTTTATTTGTTAGCACTAGTACAAAAGGAGGTGTAATGTTATTTCGATAGTAAAATATGAAGGTTTATGGAGGAGTTGAATCAATTTTAAGATGTATGGGAGTGGTATGTTTGACATGGGTAGTTTGTTTTAATTTTATTTTTACGCTCTTACCAAAATTTAGTGGCTTTTACGTCTTTTATTTGTTAGCAGTGAATACCAAAAGGAGGTGTAATGTTCGTCGTCGATAGTAAAATATGAAGGTTCGTAGAGAGTTGAACAAATTTTAAGATGTATGGAAGTGGTATGTCGACATGGGTAATAAGGCTTCACCGACCACACTAGCCGACCAAGGTGAGCTTGATTTTTTATTGAATATAGACTTTTAGAGTCATAGAAAGCAGTTTCAAGATGCACCAAGCTCGCATCACCAAACATGTCCACCGCCTCTAACAACATCATGCATGTTGCTAGAGTTGAAGACGGAAAAGAGGGAGTTGTATCTTTTTATCTTACTCATGTACACCCATGGTAGATTGCAAAGCATCCATATCCATTTTTGAATAATAATGTTATCACCCTTGAAAACATATAAAATAGGCGATAACATATTGGATTACAAAGGAATTCTTCTAAGATGAACACAATAAAAGGTACATTATGGTGTAGTTGAGGACAACCCATCTTGTATAATCACTCTATTTCACTCATATGAACCATCCAACTAATGGGAACCAAGAACAAGAATTCCGTACTTGTTCAAGCTTCATCTCTATCACAAAAATAAATGGATGGACACATCAACCACTTAAGAATGAACAAAGAAGACACACACATTTGTTCATCTTCTACACATATTAATGGTTTTCAACGGGATGACCAACAATTCCTCATATGGTTTTCTGAGCATGACCAAAATCTTGTTTTGTATCATGATTGCTACAACATTACTATATAGGTCTTCTCTTTTAGCATTAGTTCATGGGATTACTATGATTATAACAATTTATTTTTGCGCACCACAAAAAAATATTATTTGTGCTACTATACCAAAATGCAACCCCATCATTCTTGGTTGTCGAAAAGCGTTATTTGACCTCTTTCCTTTGTCACCTCCATCCTCTAATGGTATGTTTCTTACTTAGTAGATTTGATGTTGAAGCTTACTTGCATATCGTTTTGAATAGAATGAGATCCTTTACACAACTAACACACTTGGACGAATGCCAAATTCCCCATATAACATTCATTTAGAGAGAATAGACTTTAGCTTTGACTTGATGTTAATGACATACAAACGAATAATAACACATATGTTATATTTAGAATGGACTACATAATCTTGATTTTTACTTTACAAAATCTAATTAAATATTAAATTTATCAACCGGTTTGCTAAATACTAATAATACTAGACATAACTTGAACATATTTACATCGATACGCATTTACACTACAAGACATAGTTTCCTGCAGCATGTCAATTGACGGTTGAGATTTCAAATGTACAGAGAGACAACCATTAAAGAAATCTTGGCCATTGAATAGGTACAATATTTTTTCAGCAGGAGGAAGTTCCTGATGAGGAAGATCAACAATGAGAAGATGTGTTGTACTGAGGTTTGACCAGATGTGCTGTATAGTGGATTTCATCTACGTGCTCTACAGGCATAGTGGTCACATTAATTATGATATGGATTTATTGCATCAAAGCTGCATAATATTTAACCATCTACCTTTACCAAATTTAGACGTGCATCCTTTGTTTCCCCAGATGTAGGCCTGCAACTTTAGAGCAGGAAATGGACATTCATCGAAGCATAACGAATTGTTTTTGTAAGACGTAGTTGCAAATGGATGGCCAAATACACAATGGAAATTAGGAAATGTTAAGGGTTGTTGAATCGCCATTGTGTGTCAGTAGAGATTGTCTTTCAGACTGCAAAAAAAAAAAGCACATTATTAAGTTTTGGGTTTCTTTACGGAATTGCATTCTTGTGTCTTTATATAGAATTTAATTGAGTTTCATTTTTGTCCTCCATATTAGGGTTTTATATATATATATATATATATATATATATATAATATTTGTATAAAGATTTAAGCAGTTTGCACAATTTTACTCATGCAATGTTTCTTTTATTCATGCAATGTTTCTTAATTCATTAAGTTACTTAGTTGTGCACAAGGATTTGTAATCTCTAATCGACATTGCTAGAAAGGATCAAAAGTAAAGCTGAAAATCCCATAGATAGGGGTTTTGGGACTTGGTTTAAGTCTTCATGAAATTTAACATTGAATATGAAGACCTCATAAAGGTACTACAAACATTACTAATAAAAGATCCTCACTCAAGTATTCGTGTTTTTAGGGCTTGATTTAGTCTTGAGGTACTTCAACGTTGAATTTGGGAACCTTGGTACTTCAATATTTTCTTTCAAGAACAAATGATTTTGATTTGTCTTATTATTTCCATAAATTTCATGTTTTTATGTGGTTATACATCTTTCACTCTTCGTATTCAAAATAATAAAATTTGATTCTAATATTTTTTCCTAGCGTGTGACCTTCACCTACTAACAAAACCAATATTGGTGAAAATGGTAAGAAGCTACAATGACTTGAAATTTATTCGTCAAAAATTTAATTTCTATAATAACATTGTTATATCTTATTGTTTGAATAAAATTTTATTTTGAAGCTATTACTAGGAAAGTAAACCATCAATGGAACAATTTATTTATTTCAATATCATCTCCGTTGAATAGAGAGATGGTAGTTAACTTGATATCTGTATTTTTAATATTTGTCTCTAGCATAACTTTTGTAGAGCCACTTAGTAAAAAAATAATATTAGTTATTGAATAATTTGATCTATCATGTCAATGTTGGTAGTGAAATGATGTGCTATGGAAGTTAGTGTCACTAATCATTCTTAAAAATTTAACAAATCTAAACACAATTTAGTTTGACTTTAATACATCAAGCGTCTTCACCCTATCAACATGATCATTAGACCTTTTTGGTACAATTATTGTTTATTCACCAAGCAAACTACTTTTACCTTTTTAAAGTTTAAGACTATACTTGAAAAGAATCTAGGACATCAAAAATTCTAAATAAAACAACCTAAGAATATTTACCAAGATATGACCCTAAACGAATAAGATTTTTGCTTTTGGAATATTACAATCTTTAGTCTATAGCCTTGACTTTTCAAGTATTTTGAACGGAAACAACAATATAATGCACAAATACCGCAAAATATGCGCACGAGTCTTTGTCAAATGATAAGATTTGTATGGATAATTTTTCCGATCTATAATGAATTAAAAATATTTACACCGAAAGACATTTTTACAAGGAGCCATCTATCTTGGTGACATGATCATATGACCCACATCCGATAGACCATAAGATGACATAAATGCAACGCTCATGTGTGGATCCCGGTTATGCAGACGTGACATCTAGTTAGCTCAACCCAGTCAATGACTCGCCATCCAAGACATGACAGATCCCAAGGCGAGAAAGGTGAGAAAGGATGGCAAAAGGTGGCGTGCATTTAAGAGGTGTAATGCATTTCTTTGGTTTTCGTACGTTACGCAACTACTAGATTTTCCATTTCGATTACTCACTCCAAGCTTAATAATGTAAGCGCCAAAACACTTCCAATTTTTGTGAAGCTCCATATGCCATTTTCTCCCAAAGCAAGGTCCCTACTGGTTAGTGAACGCAGAAGAATTGGGAGGGAGAGGAGTTACAAAGCTGCAAAGGTGTTTATTCAGAGTATTTATTCAAGAATGAAATGAATAAGTGCATATGTTGATATGATTTCTAGGTTTTTAGCATCATATGAGGTCTATGGAGATAGATAAACCTGATTATGTAGATAAATGTTGATAATGTTGCAATGATCCTATAAACTACCTTGTCCCAGGTAAGAAATTCACATTTTTTTTATCAAAAGCTTATTGTTGTGAGCTTGTAAAGCATTGTCAGTCAAGATCATGAAAGGAGAAACTTAAAACAAGTCCCCATGCAACTTATCTAGTTGGTTTTAGGTTCAAACAAGGTCTGTAGCATGAGATATAAGAAAATTTCTCTATCGGGTAACCAAAACCCTATTTTGGGGTTTCATTACTAATTTCCTTAATTCTCCTTCGTTTCAGAATCTCCAAATCTCAAACTAGGAAAGAATCATCTCTAAAGTTTTTATTAATGGTTAGAAGAAGCTACATGTGTTTTAAACTCGTGTCATGAAATATATTTGTAATAGTCTCCAGAAACAAGACTATACATGTATAAATTCCTAATTTGGTCAAATTTATTGGTGAACTGGGTTGAATTGGTCATGAAACAAGATATGAAAGTTTGCAATTTTCAATAACATCCAAAAGGGTACCTGAAACTCGTGGTAGGATTTAAGAAATGTAAGAGTTGAGAAAATTAGACCAAAAACAATTCTTAACTCGGACCTAATTGGACGAAGAACAAGGTAGAGTCAATCAACCAAGAAGAATAGCCTTGTAAGTTGAATCATTAAGAATAACCTCGTAGTGTTTTGGATTATCATAACTGGGAACATAATAACATTCATCATATTCTCCACTTCCCTTTAGATCTTGTTCAATCCTTGGTGTATACCACAAAATTTCACTACTAGTAGGGTGTTGGAATTGTTTGTCACATACACACAAAAACAACTTGTGTATACCACAAAATTTCACTACTAGTATCATATTAGGGTGTTGGCATCGTTTGTCACATACGCACAAAAAACACATCTTGTGTATACCATAGAATTTGACTACTAGTATAATATTAGGGTCGGCGTTGTTTGTGAAATACATACAAAAAAGACAACTTATGTATACCACATAGTTTCACTACTAGTATCATATTAGGGTGTCGGCGTCATTTATCACATACACACTAAAAACACAGCCTGTGTATACCACAAAGTTTCACTACTAGTATCATATTAGGGTGTTGGCGTCATTTTCACATACGCACAAAAACACATCCTATGTATACCATAAAATTTCACTTCTAGTATCATATTAGGGTGTTGTCGTCATTTGTCACATATGCATCAAAAACACAACCTATTTCTACCACATAATTTCCCTACTAGTATCATATTAGGGTGTTGGCATCATTTATCACATACGCACAAAAACACAACATGTGTATACCATGAAATTTCACCACTATTATCATATTAGGGTGTTGGCATCGTATGTCACATACACACAAAAACCACAACCTATGAATACCACAGAATTTCACTACTAGTATCATATTAGGTTGATGGCGTCGTTTGTCACATATGCAAAAAATTCATAGCTTGTGTATACCACAGAATTTCACCACAAGTATCATATTAGGGTGTTGATATCGTTTGTCACATACACACAAAAAAGGCAGTCTATGTATACCACATAATTTCACTCCTAGTATCATGTTAAAGTGTTGGCATCATTTGTCACATGCGCACAAAAATGACCTATGTATACCACATAATTTCACTACTAGTATCATATTAGGGTGTTGCATCGTTTGTCACATATGCACAAAAAAACACCCTACATATACCACATAATTTTACTACAAGTATCATATTAGGGTATTGGTGTTGTTTGTCACATATGCACAAAAAACACATCCTTTATATACCACATAATTTTACTACTAGTATCATATTCGGTGTTGGCGTTGTAGACACAAAAACACGCACATATCACTATTTTACTCTACCGCCAAGTATGTTGTTATATATATAGATCTTGAGTAAGAAAATTATTCATTGGTAACACACTCCCTAGTCCATCTATTTCTTTTGGTTATTTCTATTGTCTTTCTCTCTCACATCTATCACTTATGCACCTAGTTTTGGTCAGGTCACAGGGATCCCTATCTATTAGTCTTCTCACATTTGTTGTCGGTTATTTCTAGTAACTGAGATCCCAATCTAAACACTAATGTTCAGCGCTCATGTCCACCTTGGGCGCTCCTGTCCTCTTTATTCTTATTCACATTTTTGAAATTTGTGGTTGGCCTTTTCTTTTTTCTTACTCCTATCCCGAGGTCTAATTTGGCATGTCGTATCACTAGTTTGAAATTTAAACAAGAGATCCCTATATATACACAACATACATACCATTATAAGGGTGGACAATTCTAAAGGGCAAGTATATCTACATACTATCAAAGGGACTACATTTTTGGATTGATTACTCTGCATACACTGCATAGGAAGGGGAAGTTATGAATTCCATCCACACATCTATATTCTATCTAGCTATAACCTGTTATCTTGGCGTCATTGGCAAAAGGGAAACCTAAGGAAACTATTCCACACACAAGCGCATAGAACTACATGGAGGTTGAGATGAAGTGCATTGCTCGACCATAAGTTCACTATGTCGGGTGACAGTCGGGTTAAGTATGACCCCCCATTTGCATATTTTATTTTTAGATTTGATGTGTTTTGGGGTTTTACAAGATATCATTTGTGTTGTAGGTTACACATGCATTCATTGATCATCCAACAACATACATGTGACCAACAACGAAGGATAGTAAAACCCTAGTGAAACTCGAAAAATCATATTCTCACCCTTTGTGCAATCACATGCACCTAACAGAAGGTCTCTAATGCCCTCGTCCTATCCCAGGTACCCATGTCCAGCTCTATCAATAATTTCTAGAATTTACATTAAGCATTTCCAACACTCTACCCAGCTTTGTGCATCAATCAATTGCTCTAGTTCGGATCTACTTCGGGATAAGTGAAAATCAGATAAGTTCCCTATCTCTCTCATTTGCTTGGGTGATTGCATCTTTAGAGTGCTTAACATTAGTATTATGTTGTATATCATCATAATAGTGACTCTGAAATTATATTTAATATTCAGATTTTATTAAATCATTTGGTGAACCCGACGTGAAATTTTGTAAAAATTGATAAATGGGACAAATTTCACAAAAAGTGAAAATAATCATACTTACCAACTCATTCATCGTTTGCATCGCCATGGTACATTTCTACTCTCTCGAACCTAGTCAACCTCGCTTCCCTAATTTGTGGCATCCTCGCAAGCTCAAAGCTCAAATTCTAAC
This sequence comes from Taxus wallichiana var. yunnanensis, assembly GCA_018340775.1. NCBI lineage: Eukaryota > Viridiplantae > Streptophyta > Pinopsida > Cupressales > Taxaceae > Taxus > Taxus wallichiana. The sequence goes on along the minus strand of CM031242.1, from coordinate 22,391,651 downwards.
TCAATCACGGTTCAAATGAAGTTCCTATTCACTTTTTACTATCACTATATATAATAATTTTCAATTTTTCATTTACTATAGTTATTGTTCACACTCATTCTTCCAATTAATACACGACACATGATCTCACTCATATCTTGAGCTTAGTTACTCCATTTTCTTCCTCGTTTGTGCCATTCGGTTCATAATTTCTTCACCCACCTCGTTGTGCACATTGTACAATGCTATATTACAATGTCACACATATACTATTTAACATATTTTCAATCCTACAACATATTCTATATCATCTCATGGTCATCATTATATATTTTCATCTCCACTTTCGTCTCATTGATCATTACTTCCACCCATCGCCCTTTCATTGAAAAGGGGGCATACAATCAAGATCACCCTATGATCCCTCTCATGCTACTATACGATCATTCAATACTCCTAGTACACCATTATTGAAAATTTTCATTCACACTATTCAAACAAAGGAACAAATCAATCTATTCAAATACTTTCTATCTATTCCCCCTAATGACCTAATTTGGGGGCAAAAAGAGAAAATATCTCCATGAGTAATCTATCACATACATTCAATTTAAAAGAAATCATTCAATATTCAAATCAAGTCAATTGATCGGTACAATATAACATCACTTCATTATCTCTCCCAGATGACCTAACTTGGGAGTTGCATCACCACTTTCCCATATGACCTAACATGGGAATCATTTTTCATCGCTTCCAAATGACCTAACATGGAATTCATCTAACAATATACAAATCATGACATCTGTGGGAGTGGCGGAAATGAGACGTCATTACCTTTCCTATACCGGTCCTTGTTAGGAAATAAGGGATAAAATATGAGGAATAATCCCTCACAAAATCGCAAAAGTAGAAACTAATATGCAAAAAATATTACAGATCTCAAATAAAAGTGCAAAATAAAATAACACAACACAAAGAGACAATATTTAACGTGGTTCACCCAATTTGGGCTATGTCCACCAAGAATCACTTGCTCAGATTTTATTACAAGCCACCGTTCTCTCAATACAATACCCAGATCTGTTTGGAGCTATGCTCAACAAACTCTACAGAATTCACACCCGAATTCAAAACACATCTGCAATGTTACATTAACCCTACCATATACACAAAACCACATAAGTAGACAACTGCTTAAGCAGTTTTACAAAACCGTGGGTATCAAAACCATGGGCCAAAACCATCCCATAAATCTATGGGTCAAAAATCATGCCCATATGAGAAAATCACGTTTCCTGGTATATCAGGCACGTTTTAAGGCCAAAAAAAAATTCTCCGGGACAACTGTGGAAAGTGTACAATACTCTTAGTATACAGTATTCAACACTTTCTCACATGAAAACATGCTCCACAACCTAACAATCCTATATGGGTTATTCAACACAAAACTAAACATGGATCAAAATGGAACAAAATTTGGTCTTTATCCGTCGGCAGAAGTTGGACCTTTTTGAGGATGTACTCTTAGATGGAGGGTAAAACTAGACCTCTCTCCCTTACATTCTTCCTTTGGCGACGAAACATCCAAATCCTACCTTGATCAAAATCTCACAAAATCTGGTTGGGAATCGATCACTCCCTACCCCTTCCAATCTCCATTAGCAATACTTCAAAATCTCTAAATTATCCAAATCAAGTCATCAATTTCTCCAAGTGCTCCTTACAATGGTTATTTATATATATTTATGCTACATGGATCGACATGTTTATCCATGGTTCGCCGCGTATTATATGTTCTTATCATTCGCGCATTATCGCAACAGTGATTCTCTTAATTTCTCACATGTATGTTCTTTACTTCCTTTACACTACTTAAATTTCATTCAAATAGCATAAAGGGGGAAATGTAGACACAAAATCACACACATATTACTATTTTACTATACCACCAAGTATGTTTTTATATGTATGGATATTAAGTAAGAAAAGTATTCACTAGTGACACACTCCCTAGTCCATCTGTTTACTTTGGTTATTTCTATTTTCTTTCTCTCTCACATATGTCACTTCTACACCTAGTTTTGGTTAGGTCACATGGATCCCTATGTATCAATCTTCTCACATTTATCGCTAATTATTCCAGGACACCAACACCTAAAGACACTAGAGCCCAGCGCCCCCGTCCACCCTGGGCACTCCTATCCTCTTTATTCTTGTTCACATTTTTGACATTTATGGGACGGCCTTTTCAGTTTTCTTACTCCTATCCCGAGGTCCTAGTCAGCATGTCATGTCACTAGTGTCAAAATTTAAACAACATATCCCTATATATACACAACATACATACCATTATAAGGGTGGGCAATTCTAAAGGGCAAGTATATTTATATACTATCAAAGAGACTACATTTTAGGGTTGGCTACTTTGTATACACTATGCATAGAAGGGGAAGTTCGGATTCCACCCACACATATGAATTTTATCTAGTTATAGTTTGTTATCTTGGCATCATTGGTGTGAGGGAAACCTAAGGACACTATTCCACACACAAGAAAATAGAAATACATGGAGTCTGAGATGTAGTAAAACATTCATATGTAAGTTCACTTTGTCGGGTGACCGTTGGGGTCACCCAACTCCCCATTTGCATTTTTTTTTTAAAGATTTGATATGTTTTAGGGTTTTACTAGATATCCTTTTTTTTTTGTATGTTACGGGTGCATTTGGCAATCATCCCGGTGACATACAGAAACCAACAACGAAGGATAGTGAAACCCTTGCAACACAGGAAAAATCAGATTCTAACCCTATGTGCAAGTCATAGGTGCCTATGAGAAGGTCTCGGCGCCTCACCCTATCCTAGGCACTCATGTCTAGTTACGTACGCAATTTCCATAATTTACATCAAACATTTTTGACACTTTGTCCAACATGTGCATCAATTGCTCAAGTTCGAGATCTACTTTGTGATAAGATAAAATCATATAAGTGCCCTATCTCTCTCATTTTCTTGTGTGATTGCATCTTTAGAGTTCTTAGCATTAGTATTTTATTGTATATCATCATATTAGTGACTCTGAAATTATATTTAATATTAATGTTTTATTAAATCGGGCATCATTTATCACATACACACCAAAAACATAGCCTTAGTATACCACATAATTTCACTACTAGTATCATATTAGGGTGTTTGCGTCGTTTGTCACATATGCACAAAAACACAACTTGTGTATACCACATAATTTCACTACTAGTATCATATTAGGGTGTTGGCGTCATTTGTCACATACGTACAAAAACATAGCCTGTGTATACCACATAATTTCATTACTAGTATCATATTATGGTATTGGCGTTGTTTGTCACATACGCACAAAAATCATAGCCTGTGTATACCACATAATTTCAATATTAGTATCATATTATGGTATTGGCGTCATTTTCACATATGCACAAAAATGAAAGCCTATGTGTACCACATAATTTCACTACTAGTGTCATATTAGGGTGTTGGTGTCGTTTGTCACATACACACAAAAACTACATCATGTGTATACCACAAAATTTCAATACTAGTATCCTATTAGGGTGTTGGCGTCATTTGTCACATACACAAAAAAATAGCCTATGTATACCATAGAATTTCACTACTAGTATCATATTATGGTTTTGGTGTCATTTGTCACATACGTACAAAAACATTGTTTTGTCTGTGTATACCACATAAAATGATAGTGTGTATACCACATAATACACATAACAACATAATTATTACTAGTTTCAACCCATTTATTTTGTTTGGTGTATGCACACAATAAAAGACATTTTGTATATCATATAGTTCACATAAAAAGACATGTTCTTTCTTATTTGCATACACAGTTGCATTTTTTCATATACACACTACAAACAAATTGTGTATAACACAAAATACGTGTTTAGAACATTTTCATTACTAGTATCATATTAGGGTGTTGTTTGTTTACAAAAAAACATAGTCTATATATCATTCCATGCAAGTTTGTTTACAAATATCTTAAGAGCATAATACTTATGTTTTGTTTGTCATATTTCATCATATATTGATATGTTCAATACCATGCTTATTGTTTATACGTTTTTATTTACATGATTTTGTTTAGGATGCCTCAAAAGAAAAAGTATGAACAATTTCTTTCCCTAGATGTTCAAGACGTGGGAAATGGGAAATCTCATTTTTCACAAGACGATCTTGAATGGACACCGATAGGCGAAGATAATGATCATATGGATCTTTGTGTGGTGATCCCTCTAGCATTGATCGATGCCTTTATTAAAGGGGAAGGCCTTCTCAATAGCACCAAGATGACATTCATATGCAAACAGAAAAGGATATCCACATATACGATAGAATGCAAAGACCACATGCTACCATTATGTATTGCAGGTTTGTTTATATTAACTTTATGTTTGGTACACCTTAGCAATAGTGTTCACATATGTTAGTGCTACATTTTTCATATTCCATACCTAATATCAATTTGTATTTCCTTTTGTTTCAGCTATTGGTGTGCTTATGACCCTAGTGTGCTTATGTTTAGTACACTGCAATTGAAAGAATAAGGAGGTTTCAGAAAAAAAAATGTGGATGTCAATGTCATTTCAATGTGAGGGTTATGTTTGGTAGACCAGATGTGGCACATATCATATACAATGATATGTATCATTGTGATATGAACAGTGAGTTTTTCATGGTACAAAGGACACAAGCTTGGATCCACGAAGTGGTTTCCTCCTAATTTATCAGTTGAATGCAAGTAATACATTGAATCTCTTTTGTTTGCTGGTATATTTGTTGACACCATTATCCAAAGGCACTACACGGATACAAAGTTGGTGAGGATTGTCAACAAAAGGGATGAGTGCATAACCAAGAAATATGTGTTGAATGCATGGAGGAGGGTGAAGTGCATTAGATCCCAAAAGAACCAACATGATAACACTAGTATCAACTTATGGCATGTCGCATAGAGGGATACATTTTTCTATTATCAAATGTCATATGGGACTTACGTGCCTTTCATTATGGGCCCCCAAACACCATGGATGCTTCAAATGATGGTTCGTCATTCCTACAACTCCAACATTGTAATTGATTCAATGTTTTTGACTAATAAATATTGGGTAAGGTCATTTTTATCTCATTCCAAAGAATATTTCATATTTTTTATATTTTTTAATGTCATTCTCATTCTAACCATATTTTTGTGTACACATTTGCCTCAGTACCAATTGTACACGCTTCTTATTTTTGACGAGCAAGAGGTTGGGGTTCCTGTTGCATGGGAAGTTTTGTCCCATAATAAATTTGACGACATGTATGTATGGCTTGTTGAATTCTACGCAAGGGAGAAAGGAAATGGATCGATTGACATGTTAATGCATTCATTATAGATGATGCAACTTTTGAAATACAAGTTATAAGGTACAAATCTACTAACATTTTGTTATATAAATTTAATGCACACAATTTACAACCCTAACAATGTTCTTTGTGTGTTAGGGTTATATTCGGTTGTCGTGTTTTGTTATGCATTTGGCATGTTCGCAGAGGCTTAATATTTACATGTTTTTCTTTCTTCATTTTGTGATACAATATTTATAGGCTTGGGTTAGTTTTTGTTTTCTACATTACTTATTATCTACAAAAATTTATTCGCAAATATATGAAGGAGGTGGGGATGGTTATGTTACAGATATTAGGCAACATCATGTGCACCATCATCGACAATGAGCACATGACATTTTTCCTCATCGACAAATTCATGGAGGAGTTCAAGGAGGAGACAATGTTTATGGAGTATTTCATAAGGACGTGGCAACAAAAGATTGGTAGTTTTTAACTACTTATGATTCTATTTGTAGCTATGTGTAGAGTTAACAATTTTTTGGTCAATTCTAATGGTTTTATTGTTTTTGTAAAACTATGTGGTCAAAAAAATTCCACAACTTCATCCATGCCAATCAGGATACAAATGCATCCATAGAATCATATCATTGTTTCTTGAAGACCCGATACTTGTGCGATCGAAGAAAAAAATACACAAGGAGAATGGATTGGTTGTTGTACATGTTGGTGTTTCGAGTTGAACCACATTATAAAAATAAGAGGAAGTTGCAAGTATCGTGGATTCTTGAAAAATTACAAGAAGGAGAAAAAAATTTGACAGCCATTGAGATGGCCAGAGCAATACCTGATAGTGATTGTTGTGCAAAACATATAATTCCTGGGTCTTACATGGTTAGAATTCAAACATCTATGGACCGATGGTATTTGTTTGAGATATTTGGCCCAAATTTTCATGTCTATGACTGTCCTTAGGCTACCTAAGGCAACACTCGCAAACATGTTTTGAAGGTGTCTCAACTTCGGAGGAAACATGAGGATAGTCCATATACAAGGAATCCAAATTTCAAAGTGGTGAGGGTGGATTTTTTTGTTTCATTATTTCAACTATGTTATATCATTTTTATCTTGAAAACAATTCATTGTACATTAATAGAAGTATTTTTGTCATTGTAGGTTTGTTCATGTTATAGAAGTAGTTAAATGCAATGCACTGAAGTAGTTGCATCGAGCAACCCCACAATTTCATTAACATTACACATTTATTATTACTAAATAGTGTTTGTTATGTCAACTATTTCGTAATTACTAATACAATTTTCTTTTTTGCGATAGTTGAGGGTGATGATAGAATACAATAGACAACACAATACCTCATCCCTAAGCAACATGATAGAAACCATGGGCATGCATTGCAAGTGCTCAACCAATCGAAAGAGTTTTTGAAAGCATTGTTGGATGTGGTGCCAGACACTGATGAAAATATTTTTACTTTTGGAGATTGTGTGCAACAATTTGAAAAGCTTTTACACAACTCTGGTTCATTTCCATTTGATTTCATTCCAGATTGTAGTGGAAATGACACTTCTACCACCCATTTGTGGCCATGGTTCAGTGCAAGTAGGAAACCTCAAAAGAGGAAGCAAAAGGAGGTCATGGTGGAGGATTTAAAAAATGATGCTCATGACTATGAGGAGTACACATTTCCTAACACAACTTGTGGAAGAAAAATTCTCAAGAAAATACAAAAACTATCGGATACAATAATTAGAGATAGTTATAAAGCTATAAGAGAGTTTGGGTGAGTATCATTGTTATGTGATTATAATATGTATTCATTCAACTTCAAAACACTTAATTTTGTGTTTGATGAATCACAAGGACAACCCCTCGACTGAAATTCAAGTTCCATGTCATCGTTGTCTTTTGGAACATTGAATGCATCTTAAAGGTATTTCTGTCTTTATGACCAATAATGCTTAATGTTGTTTTTTGTGTGTTTTGTGGTTTACACAACTGGTTTTAGTGTGTATATGAAAAATAATGCTTCATGTTGTTTTCGGTATGTTATGTGGTATACATAGTCTGGTTTTATTGTGTGTATGAAAATTAATGCTTAATGTTGTATTATGTGTGTTCTGTGGTTTACACAGTCTAGTTTTACCGTGTTTATGACAAATAATGCTTAATATTGTTTTTGCATGCTTTTTGTTTTACAAAGTCTTTTTTTTGTTATGTGGTATTTTTGACCTTGTATTTGATAATGGTGGTATGTGGTTTTTTGCAGCTTATACAATGGAGGGGTGCAAAAGTCTTGAAGCTTTGAATAACCCTGTTGCAGGGGCATCTCATACATTGTTTTCAATTTATTAAATCTAGGATTTATTTGGTCCTACATAATCAAAAAATTTGATCTTCATATCAAAATATGTAACATCATTAGTGTTAACCCCATTGTATAGAGGCAATTTTATCTCTGAATTTTATGGCTATGACTCTCAAAGTTATGAGTATATGTCTACACATTCACCATGCCATTTATGCTTCACAAAATGAGCTCATAAGTTTGTCCATAAAATTCCATGTTTAATCTGGTATTAGTCTATTATGTAAGCATAAACATGATCAGAGCATAAAGTGGGGTGTTTAAGTAAAAATTAGGATGTTAGGGTGTAAGCATAAACAACCTCTTATCCACCAACTGCATCAGCTTCTCTTTCTCATGGAGGATCCAAGTAATTTCCATCAATCCCACCTCCTATGGATTGATTTTTTTATCCTTAAACATCTTCCCTGATACAATCTCAAACACCATGATCCAAAATTTATGTACATCCATCTTTTGATTAGGTTGAATGACATGGAGGCTTTTAGGGGGAAAATTAATGTAGCCAAATTCTAAATAAACTTGATATACTACAAATAATATGAACTCCAAAAGAAAATATATCTCCTTCTTCGTTATCGAATAATGAATTACAATATTTCCTAAATAGGAAAACAACTTCCAACTCGAGTTGCCACGTAAACTCTAACTAACTTTTACTAAATCTACTCTAGGTGGCAAAAATTATTATTTTTAGCAGTTTACTAGAACTGCCATTCTTAGTAAGTTCGCATGCTTATTAAATGCGGCACAAAAATTCCACGCATCTTCTACATTCCTAAATTAGAGGAATTGTTAACTTTCTAACTCATAATGCAACTAATAGACTAAAATTAACTAATGCCTAAAAAAGGAAAAATTCAACTACAACTTAAATCCTAATTTTCAACCTCAAGATGGCAGATTTAGGGCCCGAAAATGTTCGAAACTTGCTCCAACTTGTAGGGCTTATTGTTAGTGTGTTCGTCTCATTGAAACATGTGGTTTAAAAAAATTTACTCAAATGAACACCAGAGCTCAAGTTATGACCTTGTTAAGTTCATGTTTATTTTGGCGCATCAAAATGATATTCAAGCTTCAATTCCAATATCTGAGCCTAAACTCGAATGTAATGTCAAATAACACATTGTTGATCTTGATTTTTTTGCACCAAATTCTTCTCCCAGCCACTGTGTAAGAAGCATATTGCCTCGACAACATCCTTTTCCACCTTGTATTTTCTTGGCCATGTTAGAACCCCTCTGGAAAACAACCACTTATCAAAACTACCATTTTGCAGGTGGGCATGTATAGTTAATGGAAGTTGAAATTAATATATCGTAGAAGCGCCTATGGATCTACCGGTTCCAAAGATTGCACGAGGTGAATGACGCGAGACATGAATTGTTCCAAGGTAAAACAATGCAAACATACAAGACTGCAAAATATGAAAATACAATAGAGATAATTGTGATAACACGCAGAAATGGTTCCAACTCAATACAATCAAATAAAATAATGTAAAATATGTACATATAGGACTGTGGATGTATAACCTCCTCCTAGAATCTTGGCCATCTCCACCTAGAATAGTGGTAACCAACAACTAGAATGGTGTAGTCAAGTGGTGACTAACACCTAGAATAGTGTAGTCAAGTGTACACCTAAGCAAGCATATCCCATAAGTGTAGGGAAACTCCAAGTGAGGTGGAATATCTCGAGTAGGATAATAAAAATAAAGCAAGGAAAATAAATCCTACACTAACATAACATCTATGTGTGAAATGAAAAATTAATAGGCATTATGAAAATGGAAGTTGAAAGAAACATGTAAGTGCAAATGGGAATTGTAGCATGGGCTTAACAAAATCATTTAAGTCTACTTTATGAAAAGCGCCATGACCCAATGTGAATAACCATAATCCAACCCTAATAAAAATGTAAATTTCCAACTTAATTTTGTCTATGTGATATATCTATCCGAATTCGGAGGTTTGTCATATACCTTTAAGTTGTACCTAGCAATTGAATAATGACATGATAGCCATCCTAGATTTAAAAATTGATTTTTTTGTATTATTCTATAGCCATTATATAGATTACGATGCTTGGTATATTTGATGATATTAAACATGCTAGACAAAAATTATAGATAGACAATGTACATGCTCCTTCTCATGCTCCTCTATCTAAGCTAGCGAAACTCAAGAAAAGCATTTTACTATATTGTGCTCAATAATTATAGATTTTACAAATTGTTTTACATGTGAACCGAGGGATGTTGAAAATGTTAGGAATTATTATTAGTGCTCACATTATTATAAAAGTTAGATTATAATTATGTTGAGTTGATATTACAATTGTTATAATATATTGTTTTAACAATATATTATTTTAGAGTTTTGTTGTACCCGTAAAGTTATAAACGGGTAAGTGGTTTGTTGACTTACCTATTTTATAGGAAGTCAGTTTTCCTATGTATATGGCTATTTAATAGCCTGTGTATGTAATTCAAAAAGGTGAATACAATATCAATTTATATTTCCTTTGTTAATCTGTTGCTGCTCTTAGATTTGGTATCAGAGCGATGGCTCCCTGAGTTTGTGAGGGGCTGATTGTTTCTTGTTTATGGTCAGCCGTATTATGAGAGATTCATTTTATTAGTTTTTTGCAGTAATAGTTTATAGGTAGTTTATTGCAGACCTGGACGTGTCATCCTGCATAGATAAAAGTGGACGAGAGAAGTGTGTATGCGGCCTGATCCAGTGTATCTATTCTGCTGGAAGTGGGTTCGAAGTGGTTTGATATTCTGATCCTGCGTATTGAAGCATTATGTCTGCGATTTGAATCATTTTGCGTGCATAGTTGCTTGTGCGTATTTCATCGTCCTGTTGCAGGCGCATTGTATCGACCGACCTGCGTATTGCGTTGCGTCGCCATTTTGGTAATTGTGATCAGTTTTATCGCTATTTTTGGACATACCGAAAAAAATCACAAGGAAAAGAAAAAAATTGCCATTTTTGGAAAGGGTCCGGAAAGAAGTTGGACTTAGAACTTAAAAGTGTTATATCTTTCACCTCGTAACTCAGATTGAGGTGATGTTTTTTTTGAAAATGTATGTTTTTTAAAGATCTTTGCATTGATTATATGCTTTTTGCTGCTAGACCAATTTTTTATTTTTGGAAAATATTTCAAAAATTATATATATATATGTATTTTTTTAAAAAAATTTTGTGTCACTTTTGTCTGGACGCACTTTCGCTTGTACGCGACGTCCATAGTGAGGGGGTGCATTATCGGTTGAAACCGACACCCAAGAGAATTGTAATATGAGCCTCAAAGATAAATTTGCTAACTAAGTAGCAAACTGATGGAGGAAGGAGGCATCGGAGGAAGGAGGTCGAACAACGACCTCTCGTCAGTCACCAACGACGGGGCCGCGCAGAAGCTGTGGTGGCATATGTATGGTGTGAGTATATGATTTTCAGTGTGGTTTCCATTTTCTCAGTGTGCTTCAGTTTGTAGTGTTCCTGTTGATTTGAGTGGTGTGATTTATTGTTAATACTGGAAAAGAATTGTATAAGAGAGCAGAAAACTACGGAGATCCTCTGACTGCAGAGATCCTCTGACTGCCGTACTTTGTTGGAAGATGATCGGTCAGTGAATACGTTCATTGGCAATGGTGATCATGTGCAGCAAGATCAAGACAACAAGATCTAGTTAGTATGATACAACACAATACATTTTTCCCTTTCTGATTTCTTATTTGGAATTTCACATTGTGGGGGGGAATACATACCAATGTTCCATTCCCATTCTGCACCCAAAACGACTTAGTCAAGGAAAGCTTCCAGTGGCAGTGGCAGTTTTCTATGTTGTTCGAGATCGAGTGGCAGCGATCAATGACAGAGACTACAATTAAGAACATTACGATTCTTATAGGAAGTAATGTGAGATTTTTTCAGTATATCTTCTATTGTGCAGTTTTGTGATATGCATGTTGTGTTTCCTACATAATTCCCTGATGTATAAGCATAGTGGTGAACAGTAGCACCAGAGTAAGTCAGTTCATGGATCTTGAAAGGGTTTGTGGGATGAACCAGAAAACCACACGACGTCGGCTTGATTGATGAGGTTCTGTCACTTCAAGGTTTGTGGTAAGCCTGTTTAAAACCATGGAAGGAGAGAGCCTTTCTTTTGGATCAAGGTCATGAGTCACAGAGTTGGACATGCCACAGGGGTGAGCATACTGCAGAGGAGTGTGTGGATGTTTTTCTACCATGTTCGCACTAAGGGGGGGAATGTTAGGAATTATTATTAGTGCTCACATTATTATAAAAGTTAGATTATAATTATGTTGAGTTGATATTACAATTGTTATAATATATTGTTTTAACAATATATTATTTTAGAGTTTTGTTGTACCCGTAAAGTTATAAACGGGTAAGTGGTTTGTTGACTTACCTATTTTATAGGAAGTCAGTTTTCCTATGTATATGGCTATTTAATAGCCTGTGTATGTAATTCAGAAAGGTTGAATACAATATCAATTAATTTTCCCGTGTTAACTGTCATTCGCTCTTAGAGAAAAATCACATAATGTAAGAGGAACCAAATAAAACTTCAAATGAAACTAGCATAAAAAGTAAAAAAACACAAAATCAAGAAAATATGATTCCGAAGTGAAAATCGAGATCTAACATACACCGTAACAAACAAGATAAGGCCTATCATTTGATGCATCAATGATAAAGAGAAAAATTACTTACATAATAGACATAAATTCTAGTGTCAGAAAGAATGTTTCCTAAAACTCTAGTAATGTCTGTGGAAACTTTGAGCATTATACCACATAATCTTTAGACATTTGGTGCGAAGTTTATATAAACATGAAAAGTGCATTGCTTGTCAAAGATAAATTCAAGTGCTTCCATAATTATGTTGAATAAGTTCCACTTGGGGAAGAGGATCATATGTAGCTGCACTAGATTTATTAGGGAGATATTTTCCTTGTAATTGTATTGTTAGATCGATGTAACTCTTGTTCTCGATGCATTCTTTGATTAAAAATAGCCTATTAAACAAAATGATTTTTAGGATTCAAACAAAGAATTTGTTACAAAATTAATTTATCAAATGTAACAATATAGTTTGTATTTATATTTGTTGAGATGAAAGTGATCCATAGGGATCCAGAAAAACACACCACTTCATCAGTTCCATCAACACCAAGAAGGAGAAATAAGAAAAGTGAAAAGAAATGAGGTAAACGGAGGTTCTGGATAGAAGCTGCTTTCTCTGTGAAGAGTGGCGTTTGTAACCGCCGCCTTGCAGGTGTTGATCCCAAAACCACCGCCCAGCCTGGGGGTGGCGGTCCCGAGACCGCCGGTGCACACAGGTGGCGATCTGAAACTTTCGAACAGAAAAGAAGAATGGAACACGAATGGACATGAATTTGAAGTTCCTAGCCATGTCTCTTCCTTCCATGCCCTTTCACATTCTCCAAAGGCACGAGAGGACATGTGAAGGCCTATAAATACATGGAAGGAGCAAGAGAATAGACATTTGAAGGCGAATCAAAATTTAATGAGAGCAGTGAGCAAGATCTTCAGTGTTGGAATGGAATTGTAGGAGCAAGGTGTAGAAACAGAGCAAGCAAGTAATTGGAGAGAAGGTTTACACTGTTGCTTCTTTTCATACTTATTGTAATATGTAATTGTCTATGTTAGACCAATAAAAGTGGGAAGAAAGAGCAGTTTTCCTTCTCGAATGGTTTTCCTCCTTGGGGTTTCCAGGATAAAAATTGTTGGTGTTGAAGTTTTAATTATTTTCCTTCTCTGCAATTTCCTTTCTATAGCACTAGATAATCAGTCACGAAGCTCTAATATTTAAGAAAATATTTCATTTTCCAGAGTTGAAAGTAGAACAACATAGTAGTGTGATTCGTAGAGTTCCAAAGTAGAAGTTTACGGATCGAAAGTCGATTAATATATGTACCCACGATATATATGATAAGGCGCTAATTAATGCAATGAGATTGTATTAAAAATTCTACAACAAGGTATCAATATTAAAATCCTCACAAGAAAAGTACCATGTTAAAGTTATCTAAGATAGTGAAACTCATAACAACAAATTAATGGTGACATGAGTAGCATGACTTGTAGAAGGATTCTTGATGATCTTAATAGGTGTGCCAATTAGCATGTTGGTAATCCCAAAATAAATTACCGAGTATAATGAATTGCGGTGCAGGACAACAAATACCAACACATTAACATATCGACCCATAGTAATAACGTGACCCATAGTAGCAGAAGACCCATAATTTTTATTCTTTGCGGTGAAGATTTGTTTCATTCACATCTCTATTTTAAGGAATAAACCTCTACTTGGTTAAGTGAACATGATACTGATTCGGGAATCATGACACATGCGGTCAAATGGGGAGCATCATTTATCTTTTTCCATCTTGCATGTATATTTCCAATAATTATGTAAGAAAAACAATTTACAAAAACATAAATATACAAAGTTTATGAAGGCACATACCTTAACTGCTATTGAAGGAAGGGAGGAAAAGGAATCAAACCTTAACTGTAATACAAATACTAACAATGAAAAATTGTTGTAATAAATAAAGGAAGAATAGGTTCACATGTTTAGTATTTTCAAAGTCACATGATGGTTGAATAAAGTGGGCACAAGATGCAATGATTACCTGTGGTTGTCATTGTGATGCCACATGACACATTCAAATAAAAAAATGATGACAACTATAATCATGAATAAATCAAAAATATCCACAATTAAAACACATGTCATACCTGAATAATAATTTAAGTACACATGTGAAGGATAAATTTTCCAAATTTCAGATTAATTTGTCATAATAATAATGTTATTGTTATGAAATAATAATGTTATTGTTATGAAATCAATTTTTCATGTGTTTCCTAGTGCACACAACAAATGTAATTCTTCGTAAAAGGCCTTTTTGGGATCCCTATGAATTGAGTCGGGTGTCACTCCCATCATTGGTGCCCACCTTGATTTTTTGCAAGTACCACATCATCCTACAAAATTAAAACAATTTTTGTTACAATAATAAATATATATGGAGAATAAAGCAAGGCCTCTACTACATGTAACACATGTTCAAGAAAGCTAATACTTGATATGGACGGCTATGTTGCACATCAAAAAGTGGCCAAATGGAAAATCCATTGACAACATCCGCCAACATGTCATTGAAAGCTTCTGGAACTGGTAGAGGGGAATCAACATCGATAACATAGAGGATATTAATGACTTCACAATCCGGTGGAACTTTCTTGTCGTGGCAAATTGCATCAGCACCAACATTGTGCAATTTGTTATCTCCCACCAATCGGCCATCCATCGAAACATCCACATCATCACCAATAAACAACACCCCATTGGGAAGTGCAATGGATGTAGCAAGAATGGATGAGGCTTGCATTATAGGAACACTTTAGTATTTTGAAAGAAGAATAATCAAATTAATCACCACATAAAATATCAATTTTACTTCATGTAAAGGTTACTTGTAAATCATCGTGTACAGGAATATGTTCATCCCCTTCTCTCTCATGGCCCCTGGCAGATGCCTGCAATCATTACACATAATTTAGTTGCGGTATGTAGCAATATATATCTTAACAAATTGTTTTTCGATCTACGAGCTACGTAATCAAGCTGAAATTTAATTGCTTACCTATAAACCAATGTGCATGTTCATCTGCTCATTCTTCTCTCTCCCATGGGCCCTGTAGATTCATGCAATTAATGAAATGAAGGTAGAGTTATAAGTAATGTAACATTTGTAAATTTTAAAACAAATCAACATTTGCAGTTAGTCGTAATGTTTTCATTGGTAAACTTGACTAAGAATGAGTGTAAGATGATACATCTTAGCACTGGGATGTATTAACAAAGCATATGAATATGTAAGAGTTGCATTTTCGTCATAAAATTTTAAACTTTTAAAGAGGTAAATCTGAGTTAGAACAAGCATACCATATCCAAAAATTTCACTCAAAACATTCAAACAAGATCAAACCATGTCCAAAAATTTCATTACTCAGAGATAAATACTAGAATCCTGATGTAGAGACATTCAACACATTCAACCAATAACAATTGTTAGAACAATCATATATCAAAATCACCAAACTAGAAAATTTTAGAACAATCATATATCAAAATCACTCTCCATCACCTCACATTCTCTATTTACTTATATCAATATTTCTAACCCATCTTCAAGACATTTTTACACCAAACTCTTGTTATTCCTTTAAGTTTCTCCACTTTGGTTTAATTGTCCCAAACAGGGAAATATGCTCTTAGCTCCAATTGATGGCTTAAAATATCTTCACACTCTTTTCTAGAGCTTAATCAATCCCTGGTAATGTCCCCAATTAAATTTACCTACCTCTTCATGGATGGCTTGGATTCTAAGTTCATTGTCATGCATTTCTCTACAAGATTGTCACACTTCATGGTTTATCCACTTGAATTCTTGTTGATTGCTCTTAGAGGCTTGTTCCACACCTTCAAGGCTTAAGACACTCAAAAAAACACTGCAATAATTGTTATTAAGTCATTTCTCTCCTTCACTTCATATGATCACTGTTAATCAAGCTATGCATGACTATCACAGAGTTTGGTTTAGGTATGTACACTTATTTGCTATCTTGTCTTCCATAACACTCTTTTCCTAGGTTTTCATCTTGGTTATGAGGTTATTAGTTCTTAAATACCTTCTCTTACATCCTAAATAAATCACATATCTCCATCAAACATTGATTAAACACGGGATCCCTATAATATATCCTCATACCTTTTCATTGTGCATATGATGAGTAACACAAGTTTCCAAGAAACAACAAATTGTACATACCTTCCTTTTAATGGGTTTAAGACCTCTAATACACTTAATATTTCCTTAATATATCTCTAACATTTCCACTCTATAATAATGAAATTAGGATCCACAAAAGATATGTTTCTTTATTAAACTTTCCTAGATTGTGCATGTCTCTATCAGGACTGGGTTTGATGTTTTTAGACTAACATTTACCTCTCCCTTGTTTGACACTTCTTAGAACCTTGAAACACGTCTTAGCAAACATTATACCCACCTTAATCTCTTTAATAACCTATTGAGACACGTTGAAGCAATATCATCTAACACTCACTAGGGTTTTGACCCCAAACCCTTGAAATAAGGTATAACAAACAGTGAAGGGATACTCACAAAGTTGACACCATTTATATAATATTAAGTATCTTGAGAGATAAAAATATCATCTACAAACCTCCTACAATTCCTTATACTTCCCATTCAAGCTTCATGCATAGACAATGATCATAAATTCTTAAACTCTCCTAAGACACACACCTATAGTTTTGATTCCACAGTCAATAGTCAATTACAAATCTTATTATTGGTCACCCTATCTTGATCAAATCACCATATAGCTTCCTTTAAAGCATGCAATAATCATCTCCTAACACATTTTTCACTTTATTCTTACATTCATAAGCACCTCATAGCTATACCTTAACACACAATGAATCAAATTTGCAAGGTACAATATTTCATGACATTTTCACCATATTGTAGTCTTCTTCTAATCTTCCAAGGGCCTACATAGACTCTCCATATCTGAGACAAGATTCAAAAGACATATAAACATGAGAATTAATTCATAAATTCAATCATTTAAAACATAGTTCACCTAATTTACCTCCTATACATGACCTTTTACCTTTAAAATTCAACTAATGATCCTAATTCTTCCAAACCAGTCCTAGAATTTCAAATTTTCCTTTTAGCAAGAAAACACCAAAATGGCTACAAATGACTGAAACAATTGCAATGTGCTCTATCATGTGTTTTTATTGAAAATAATGTGCCTTTTGGCGCAAAAACTAGTCCATTGATTACACCTCCACATCCATAATCAAATTCAAAGGTGTCACGACATCAGCCCCTTGTGATGGACGAACCTACAAAATAACAACGTCTTATTAGAATGGTTTTAACACAAAAACTACTTATTACAAGTTGGAGATGCATACCACTTGTAGTTACCTTATCTTGTTGTTTATTGGTTGCATTCTTCACTATTTTTTTACATTTCTCATAAAAATGTAGCAATGACATGTCATCCTCCTACATACATAATGTATCAATACAATTATTAGTGAACGATGCATGAACAAAAGTGTTTAAAAAACAAAACTAAATATCAAACCAATAACTTACCTCATCGTCACGTCCACTAGTTCCTTCATGAATGACCCCCTCGGCCTATGCATGCATCTCACCCTCCTCACCTTGTTATGAAAATGACATATAAATTAAATGAAATAGACATTAATGAGTATTGATAATGATAAACACATGAAATGAAACCGTTACTTGTTAAACTTACATTGTTTTCCTTCTTTTCTCTTAATGCCAAGATGGTTGTCATCCTCCTACTCTCGCAGCTCGAATCATAAGCTCTCATATAATCATTAACCTATTTCTTGGAGCATTTTATAATCTTCTTGAATGATTCCTTTCCATCCCTATGGCATATGTGTTGTATCATGTGTCACCTTTGCACAATATAGATCTCGTATATATCACAACCTTAATGTTCCCCTCCCTCTGATCCATGTATTGCTTCCACTTTTCGGAGGCACGTCGGGGATATTTTCAACTAAAATTTCTCCATTTCTTTTCAGGGGCAACATGAGATTAGGAGTGTGCATGACCTGTAAAGGTTTAACCTCTGTAACTCATAAAATTTCTTTTCACAACTGGGGTACTCACAATAATATATTATATGGTCCCCGCAATGCTCCCTCCTATAGTGAAGAGGAAGATATTCACCAACATAATATAAACAATTAGACACTAATGGAAATAAATGAAAACAATAAATACAAAGATATATTTTGGTGATTTTACCTCCTTGGCGACGATATCCACCTCCACATGACTTGGAGAAGCAACCTTGGGTGCATCCTCCTGCAATCAACATTCCAAATATAACCTCATTAGTCATACAAAGCTAAATGGGAGCACATATGAACTTGTTAGGCACACATGTGCACGAATAATATATAATCAAATTAAATTAAGATAATAAATACAAAGTTATATTAAGGTGATTTTACCTCCTCGTCAGTGATATCTACCTGTACATGTGTTGGCGAAGCAACCTTCCATGCAACCACCTCATTGTCCTTCAATCAACAATCCAAATAAAAGCTCATTAGTCACACAAAAATACCAAAGTCAAACTAATGTTCAAATAACAATGTATAAACAATTATTAAATCAATAACACGCACACACGTACCAAATAATATATAATCAAATTAAATTAAGATAAAAAATACAACGTTAAATTTAGGTGATTTTACCTCCTCAACAACAATATCTGCCTATACATGTGTTGGCGAAGCAACCTTCGGTGCAACCACCTCATCGTCCTTCAATCAACAATCCAAATAAAAACTCATTACTCACACAATAAATAATACCAAAGACAAGCAAATGTTCAAATATCAATGTTTAAACAATTAGTAGAACAATTACATGCACACGCGTATGAAGAAGATATTTGAAAGGTGACAATCTCCACGGTCGCTACTATGATCTTCTAATGGAAGGCTCGACCACAAGTGCCTGAAATAAGAATGTGGTAATTACTTATAAAATCAGATTGGACATTAAATTTAATGCAATTATTAATTTTTCAATTGCAGCAATGGAAAAGGTAATTGAAAAGCATGTATTCTTACTTGCAATGAAGACACAATGTTCTCATAATGCATCGTCGGAAAAGCTGACCGCAACAATGGCAATCTCCTCTACGGGCATGCATAACAAAAAAGCATAATTAAGCTTAACAATAACCAAATGGACAGATATAATGCCTAAATATATTTTGCTATGCGTAGACACCATGGAAGAGTATGATGTCTACAATGCCTAATCTATTGCGATAATAGTTGCGATGTTTTTATTGACGGGCCACATTATTCTTGCGATAAAAAGTTATGTCTACCATTCTACAAATGCATCACAGATAGTACGTATTAAGCCATTAAATAATTTAAAATAGGCATGTACATTAAAAAAAGGAGTTACTGATGTGTACATATATCATATTACAATGTCATCCATGGAAAGTGCTAACAACGCTACCACTTCTTCATTTATAGTGGCCCTAGACACTTGACATACATCCAACCTACCTCTATTAACCTTTACATGTACATATGAACATTTCTCAAAGTGAGATACAATCTCTAGCACCTGAACGTGAAGAACAAAAAGATTTACATTGTTACATTGGTAAACACACTTCATTTGATTCACAACAAGCATATCATGTGAAAACACACAAATGTTCCAAACTTCAAGACGTATTACTTCCTCAAGACCCAATATCAAGGCCCTATACTCGGCTGGTGGACGGTCATACTAACATCTCCCATAATGGTGCCTCTCTCTACTTTCTTGTTGCCATCAAGGTCATATAATATGAACAATGAGCATGTAATATTTTCTGAGGTATTAGACACTCCATGAATTTCCAATCTCCAAATGACAACCATGTTTATCTTTACTGATGGAAAAACATCTATCGTAGCGACAATAGATAACATGTTTTTTTTTTTCATATTAAATATTGCAAATTTGACCTTTTCAATACAACTATCTCGCATTCCAACACACACACACACATGTTTCTTTTAGAGTGTTTTCTATGGTATACAAACTATTTTTTCTATGTGTTACGTGGTATACACCGTGTTTGTGTGTATATGACAATATCAACGAAAATACAAATGTTTATGTTTTTACGCATATTATGTGGTATAAGCAATGTATCGTATATGTATGTATTATACATATCCATATTCATATATGTTACATAGAAATGTTTATTTTTATGTGTTTTCTGTCGTATACAAACTTCTTTCGTGGTACACACAATGTGGCTTTTGTGTGTATAATACAAACATATACATATGTACATATATGTGTGTGTGTATGTTTGTATGTATTGGTCCCACATACATGTGTTTTATTGAGTGTATATGCCAAATAAAACAATGAGTTAATAGTGTTAATTATTATTTTTTTCTCTAAAACATATATATACATATACATATATGTTACATATAACTGTTTCTTTTTTGTGTTTTTTTGTCGTAATTTCTTTTGTCTTTTGCGGTATACACACAATGTCTAAATGGCAAACAACACTCCCATATGATAATACAAACGTCCGGGTATATGATACCAAACATATACGTGTGTATATGTATACTTGGACATACATGTACATATATATGTATATGTATATGCATATTCTGTATACACATACATATATACAAATACATATATATGTATATGTATGTGTATGTATATGTAGATGTCACATGACCCCCATAGGATACACCATAATATGTCATACATGCATCGACCATTTTTGTCTTCTAATGGGCTTTGACACACACATAGACATACACACATGTATACATATACATATGGATGTACATGTATGTATAAGTATACATATATGTGTGTATATGTATTGGTCTCACATACTTGGACATTTGTATTATCATATGGGAGTGTTGTTTGTTATATACACATTGTGTGTATACCACAAAAGATAGAAATGGGTGATCCATGCATAACATCTTATGGGGGTCATACGATCTTGTCTTGGATGGCAAGTAAATTACTAGGTTGTAACACTACCAAAAGTTGACATGTAATTATGTGTAGACTTGGCCATAACAGCTCGCAACAATACGTCAACTCTCAAATCTCTTGCCTTCACCTACTGCAAACACCATGCGTAATAAAATGGAGTCCTATGGCGCTTAATAGAATTAGTAGGAGAAAAAAATTAGTGCTTAACATTATTAACCTTGAAGTGAATAATCAAAATGGTGGAGTCTAGTGGTTGCATAGTGAAAACCAAATCAATACATTAAACCTCTTAAATGCACCACCATTTGTCGTCCATCGTGTCGTCCTTTCTCTTGTCTTGGATGGTGAGTCAATGACTGGGTTATGACCATGGCTACTAGGATGTTATGGGTTAATGCCACCTCTACAGAACCAGGTCCCACACATGGGGAAGCATATGATACTACAAATGTCCATGTGATACCGGTACATATATATATATATATATATATATATATATATATATATATATATATATATATATGTACATATGTATGCATATGCATATGCATGGATAAACATGCACATAAAAATAATACATACATACATACATACATACATACATACATACATACATACATACATACATACATATATACATACATACATATATACATACATACATATATATATACATACATATATATATATATATATATATATATATATGTCTATGTGTGTACATGTATGTATATGTATGTGTATGTATAAGTAGGTGTCACAACACATTCATTGACTAGCCAACCAAGACAAGAGTATAGACAATTTTATCTCTCTTCTGTGGTATACACATAGTGTGTATATGACAAACAACACTACCATATGATAATACAAACTTCCAAGTATGTGAGACCAAGTGCATATACAT
Source organism: Taxus wallichiana var. yunnanensis (assembly GCA_018340775.1). Classification (NCBI taxonomy): domain Eukaryota; kingdom Viridiplantae; phylum Streptophyta; class Pinopsida; order Cupressales; family Taxaceae; genus Taxus; species Taxus wallichiana. Next base: position 22,369,248 of record CM031242.1, on the reverse strand, counting down.
AAGTATATGTATACTCATACATACACGTACATATATATGTACATGTATATGTATATGTATATGTATACATATAGATATGTATGTGTATATATAAGTAGGTGTCACATCACATTCATTGACTATCCAATTGATGCAGAGCATCATCTTGTTTATAGTCAATTTCTTTGAGCATGAAATGTTGACATTTCTTTGATGATTCTATGAATGGAATGAATTATTTTGTTTTTCTATGATTGAAAATGCTAGGTTTACTTGACATGAAATGTTGATTGAATGATGAGTTATAGGGAATGAGTCTTTGAATGAATGAGGAAGGAATTTGCAGGTATGCTTACACATAGGAGGTTACAAGAATCCAAGACTAGAGGTAAGAAGAACTTAAGAAGGTTGAAGTAAGACCTTGTCATTGAAGTTTAAGAAATTCATGATACATGTTCTTGAAGGTTTGGTAGTGTTATTCATGGGTAAAATTCCTCAATTTTTATGGTTAACATTTAAGAAAGAATAAGCTCTAAAAGGTGACTGGTAAAGAGATTGTGTTTTAATCCTTTAAGGACTGTGAAACTCAGAAAATGGAAGGTGTAAGGTGAATTCATACTATGTGGATGGTCTAAAAGCTTTGGAACTATGTAATAGGTCTAGGGAAGGTATTTTGAGTCTTGACAAGCCATGAAAACATAGAAGTCTAATATCTTCTTCAAATTAAGTGCTCTCGGGTTTTATTTTGGCTAGGGTTTCAAGGGAATATAAAATTGTGTGTAACTTAAAAATTAACTAATGAAAAGGACTGAAACTTGGTACATAGGTTCATGGGCATGGGGCAGAGATATGGAACGAATTTCATAGTGAATGTTTCAATGCAACTAACCCTAAACCATAACGGGACATTCATTTCGAGCATACTTTGTTTTTAGAAGGTTATGAGAATCTAACCTAACAAAATTCAAGAAAACCTTACCCTACTTGCTAGTATAAGTGTTATGGGAGTGAAAAGAATGAAGAGGAATGTTGGCCAAGTTTGGAGAAGTGGACAAGTAGTAAGGAGATCAAAATAGTACATGCACAATCCTAAGGACTCTGTTGTGATCTACAATGAGAGAGGAGTAAGGATCTTAGTCATCTATAAAAGACTTAACCCATGATTTGGAAATATTGAGGAGACTTAACAAGGATAGTGAGACTTTAAAAGATGTGTCATTATTTACTTAAAAGACTTAGAAGATATAAAAGGTGTTAAACTCAGGAAAAGAGCATCTACAGACTTAGACCCCCAACCTGTGCACAATTTTATGAGCCTAGAAGAAGTATTTAGTTAAGAAGATATCATTATTAGAGATGGAAGGAATGAGGAGTCTATGGAAAGGTGGTGGAAGAACCTAATATCGGTCAAACTTATATTACTAGATGGTGGGTTGAAAAATTAACTCATAAGGAAGGATGACCTACAAGATAATTGGTAATAAGAATATGTTTTTAGATCCTGAGTGGTAAGGAAGGAAGTCTATAAATGGTCCTATTCAAGCAACCTTAAAAATTGTCTTGCTATAGTAGATAACAACTTGAGGGAGAAAATCAAAGTAGAGTCAAGGGACTTAACAATAGGCCGAAGGATATTGATGGAGTAAGGAGAGGTATAAGGTCAGAGAGCAAGGATTAAAGGAAGGGTGAGTGTCTAAAACCAAAAGCTAAGTCTGAAGAAGAGGCAAAAACAAAGTTAGAAGGAGTTAAGAGGTTTTGGGAAAACAATCAGACCAAGTAGTCGAAAACGATTTCAAGTAATCGTTCTAACTATGTGAATGGTTGTTGATTGACATTAGCCTTTGCATCACCAGCCAAGACAATAATATAGAAAGTTGTATCTCTCTTATGTGGTATACACTTCCACATGATAATACAAACGTCCGGGTATGTCGAGACGATACATGATATACATATGTATATGTATACTCATACATACATGTACATATATGTGTATCTATATATGCATATGCATATATAAACATGCATATACAAATATGTGTATGTGCATGTGTATGTAGGTGTCACAACACATTCATTGACTAGCCAACCAAGACAAGATTATAGACAGTTTTATCTCTCTTATGTGGTATACACATGGTGTGTATATGACAAACAACACTCCCATATGATAATACAAACATTCAGGTATGTGAGACCAATACATATACATATGTATATGTATACTCATACATACATGTACATATTATATGTGTGTGTATGTGTATGTATATGTATATGCATATGCATGTATAAACATACATATATATGTATGCATGTGTGTATGTACATGTATGTGTGTGTATATATATACATGTATGGATATGTATATGTATGTATATGTCGGTGTCACATCCCATTTGAAGCCATCTATCCTGGCGACAGGATCTCATGACCCCCATACGATAGACCATAAGATTCCATACATGTAACACCCATGTGTGGGACCCGGTTCTATAGATGTGGCATTGACCTAACATAGCCCAATCACAACCAGAGACAATTATATCTCTTTTATGTGGTATACACACAGTGTGTATATGACAAACAACACTATCATATGATAATACAAACATCCAGGTATGTGATACCAATACATATACATATGTATATGTATACTCGTACATACATGTACATATATGGGTGTACATGTGTGTGTGTGTGTGTGTGTGTGTGTGTAGGTGTCACATCACATTCATTGACTAACCAGCCAATACAAGAGTATAAACTGTTTTATCTCTCTTTTGTGGTATACACACATTGTGTATATGATTGTAGGTGACTGTGTAAGTACAAGCTCTATTTTCTAGACTAGTAAAACTAGTTTTACAATCATTTTTAGGAGTTCTCGTGAATAAAGAATTTTTCCTAGAGGAGTAACAAGGTGGCACAGACCTAACGAGACTTGTTTAGAAGGTCTAATAATGAGATTGGTCTTGAAAATGAGTATTGTAATCTTCTCGGGTCCGAGAAGAAACTGACGAATGGTTTTAATGAAATTTGATGATTTATGAATTTCATATGCCTAACTATGGAAGGAGGAAGCTATGAAAATAAAGAGAAAAATACATATAACACAACTAGGTTTTTGGGTTGGTAATAAGGAATGTCACAATTGGATTTCTGGAAAGCTCTAGAAATTTCTAGTGAGAACAATTCTTATGGTACAGATGGGTTTTTCCAATGGTAATAAGGAATGTGTAACTAGGAAAGGAGAACAACACATATAGCACAAATGATTTTTGTTTGAAAGAGAACAATACATACAACACATAAGATTTTTTGTAACAATACATATTGCACAAATGGATTTTTGAGGTTGGAAAAAGAACATTAGATTTTTATTCTTCAGAGCTGCTTTGTTGTAACAACTGTATATATTTAGAACCTCCCTCTAAAATGTTAGGGCACCCTCTAACACTTAATTATGAATCCCTTTTACAGTCAACAGTAGAGACTGTTTTTTCCAATTGGGTGGGGTAATCAAGGTTGATATTTTCATTTAAAATTATGTGCATTTTGTTTCCATGAACAGTGAAGATTTGTAAATCAATGATTTCTACAGTTTTTTTCTCAAAAACTTTTTCTGGAAAGGTATGACCATGGAAGCCTAAGTCTAGGGTCCTATGGAGTTTTCAGTAGCATAAGAGCATTTTTAATGCGGGTGGTTCCATAGAATATATAATATTTTTTCCAAGAATATAGCAGAGAAAAAATTAGGTGAGAAATTATGGGAATGGAAAGTCATGAACAAAAAAAACCTTAAAATAGGAAAAGCTAAAAAAATTGGAGACTCTCCTTTTACAGGAAAAGATTTATTAAATTTCAGGCTCTTATTATTGTTTCATGTTTGAAAAAAGTTTATGAAACCTGTGACTCCATTATTGTTTCAACAGAAACCCCTCCATGAAACCCCTCCCTAGAACATGTAAGGAGTACGTATATTTAACTATTCCATTTCCCACATCCAATGTCGAAATATTAATATGCCAGGAGAAACGGAAAACAAAATAAACATGTTTCAAATATTTATATGAGATGCAATAAAAATACCAGCAATGAAAAATACCTGAAACTTCTGTGAACTTGGGCGTTTTGGAGGGCTTCTGTGAACTTGGGAATTTTGGGGAGCTTCTGCAAACTTTGGCGTTTTCACAAGCTTCTGTGTGATGGTGGAGACGATGGCACGAATGCGCGACTTCAACATTTTTGCAAACTTCTGCTAACTTCATAGATTTTACGTTATGGGAGCTTGTGAAAGCTTTTGCGTGATGGATGTCACGATGCGGGACTGAAATGAAGGTGGCGAGTTAGCGTCCTCCTAAGTTTGCGAGCCACGTCCAACATGTCATCTTCCTTTTCCGACGGGGATTTCCAGTAGGTGACTTTTTTCTCCGATAGTTTGGTGCCACAGGGTAGGCTCCATTTTTTTTGTTGTATGCCATGTGGTAAGGTGGATGTATGACCATCTTATGGTCTATCGCGAGCCTGGAATTTGATGGTTTGTGGACCGTTTTTCCATATTTTAACTGTAATTTACAATTTAATAAAATTTTAAACCGTAAATTTAGACCGGTTAGTTTTTATCCAAGTTGTAAATTTGAAGGTGTATATTTTTTACAAACCGTAAAAATGTTAGTAGTCATACATTATATGAGGTAGAAAAATCTAATATATTAAAAATTATAATTTAGAAATATAATATATAATGATATATGATTTTGAATATGATTTTTTGTTCAAAAATAAATTTAGAAAAAAATGATTTATCTTTAATTACAATTTTATTAACTGAAACTACAAGATATTCTATATTGATTTTTCAAACCATTTAGTAATTTACTATTCTAATTCCAGTTTACTTAAATTTAGAATGATTATCTCTATACAATCTTTAAATGCAAACTATTTTTATTTATTTTCAATGCAGATTTAATTTCAACTTCAAGTAGAAAGAAGCTAAGAAGATCAATCCAACTCCATATATGTTGTTTAATTATTGCATTATTTGTTGTTTGTTTGTTTTACATACCATAAATTTGGTAAATTTTGTTATTTGAAGGCTTGTTCTATCTTAAATGCACACAATAAATAGCCCTGACATTATACAGAGAGTACTAATAAATTTATACGTCAAAACATAATTTTAATTAAAGTGAATGGTTGTAGCTTTCTCCTCATGCCTAAACCCAATGTGCAGCTATGTATGATAAAATGTTTATTCCAATTGACATTGTATTGTATTTTCCTTTTCTAATCTCGATTTTGCACAAATTGTAACAGCAAAAATTAATATTATTTAAGCTGTAATATTTTTATCAGGAATAGCGTGGGAGGTGTGGTTGCTTATGCCACCTAAATTTAATGTTAATATTTGTAGTTTATTTAGACTCCCCATAATTGCAGCGGTAATAATAGTTGTGTAATATTATTTTGTTGGCTGTGTTATGTCTGATTACAACGAAATTTAATATTTACATATTCATTTGTTAAAAAGCCACGTGCTTCCTCCAAATATAAAAAAAAATGTTTGGTTTTTTCACTTTTCCACCCTTCGCTGCATAAGGAAAATATTGATGGCATTGTAATCTCATTACGATTTTATTAATGGCATTGTTTTCTTAAATTAGGACAATTTTGACCAAAATAATTCACATTCTTATGTTTATCTTTTCTAGCTTTATCTCTCCACTTTTAGCTAAAAAAAAATTGTTCTGATTATCTTACATTAGTTTCAATACTAACACACGTCATGATATAAACATATATGTTAATTTAGTATATCTAAACTTGATGCATCTTATGATTTGAAAATTAAAAGAGTAATTGCACTATGTTATAAATAAAGGAATATTTATTGTGGATTCAAACACCAAACTATTTAAACGTATTTGCCCGTGTCTTCAATGCATTGAAATTTGTGGCATAACTTTTGAAGACATTCTTATTTACTTTTTCTAAATAAAAAACAGCATATAAGTAACTTGTTAAGAATTAAATTAGTTTAATTTTTCCCACCCATTCAATAATCTACATTTATTGCTTTCCTCAATAGCTATTGTAAATAAATTTCTTCATTGAAAGAAGGTAGCCCCTTGATAACCACAAACATAAAGACAAAGATAACGATGCTTACAAATACATATACAGATGCAAGAATCGGATGAAAGAATCACATATTCAAGACAATGGAAGGAAATGCAGATTTGCATATGAAGATGCAAATGCAAATTAGTTATCAAGCGTTGAGTATAATTTTGGTTCAAAATTACAGATGGCACTTGCCAGCTTGTAAGACACTATTCAATTAAATAAATTAACTTTCAAATGCTTTTAGTGATTTTCCATGTTGTGGGTGGGAGAAAAGGCCCCAAAATACTTGTACATCACTAGGAATTTATAAGGTTATCTAAATAAGAGAGGGATATTTCTCCACTCTCCATTTATTAGCATGCATCTATGTTGATTACTACCCGACCTCCCATATTGTAATGCACCCATTGAGTCATTACATGATGTCATTAAGGATATGTATGATAAAAAATGTTAGATTGTTAATGAATAATACATAGTTCTACACATTTTATTATTCATGAAAGGTTGCATAAAAGGGTTGCTAAGAACTCACTGTTCCATTCTAGTGGGTGGAGTATTTTGTTGTTCAACACATTTCGAAAGATGGAGGGAAGTGATTCGTCCCGTGAAAGATTTTGGTTTAATGAAGGTTTTGATCTTGAGGCATTGATTCTGTCACGTGAAAGCTTTAGGTTTCGATTTGTTATTTTAAACAATGTGAATTTAAGGGTTGTGATCTATTTAAAAAAGACAATGGACTTGGTTTTGTGTGGAAGGCCTAGACCTTTCAAGCATAAAATACTATTAGTTTTTTTTTATTTTTCCTACACAAAGACTTGGTTTTGTACTGTATTTCAAATAAAAGAGGTAGCTCGACAATCAAAACTTGGTTTATTTGAGGATACTAAAAAATTCATTACATTACACAGGAAATGATCTCAAATTATCGCTTGTTCTAAAAAAATTCCTAATCTTATTTTGTGTTTTTCCTTGAATTTTAACCCATCTCTCTCATATGATTCTATGATATTCATGCGAAGGCATATTGTAATGCCTCCGTTTTTTAATAAATAAATAAATAAATAAAATAATAGAAATAAAAATAAAATAAAAGAACTAAAATTTATTATGCCCGTGATTGCTGGGCGGGTTAGGGCAAATGGGAGAAGGCAAAAAGCCCAAAAAAACGCAGTTAGGGTTTGATTGCAGTTTTGGGGCGTTGTGCGGATGGGATTGGGGCCGCAAGGACCAACATAGAAGGAATTTGTTGAAGAGGCCTTGGAAACTTCCATGCAAATGCAACGATTCAGGCAAACCAGACTCCAAAAAACGCCCAGCATGCGCCCAGGCCGCGCCACTCTCACCGCGTGGAAAATGGTGCAAAAACGAAGGCATTTTTGGGTCTTCTTTTTGCACACGCCCAACACTCTTCCAACACGCGCCCAGGCTTGTGTGGGTTCTAGAAAATCAAGAAAAAAACAAAGGAGATTTGTCTGTTGTGGCTGTTGCAAACGCCCTAATAGTTTTCATGCAAAAACATGGAAAAACGTGCAACAGTTTGTCTAAAGGCGTGGGAAAGAAATGCAGTTCCATGGACTGCAATGATTTCGGGTTATGCACAAATTAGTTGCAAAATGTGAAGGCTTTCACCGCACGTGTGAACTGTTTGACAAAATACCTGAAAGATGTGTGGTTTTCTAGACTGCTATGATAGCAGGCATGCAAAAAAATGGGTCTGTTAAAAAGGCACACGAACTGTTTGACAAAATGATTCAACGAGAGGCATTCTCGTGGACTGCAATGATTTGTAGGGTATGCACAAAATGGCCTTCTTGATGAGGCTGTCCGCCTTTCCAATACAATGCCTGAGAGGGACGTGGTCTCATGGAATGCATTCATTGTAGGATGCTCACAGAATGGGCTTCTTGAAAGGGCCATGGAGATTTTCAAGCAAATGCAGTTGGCAGAGGTAAAGCCAAACTCAGCAACCTTTGTCAGCTTCCTCCCCGCATGTGCAAAAATAAGAGCTTTAGAATTGACCATGGAAAACCATCAAGGCATAGAAAACAAGATGTTTTGTTTACAATGCAACTTCCTTGATAGACGTGTATGTCAAATGGTGGAGCTGTTGATGCTCGTGATCTGGTTGACGAAGTGCCCAAGCATGAGACTGTACCCAAGCCTGCGGTTTCGACGGCTTCGTTTCCAGGCATGGTCCTTCTTCCCTTACCTCTCATAATTCTCGTGTTTTAGTTCTCTTTTGCAACTAGATAGAAATTTAAATTATTAGGATTTTTAAATACAGTTAAATGTCTCTTCAACTCTTTCAAAACAATAAAGTGTCGTGTCGCAACTCTCGAAGCCATTATAACTCGCCTGCTTTAAACCACGAACTATCACCCTCGCTTCGAGATGACCTAGAAAACTCTTACTCTTTTGACCTATTCAATATCGTTTTATCGACCAGACAAATTTGACTCTCCATTGATTAAGATGACCTTCTTCCTACTTAAAATAGTTAAATTTTGCTATTTTCAGAGACTCACTAAGTACCCTTCGCAACTCTGGAAACGAGATGTGAAGTTTCATTCGGGTACCTTGGTATACGAGGAGTCGCCTTGATTTTTGGTTTGACCCGAAACGATCATGTGACATCCTTTTGACGCCCTTATAGGAGCCCTGTAACACTGGTTTACAACAGTAGAAAGTCGTTAAAACTAGAAAGTTGGCTTTCGTTTTGGATCGCCATTTGAAAACTGGAAAGAGAAATCACTTCCCGTCTTCACAAACCTCTAGCGATTATACTAGATAAATGCATGGGACATTCAGTATAGGAAAGAGAACTTTTCGGGATAGTTTGGCGAAGCCATTTTGCAGGCCTCCGATCGCAGTTTGACGAGGTCAAACTGGTCCATTTTTGTCTTGTCGCTCCAGAAAGCTTGTCGCCGTTTGAACATGGTTTTCTAGTTCTCCTTTCCGTCGACTCTGACGAATTCTCCTTATATAGGGGAACTACTAGGAAGAGTCTCGTTGTGTGCGCATCCGTCGAACGTCATTTGGGACACGGTTTCTGGGCCATTCGAGCTAACTTTTGTCTCTTTACAACTGGGTGAACTATGACCAGAGGTCCCGGAAAACTAGCCGCCAAACGCAAACCGTGCGCTCTTTTTAATTAATTCGATTCTTTATGAACTCTTGGTATATCCGAGAACACGTAGCAAGTTGATCGTGGAGGGCGTTCTCATTGGAAGGTAACTTTTGGAAGCAGTTTCTTAGCCTCCGAGCCCGTTGTGAATGCTTTTGTAATTAGTGAGAAAATGTAAAAGTAGAAAGTTGCGAACCCTCGTAGGATTGCCAAATCCCCTTTGGAAACTTTCATCACACGTAAATAACTGTTTAAAACACTAGAATGAAACTCATTGGGTGTATTGGAACTTTAGACAAAATGATATTTTCTCTCTCTTCCTTTCTCTCTCTCTCTCTCTCGAGTTTATAAAATGAAGAAAAAAAAATGAAATGCAATGATTACATGTTTCTAGGTTTTATTTTTATTTCGATTGCATATTGTAGTTATTGTCAAATGTAAATGGGGCGAAAATGATAATTATGATTGTTTTAGGGTGGATGTCGTGCCAGTGATTTATCGCTGATATCATGCTCATGTGGGTTTTGCAGGATGGATGAATGACGACGAAGAAGGCGATGTGAAATTTAATTATTATTTTTGTATCTCTTATAGGTCCTTGTAAGATGAATAACTGTGCAATGTAGTCTCTTGTTCTTGAAAAAAATTATAAATGAGATTTGTTAACATGCATGATATGCTAGTTTTTAAGGATACTTATGGAATGTACTTCTAATCACCAGTTCAATTTGATTTTTAGTTGTGTATGGCAAAAAGGTGTTTGGTTTATACTTAGTAAATTGAAATCGAAGTTAATACATTGTAGTACCTTCTCAGTATTTAATAAATGATTAAATTAATTATAGGGTTACCTTCTCACCTTGCAAACACAATAATGAGTTTTAATGGGCACACTCAACCCTAATAAAATATTCGTGCATAACTTGCCTGTATGTGTGATCCCTTCCTACCATATAAGAAATTTAAAACCGAAGAACGACCTTAAACTTTGCACTTGATGAGACCTCATAGGATAGGTAAATAAAACCCCTCGTTGGTGTATACCGTCATAGTCCTTTTGACTAGCGACTTTGTTGCGGACCCATATTTAGGAATGTCATGGTCCAACCTATCTGGAGTATGCGGTTTCCTTCTAGATTTGGTAGTCGCGAGAAGAATGTACCCTCTTCAGGTCCGATACCAGGCTGAGTGTTGAAGACCGCCTTAGGAGTCACCTTATGAGTTCTTGTTCGAAGGATCGACTAAGCGGTGCTACCTTGGTTTCTATCAAAATCATCTTGGCATTCTCTTGAATGTGGTTTAGTACAATTATGTCCACTTGCCTTAAAATCACATGTAGTAGAGGCATAGATCGCTAGGTGCATTTTGGAATTAAACTAAACCCTAGTGGTTTTGTCTACTGGCTTGTGGGTAGAAACTGTATTTTAACCCCTTGTATGCGAAATTGAGTGGAAAGATGTTGATTTTGGAGAACCTTAGAAATTGTAATCTTGTCCCTTAATCCCTTGTTATGTCATTTATGGCATTAAGGAATAAAGAAAATTCCTTATGCGGAATCGTGAAGTGTAGTGACATGGGATCTTCGTGTACATAGATCACTTGTGTTCATGTGTAGTTTATTATGCTCCTAGCCTTATACCTCTTCAAGATGGTAGTCAAATACTTATGTAACTCCTGATTTCACAACAATGCTATGAACGAGACCATAGTGCGATGTATAAGCATATCCTAAGATGAGAACGAGATTTAAGATTAGGATGGAGGTCACTCATGAAGTCCTTAAAACTTAATTAAACATAATCAAATGTTTCAAAGAATATGAGTCACCTTGGTGCTACCAAACTATGAGAAAACAAAAGATATGTATATATAGATATATATAAATCTTGTTGGAATTCAATAAGTTTCAAATTATAATAACAATGGTAGAGAAATAAATTCTGTGTGAATCGAGAATCATTTTGGTGCAAGGTTGCCCTGTATCTAATATCTCCGTCAAATCCTTTGATTGCGTTTTGGGCATCAAGTCACTTTCGTTTGAGTTGTAAGGGTAAAACTGTAGGCATCTAATAAACGTTGGAGAAGAATATTTTTGCATAATAATAGGATAATTAAGTACTTTGTATGCAATTTGATTTATGCCAAATATGTATGTCAGTTATGGAAATTTATATAAAGTATAAGAAGCCAACTTGAGAAGGTGGAATTGTTTGTTTTTAACCGCGGAACAAAACTTAAGAAAATTTAGGTGGACAAACGAGGAAATTTATCCTTGCTCGAAATGTCCTTGGAATGTTAACTTTAACCAAAAATACAGTTAAAGTAATGATATGTTGTGGGTTCGCCGTTCCTTTAGACACGTTTCTTGTGGTTGAGTCTTTCCTAGTATTCGTTCGTTGGGAAGAGTGTGGTATCGACATGTCGATGTCGCCTGCATGTGTCTATGTGAGTCGATGACTTATGTGATTGTCGCATGTGTGTCGAGTTTTGTACTTGGAGCCCTTACTGTGTTGTGTGTCGTGAGCAATGTAAGTCAAAAAAATTATCCTGGTATTTTTCTGTTGTATTTGGGTGCGTAAAATGTGGGCCTTTGTACATATTCTTATTTTTGTCTATTTTGTTGGAGAGAGCTTTTGTTGTACAATACATTTTGCAACATTGGTTGCGATATAGGCCACACAAAAAAATGATTTTTTTTTGTAATTGGGAAGCCATGAGGATCTCCTACCATCTATGTCATGTTGTTTGTGCCTCCCCTATGGATGTTGGTTCATTTGATAGTGATTCCTCCACAAATGAAGGTCCAACATATGGACCCATCTCACTTTGGATGAGTAGCAACTCCACTCCCAGCTCCACCTTAGCACCAATATGCAACTTAATGACTTGGATATGCTTGGGCACCGTGACTTTGACATCCAATTCGACTAGAATGCATTTTTCCTACATGTAAGCCTATAAGAAACAACAACCTCATTCATTGAGGTCAGTAAGAGGATAACCATTCTCCACTCTATGAAACATTCTTCCTCACCAATTGATAGTTGTTTATCTTGAACAATATATTTCCTTCCACACTATTCTTTATCATAATGTGCATCTAGTGTCACTCCCACGTCTTACACTTATTATTCAAGGAACAATTGGAGAAAGTAAATTGTTCCTCGTCGCCACCTAAATGCTCCTATATTCCAACTTCAACTCATGTATTCTTTCCATCCCAATTTCCTATTTTTCCACTTTACTTAATGATAATAGATGCTTCCCTCCCTTCAATCTGTCCTTTTCTTTCCACTCTTGTGTTTCAATTCCATCACTAAACTAAAAACTTTAGTATATTTTCCCAACATTTCCTTCCCTTCCCTACATTAATATCCTTTCATATATCCACCCCTATCTGCGTTTCCATTGCACCCTTTCAATGCGATTGTTAATGGTGAATATTATTAAGTTGGTTGAAGTAGAACCTAAAACAAAACCTGATATGGTAGGTCAAGGAATGCACACGCTTGTGAATCTGGTCAATTAATTTGTTTCCCTTACTTTCATGCTTCAACAAATTTCTTGTAGAGTGGAGTTCCTTGAAAAATGACTCTGGATAGCCATAGATTCCCATTCTTTTGTCAATCATGTCGAAACATCACCATAGAGTAGCGTGGGGAAGGTGTTGACACCATCGTAAAAACAGAGGCTCGAATAAGCTTCATCTCATGTTCGATCTCAAGATATCATCCAGGTGTGGTCTCTTGTAAATTTTGTATAATCTGGAGTAGTATAATCAACTACAAACTAGAGTCCAGAGGTGCCACCCTCCTAATGGCACTCTTGCCAAAATCTCCAATCATTCATTATTTCTCATATGGTCATGAAGAACCTTATTTCAAGTCGGCATGACACCCTTGCCAAAGCTAAAATAATATTTGTTTCTCCCTTGTAGATGAAGCATCTTTAGCAAGAAATTTGTCACTATTTCAAGCTTGTTACTCATCAAAAAATCCAAAGTGGTGCACAAAGTCCCTAAAAAACCCCACAAATTGTATCAAATAATTTCAGCCAGGTTATCCAACAAATTCAAAGCCTTAAATATTTTTCTTTCCTCAAATAGGTCTAATAGCTCACTAGAAAATCCTCTTAATAACATGTGTTCAAGTCATAGATAAAATTCAGCCTACAAAATTTAATAACATTTTCCTTTTGTCAACATGCATTCTTCGTTGGAAAATTTAAAACCCCGATTTTCAGGCCAAATTTGGACATTCTTACCTAGGAATATTAAACGTGTCGATTTTCAGGTTAAAGTTAGACATTATTTGATGGTAAATTTAATTCATCCTTCCAAATTTTAAACACGGTGATTTTCATTCTAATCCAACAGTTTTATTCTTCAATATTCCTTAGTTACTTGGTTAGAATTCAGATCTTCTTCCTTCACAAGTTTGAAGAACAAATATCGATTGGAATCATATGGGAATTTTAAAGAATAAATATAACTTGAAATCATATCCTAATCCCCGTGACAAGTATCATTCATAATTACACGCGGAAAGACATTTTCCCAAGTGGAGTGAACCCACCCGCCACTGACACATGGCAGTTCCATTAACAGACGAGATCACATTGGGGAGGACGTTGAAGCACAAACATTTTTCAACCGTTGATCATATCTCTTGTGGCTAACACATGTCAAAGTATGTACAACGGTGTAGAGGACGAAGGAAAGGTCGTTGAAGTGTGATCTCCTGCAAACTGTCAATTGGAGATGAAACCCTAAAAGGGATGAGCCACAATTTTAACATGAAAGTAGGGAGAGCTGGAGAAAACCCTAATCTATGGTGTTGTAACAAGGTGAGAGATCAAGACAGCATAGGGAAATGAAAGTGGTTACAGGGTTGCTGAAAAACAAATGATACATATCTTAATACCAATTTCGTCTCCCAAGAAAGGAAGTAGACATGGGTTGCGAGAGGGCTATGTCGAGGCGTGAGAGATAAGCCACGAAATTGCCCAAGTTGTAGGTTGTGCAGGGTTGGTTAATTAGGTGAATGTTTCTTGAAATTTGTTGGATTTTCAAGAGATTAGCTAATAGAAATATTGTGTTTACAAGATGGATTCGAAATGGCAGACATGCGTGTTACATATATGGTCTACAAGGGTCTTTGTGTGAGGCAACATGTGAATAATGTGAGCGAAGTCAAGATGATAAAGTGCAAGACATATAACAGATAATTATTGATTATTTTTGCACATCGCATATTTCCCTTCATCTACTCGAGCTTAGAACTATAAACGGGGCCTACAAAGTACTCAGAAATAACCATTTCGGATAGGTTTCTAACATGGAACCTGTTAAATTTTTACAAATTTTTATTTTTGCACCTTTAAGCAAAAATTACACTCATGTGAATAATATAAACTCAATTATCAATTATTGTTCACACATCATTTGTTTCCTTGCACTTACTCAAGCTTAGAATTGTAAAGGGGGCTACAAAGTGCTCCAAGAAACAAGCATTTCAATTGAGTTTTGAACATGGAAATTTTTAGATTTTTCCCATTATTTATTTTTTCCCCTTTAACCATAAATTCCACTCACATGAATAATTAGAACAAGATCAAGTCAATAAATTGTAATTATTTGGGAAGATGTTATTTGGGTGTTATAATTTGAACCGTGGAATGGGTGTGGTACATGCATGTACTTTATTCTCACTTTTTATTTCCAACTTTCCATTGTTGTCTTCATCTTCATATAAATAATCAAATGTTTCCCAATCAAAACCTTGAAATTGTTTGCAGTAGGGTTTCGACCCTAGAACCTATTAGATTTTCCTATTTTTTTATTTTCACCCCTCTGAGAAAAATTTCACTCATCACACATCATTTGTTTCCTTGCACTTAATCGAGCTTAGAATTGTAAAGAGGGGGTACAAATTTCCCCATGAAGAAAGTATTTCAGTTGGGTTTCGAACATGGAACCTCTTCAAATTTCCCCATTTTTTAGATTTTCCCTAAAAGTGCATATTGTGCTCACGTGAATATTGTGAGCAAGATAGACATGGTTTAATGGAACACAATGCACTTCTCCTCCCTCAAACACCTTCTTTATCAACCCTCATCCTCTCCCTCTTTATCACTTCCTCAACACTTACTTCTTCCCTCCATCACCTTCAATATGTCTATTCTTCTAAGGCAAGGTTGTCCACTTAAATACAACTTAGTGTGTCCATGCTAGTATTTATTGAAGATGCGTAGGATTTCAAATGTCTGGATTCTATTCAAGCTCAAGAAATTGGCATCGATTCTGAAGCCGTCGATTCTGGAAATGTTTTTTTCTTGACTCTTTTGATTGTACAATTACATTATGGAGGAGGCTCAAGACCACCCAATACCATGTTTTCACATTCCTCCATCTACTTGAGACAAGATTTGTAAGTTTTAATCAGAGATGGCTATTTGCATATTTCTTGCTTTCCTACAATTACTCCACCTTATAACTAAAGGGTGTGCAACCAAGTGCTATAAGGAGCAAGCAAATGTGGTTGGGTTTCAAACCAATAACCTATTGGATTTTCCCCATTTTCAATTTTTAGGGTTTCCCCTCTTTTAATTTGGTCCCTCTAAGCTCATATTACACTTGCATGAATATTGCAAATGAGGTCGAGCCGATATGTCCGTGATCAAGACAACATAAGATTTAGGGGTGAACCTTTCCCTTTGATCATAACACGACGTTCTTGAAGACCGATCACCACCATCTTTACCTTTTATGCACATGTGGCGAATCTACACTATGTAGATTTGAAATTTGGTCAAAATAAGATGGTCTTGAAGATAAAGCATCACCATTGTACCTCCTTCCCACATGTAGTGAACCTGCACTCTGTATATTTCAAAACATTGCACCATTTACATGCCAATATTTTTCACTTGTGAGAGTGGTGGGCTTCGATGTTTTCCACTTTGAACAAATTCAATTTGTGACAACTCATGTGCTTTATTTATGGCTTGAACAGATCGGCAAGCTATGGAAATCTAGTTGCAGCCACATTTCACCCAAAACCACTAGTGCCGATCGAGGTCAACTACTTTTTAGCAAGTTTAAAACCCCACTCGCTCGACCTCACCAATCATTTTCAATTTTCACACATCGAGAATGTTATTTTCTTATATTGAATCTTTTAAATGACAATATTACTAACTTATGAGAGTTTCATCCTCTAATGTTTGACATTTTTAACACATCAACTAAATCGCCAAAACTCATTTGTATCGATTAGCTTTTATATGTGGGTCAAAGATGTGTCTCAATATCTTGCACTCCCAAATCATATATTCTACAAAGGTATCAAGGCAACGAGTGGGAAACACACATGTATGGAAATAAATGGAGGTAGACTTAAAGGGCCTATAGTGAGCACTAGGGTCTCATATCTAGAAGGTAGTAATCCCTAAACTAGGTCAACCTAGGGTTTCTAAGGCCCACGATCAAGATAGAGGAGAAACAAGGTTCATTTTAAGACAACTCTAGAAAATTGGAGGTGGAAAATACGGCAAATGTCCCCGGAACCGGTTTCAACATAAGGTAAATTTGACAGTTTTCCATAACTAAATTTTTGCCGGGTTTTTCAAGCCAGAGAGAATACAGATTTACAAACATTGACGCCTTTTTGTTGCACGCACGCGTTAATGAGGACCATTGACGTCATGTTGGCGCTTGCGTCAACAAGGGCTATTGACGCAAGTCAACTACCCTTGTTGACATGGGTCAACACGGCCTCAATGGTCCTTGTTGACGCATGTCAATGGCGCGATTCAAGGCCAGCAGGTATACTTTAATTTCAACATACTTTACCATATTGAATTACATTTTGCTTTAGATTTATTTATCTGAATCTTGATTAATTTTATCACAAACAGGATTAGGCCACCCAAAGGCGAAACAAGTAGCAGTTGATCTACAAGAAAGCCCCCATACCTCTCCAACAAGATCATCTTCATCAGATACAGATGGTGAACAGTTGCTACCTTTTCCTTTGGAGAACTTAATTGGTTATGATTGTCAATCCCATGTCGGTGAGTTTATTCTACCTCATATCAGTCAGCTCATAGAATGGGAGAGAAGGGCTAAAGTACTTATCAATGAGATTATTAGTCGTTATGAAAATTATTGGCAAAGGGATAGTTTATACGTTGCAGTCTAGAATCAACCTGCGAAGATGGATTCCTTACTTACCCAAGTAAGAAGTGGGACTGTCACGTATAACAACAACTATAAAGACGACATTTTGGATAAGACATTAAACAAATTGGAAAATATTAGTGTTGAGGCCCAGGCATATTTTAACAAATGGTCTAAGGACAAGGATCTAGTAGCAGTTGCAAATGCCGAGAGAGATAGAGCGGTCGTAAGTATTATCACTTTCAAACAATAATTTTTGTTAATTTAAAGTTTTCTTATTTTAGTAATATGTTGAATTGACATCACTTTTTTTGTGCAGTTGAAATATGAAAATTTGAAGAGTCAAGCAAAGGTTTTCCAAGTTCACTTGGAAATAGTGAAGAACAGTTTATCCCAACGAAGAATTTGAAGGAAAATATTGTTTTGGTTAACAAACAAAACAATACACTGAAGTGGATAATTAAAGAGCATGGCTTCGAGCCTAAAATATTATTCAAAGCTAAGAAAACAGTTGATCAAATTTTTGTCCCATGGAGATGCGACAAAGCGGGAAGAAAGAATTTTAAAAATGCGGGCAGTCTTTGCAGAAGATCTCATAAGTTAGGGGTTATTTCTGCATTGCTAGGGAAAGAGGTACAGACCACAAGCAAAAAAACCATTGGGGAAAGGAGCACAGGAGTTGAAATGGATACAGAAAAAGAGGGTTGAAATATTTTATTATTGAGTGTGGAAACTTGAAATATTGAGTCTATATTTGAAAATTTGAAACATTGAATGTTGTGGTCATGGCATTTGAATTTTATTATCTGGATTTGATAGCCATTGAAAATTTGAAATACTATATAATCTTTAATTTTATAACTTCCTATATATTATCTATAGAATTTATAGATTGTATATGGAGTTTATGTTTTTGGTTTACTTGTAATGATGATTGCATTAGATAGGGATGATGACATATGTTTCTTGTTTACTTGGATTATCATGAATTGTATGTGGACGTAGATTTAGCTTCAAGCACGATAATTCTTCTTCTCTAGACATTTAAACTTGTTTTAAGATAATTTTTCTTCTCTATACTTTTAATGATATGATGATGACGACATTAGAATGGATATAGATGATGATGAATGATGATAATGGATAATTGTTTTTAAAAAATGGAATGTGTTACGACATAAACATTTCTTTAAATTCAAAATAGATAAATAATTGTTTTAATAATAATTGTAGTGTTAGGATTATGATAATGATATGATATATATGGATGATGATGAATTTTATGTGGACGTAGATTTAGCTTCAAGCACGATAATTCTTCTTCTCTAGACATTTAAACTTGTTTTAAGATAATTCTTCTTCTTTATACTTGTAATGATATGATCATGATGACATTAGAATGGATATAGATGATAAATAAATGGAATGTGTTAAAATGGATATAGATGACATTAGAATGGATATACTTGTAATGATATGATCATGAATAGTTTTAAAAAATGGAAAGTGTTAAGACCGAGACATTTATTTAAATTTAAAATAGATAAATAATGGTTTTAATAATAATTGTCTTTATCAAGTATTATGATAATGATATGATGATGATATGATATATATGGATGATGATGAATTTTATGTGGACGTAGATTTAGCTTCTAGCACGATCGTGGATGACGAATTGTATAATGGATCATGGATTATGAATTGTATAATATGGAAATATCTTCCTCTGTAAAATTCAATTGTGTCATTTTATCCCACAAAGTTTAAAAAATATATCAAAGCATTTTGCAAATATAAAAAATAAATTAAACATAATTGTAAGAAATCAAGAAAGATGATATGATAGGGTTTAACTTACCTCTAGTGTTTTAGATGGTTGTGAAATCATCACTGGTAATGTGCTAGATCTTTGCTTTAAGAAAACTCAACACGAGAAATGGATTAGTAGATAGATGGGTCGGTTGCGACATTGTCGATCCCGATAAGTACCAGCTTCCTCGGATGGATGTCAACCCACGTTTTCAAAAAAATAAAAAAATGGATTTAAATAAATGTAAATATATATACTGTAACATCTTTAATAATAACAAGAGCTTAAAAATTCTTTGTGGAGAAGGGTTCTCAAGAATTTGAAATTGCTCATGACCTCCTGAATATCAGCAGTGCCAGCCCCCGGGAAGTGCACTTGGAAAGCTCTTCTAGAAGGTTGGAAGCCTTGGAGGCTGATATGAAACTAATGAAGGATGAAGTTAAAAACTTGGCAAAACTAGAAAGGAAAGAGGAAGAAGGAGGAGGAAGATGTTGATAGCAGCCAAATTGAAGATATTTACAAGAAACTACACTCCTTAGACTCCCGCTTAGGGAAGGCCAAAACTCGTCATGATTACAACATAGCCATCTTTAGGGCGATTGAGGAGTTCATTGAGCAACACGTCAAAAGTGTCTCCAACCTAAGCGGAGTCCCGACAACACTTTGGGGTAATGATAAGGAAAGCAAGAAGACCTTGGAGCAGCTGGATTATAATGACGCTGCCCACATGACTACTTTGGGCATGTTCAAATCCTAGAAGAATATCAAAACCATCATTGACAAAGCTACTAAAAAGTAGTTGTAAATGCTTCGGCTGTCCTTGTTTGTTTTCTTGTTGTTTTTTTGTGGACCCTTTACTGCTTTTTTGCAGTAATTTTGTTGTTTTGTCTCGTCTTGGTAGTTGTTTTTGGCTACTTTGAACTTCATTGACACATTTGGATTCTGATCCTTTTCTCTCTGGTTCTCTTGCTTATTCAAGCTTCTAGGCCTTCTTTTGTAAACAAGGGTATAGTCCCTTTCAAAAAACTATTTTCCAATAATAAAAAAAAAAAACAAGAGCTTAAAAAAATTTAAAGTGACAAACAATAAGATTAAGGTGAAGAAGATACCTATTTAAAGTTGAAACAATCCATTATCAATAGCTTCTTCAAACTTGATGTTCTCTTCTGTAGAGTGTGACGATGCGCCAATTCCACTCTCAACGTTGGGAACAGTTGTACTTGTAGCTATATTATTCACACCTCTTCTTTCGCAAAGGGAATTCCAATGCGCAATTGCTCTGTCGAAAGGAAAGGTTTCCATGGAGTATCAAGATACATAACACCTCATGTAACTTTCCAGATTTTTATCCAACATGTTTCTCAGTTTTGATTTTATAAATGATAATGCACTAAAAACCCTTTCGTCCTCCACAGACCCCAAAATCATTGTTTGGCATAACTCATATAATCTGAAATATTCACTGATATCTTCTTGTAAGATAGAACTTTGATAGATTCCTTGCCACAGCCTTGTAATAGCACCACTTTCAGAAGGTTTGTCTAAATTTTTATATTGGTTCCTCATTGTTGTTGCAAAATTTGTTGATTGAAATTTTAATAAATCAACATTCAATATACCTTTGATTTCCATACCCTTGAACTCTGAAGTCTTTGCGAAATGTTCCATTATTGTACCCATGGATTTATGGAAATGATTTCTTACAAAGTCAACATGACCACCTTGATATCCAAAAATTAGGATTCATCACACCCATAGCTTCAAGAATTTTATCTTTGGAGAAAGCGTTCTCTAATTTTTGATGATAAGGATTACGAAAAAAAAGTTAAGCTTTATTCTTGTTTCAATTATAATGAGACTCAAAGAGATTACATGTCACGGGAACATCTTCTCGTTACGATCCTGTAATATCTTGACATTTTTGCAAAATGTGCGGTGGTATGACCCTCCCATTAACTTGAGTGATGCGAGAGGTGATCATGGATATTAAATCTCAAATAGTTTGGGATGTTTTTAAGATCTAATAAAGCTTTCCAATTCTCAAAAACAGTGTATCAAAACTATCTTGTAAGAAAGTACAAGATATCAAGACTTGTATATACCATTTTCTCATCCGTATAAAATCCACAATATAGATTAATCTCCCATGTGCATGCTTCATCGATGTATTAATCTCTGCAACATTAGAAGAATACCAACCAATGCAAGCAATGTCTCCAAATCGGTAAGCGGAACAAGTCCCTCGCCCTATCAACTTCATGACGATATTTGTGCATGAAACCAACCAACGAAGGATACTCCTCACGAACTTTGCATGCAGGTTCATACAAAGAGATCCATCTAGTCTCAACATCTTTGAAGTTTTTGCCATCGTAATTCCAATTAAAAATTTCGGAACTCAACAAATCGCTTTGGGTTGCTTGCCATATTGGCATGAAGTTCTCTTATAAAGTCTTCTAATTTAGCAACATTTTCGTAGTTGCTTACCATTTTATACGCTATATTCATTCTGTGAACCATACAGTGAATTGGTAGCATATATGGGGCCACTTTGTTGTTTGTAATCTAACACACACCTTTCGGTGACCTGCATGTGAGATACACAATCTGCTCAAACGCATACCAACTTCGTAGCAATTTCATAATCAGTCATTCCCATGCAATATCTTTCAAATGAGAAAAAACTATTTTATGTAGGTTTTTGGCATTCTGATTTTCAACCATTTTCATAACACCCAACAGATGAGGTGTCCTTATATGATTTTCTAAAGTATAGACATGGATACATACCCATGCAGTGTTGTCGATTGTTGTCACTTCATCAATTGAAAGAGAGATAAACTTTGATATTTTACATTCTCTTTCAAATCTTCCTTCTCTATCATTGAAAGGCATTTTGCCATTTCTCATCCACTACCTTCAGACCAATGAGACTAAGGTACGTTCAGCATTCCATTATATTGATACAGAACTTTAAAATCGAGGAAATCCAAATCGGTCTTCCTTTTCTTTAGTATGTGAAATAAAGTAGAGAATTGTATGAGTTTTGCATGTAGATTTGTTTGATACATCTTACCAATTTGCGATGTGATCGTTCCTACCTTTTCCACAAGATGTCATGTTTTTATATATGCCTTATAATCTGCTGCGTATCTAACATGCATGCATTCTTTTTCAATTTTCCACCTATTTGTTTTTATTTTACGGCCATCCACCACGATTCTGATCAAATATTGTTTTCCACAATGTTTTTCTATAGTGTCGAACTTCATTTGCATTTTTTGTTGCTTTCCCAATTTCCACCTACATATTGTACATGTACATTCAGATGGGATCTCTTCAAAATTAGATGATTGTACAAGTTCGATAAACCGAAATTTAGCTGCCCAATCAAACTTGTATGACATGCCAATGGTCCACATATTCATGTTAGTTTTTAATGTTTTACTTTTTTGAGTAGAATGTTGAGCAATATCACAATCACCTGGTTTCCTCTTTCGTGAAGCAGAATTTGAATTTGATTTTTGTGTTCCATTTTCTTTGAGTATTTGTATGTGTGATATCTTGATACATAGTTGCACCCCAACGGGAAGAATATCTTCAAGAGATCGGCATATTATTGTAGGTGTCATTTGTTTGATATTGTGCAGAATACATGTCCACCTCAATAATACCTTCCACACAGTCAGTATTCTGATCCTTTCTGGTGGCATCTATATGGTTGTTGGTATTTTCAATATCTGTATCAGCAGAGTTTCCAAAATACTTGAACAACGATTTCTGATATTTCTTAGTTACTTTTAGGGTCTTCGCATTCTTAGGACTAGCACCTTCCATTATTTTGAACAGAGTCATGCATCAACAAAAGAGCAAGTAGTGACTTAGCGA
This sequence comes from Taxus wallichiana var. yunnanensis, assembly GCA_018340775.1. Lineage (NCBI taxonomy): Eukaryota > Viridiplantae > Streptophyta > Pinopsida > Cupressales > Taxaceae > Taxus > Taxus wallichiana. Next base: position 22,346,130 of record CM031242.1, on the reverse strand, counting down.
GTCGAGTTAAAATTATCACATCGCAGCGTCTATGGCAATCCCTATTGCGTGTCAACAACTAACCCTTTGTCGTGCGTCAACAAGGCGTCAATTGTCTCTGTCGTGCATCACCAAGGTGTCAACTGGCTCTGTCGCACGTCAACTTTGTCCCCTGTGCCGCACGTCAACTCGCCCCTATCGTGCGTCAATCGCTTACACCCTTATCGCGTGTCAACAAGGCGTCACTATCTCTATCGTGCATCAACTCTATTCCTCTCGTATGCGTCAACTACTTACCCCCTTGTCGCGCGTCTGCAATATCTCCTTGTCACGTGTTTGCAATACCTCTTTGTCACGCGTCAACTATATCCACATGCGTCAAAACTAACCCTAACAGGCTAACAACAATCTCTGGTGCTTAAGAGTATGTGAGTTCAAACTTCACGGTATTGGTAATTTGGTAAGCTACTTGTGGTAGTACCGTAGTATACTACCTAGTGAATCACCTAGGTTTTTATAGGAGATGTTTTCAAATGAAGGCGAAGCTGACCCAAAAAAATATATATACTGTAAATTTTAGGCAAACAGGACACCGACCCGCTCCAAAAAAATCACCTTTTCAAATTTTCCTAAAATGAAATTTTCACCATATTACGAATATTCGCCACTAAAATTATCCCTAGGAAGAAACCTATTAAGATATCGGTGATTGGGACCTAGGTGTGGAGAGGTATAGATCAACAAGACACATGCATGATATAACTGAAATGAAAGTGGTGATAAATAATGAGTTGATAATGGATAAGAGTATTATGCTAACTAGCATCCAAACATGTGTAATACTAAGCTAACATAGTACAATAAGGAAAGGAAATGAACTTATCTATGCAAAATGACAAGAAATGGTTAGAGCACTCACCTTGTACATGTAGGGTGGTCACTGATGTATCTATCTCTTCTAGAGAAGCAACACACCGAGAGAGAATCGTTATTAGGTGGAGAAAGGGAACATCATTCCTTTCTTAAACTCACTATAGGTGACCTAATAGTGCAAACAACCATCCAAGAAGAATATTTTACAATCCAATCTAAGCAAGATGCAAGATGAACCAAGAGTTAGGTGAGAAAATGCGAAGATGGTGCAAAAGAGCAGAGAAAATGGTAGTTCAAATGATTTGGCTTTCTTTTCTTATGATTGTCAAATGAGTGGCATGTATATATACGGACGTCATCGCTGCAGGAGATGGCATCGACTATGGGAAAATATACAACCGACACCATCACCCACGGGCGATGGTGTCGAGCAAGGGTAGTAAAAAGAGGTAATGTGTCGAAAAAAGTGAAAATAGTGTGTAATATATCATGGATGTGGATAAGCAAGGTGCGAAAGTGGTGGAATGCTAGTAGGAAGTTGTGAATGTGTAGTGCCCACATTTTACACACACAATTACAACCATAAAATACCAGGATAATTTTTTTGACTTACATTACTCACTACACACAACACACAAAGGGGATCCAAGTACCGAAACTCGACTCACATGACAATCACATAGGTCATCGACTCACATAGACACGAGAGAACAACATAGGCATGTTGATGCCACACTTTTCCCAATGAACGAATACTAGCAATGCCCCAACCACAGAAAGAAGACCCAAGGATAGGCAAACCCACACACATCATTTCTTTAATTGTATTTTAGTTACGATTAACACTCCAAGAACATTATTGTGCAAGGATAAATTTATTGTTTGTCCACCCGCAGATTCTTAAGTTAATACCGCGATTAAATTATCGTTCACCCCTTTATAGTTGGTTTCTTATTCTTTACAAAAGTTTCCATAACTTGCATACTTATTTGGCTTAGTTCAAATGCGTACAAAATACTTAATTATCTTGTTCTTATGTTAAAAATCTTCTTCTCGAACATATATTTAGTGTCTACCTTTTTATTCTTACAACTCAAGTGGATGTGACTTGGTGTCCATATAGCGATATTAGGTTTTAACAGAGATTTAGATGCGAGATAGCTTTTTACCAAAACATACCTCGATCACGGGTTAGTTATTTCCCTACCATAGTTATTCCAATTCAATGACTTGAGAAATACCATTTTGATTTATATATGTATTTTGTTTTCTCGAAGGTTGATCACACCAAGAACAATTCATATTCTTTGAAACAAAAGAATATGTTTAATTGAGTTATAAGGTCTTCAAGGGTGGCATTATTCGAACCTCAAATCTCGTTTTTACTCTTATATACTTTATTTTCTACATCACATTAGGGTCTTATTACTAGCATTGTCTTGAAAAAGGAGTTACGAAGTGTTTGTCTAATCTCTTGAAGACATAAATGGTTAGAAGACTTGAAGCTACACACGAATCCTAAGTTAACATCCAAATCAACGGAGGTTTAGATTAATTCCAACTTCATCTAAGGGTCTACCCCTCAACTATATGTGAGTTTTAAGCAAGAGGACATATTTATGTTAAACCACCTTCAAAAAAGGACCAAGGTCTTATGTCGATAGAAACCAAGGTAACACATTTAACTGAGCGGAGCTAAGGGGTTCATTAACAAGAGTTTAAGACCTAGAGCAACTAAGTCACAACCTCCATCCATGTCGTCTGGATCCAACAGGGTTTTCACTCGATGAAGAACTTTGATTTTAAATCTATCTTCAGATGACAAAGTAGTCCGCTAGGCTACGAAGGAGGAGTTAGCTCTACATACTCCAAGTGAAGTTTGAACAGTGTCACTCCTATCAGACAGGTTAAAGGCAATGTCACTAAACATACTAACTAAGACGATAAGTCCATTCTTGGGCTCTTGTTTACTCAAACTAGGAGATTTCCATCGAGTGCAGGGTTTAAGTTCACTCTACAGTTTTTCAATGTCTTCTACAGTAAGGAGTATCACACATGAAAACAAGTTATGCTCCGATATTATACAAGGGTAGAGTGTTTCGATTAAATCTCTTTATTACATTTACAAAGTATGAATGCACAAGATGACTCATTAATCATTTATTGAACACTAAATATGCCCTACAATATATTACTTCAAATTCATTTACCTTATATAAATATCAAACATTTTTACCAAGTGTACTATAAATCAAATTGACCTATGATTAAATGCACATTTCCTAGATGTCCTTGAAAACCAACATCTCATACATAGCAACAAATTATCAAATATAACGATCAGTAATATGAGACAACATTATACATTTATTCATTTAACAATGAACAATATAAATTACAAAGATAAATACATGAATTACACATCGTCGTTTCATCGTCATTCTTTCATCCTGCAAAACCACAAGAGCATGATATCGGCGATAATCCGGCGGCATGGCATCCACCTAATCAATCATAATTATCATTTTCAGTTTCCCATTTACATATGATAATAATTACAATTTTGCAATCAAAAAAAAAAAAAGGTTTAGAGACATGTATTCATTACTTTTCATTTTCTTCTTTTTGAAACCCGGGAGAGAGAAAGAGAAGGGAAGAGAGAGAAAACACCATTTGTTCAAAGTTCTATATCACACAACAAGTTACACTATAGAGTTTTAAACAGTTATTTACATGTGTTAAAAGTTTCCATGGTGGTTTGGCAACCCAAGAGGTCAGTGACTTTCCATTTTAACATTTTCTCACTAGCTACAAAAGCGTTCAAAATAGGCTCTAAGGCTAAGAAACCGCCTAAAAGTTATCTTTCGATGAGAACACACACCACGATCAACTTTTTATGTATTCCTAGATATTCCAAGAGTTCATAGCAACTAACAGAATTGGGAAAAAAGCGAGCGATTTACGTTTGGCGGCTAATTTTTGGAGCTCTCTTGGTCGTAGTTGACCCAGTTGCAAATGAACAAAAGTTAGCTCGAGTGCCTAGAAAACCGCATCCATAACTAACGTTCGATGGATCAGCACGTAATGAGACACTTCCTACAAGTTCCCCTATATAAGGAGAATTCATTAGAGTCGACGGGACTGAGAACTTGAAAACCATTTTCAAACGGTGACAAGTTTTCTAGAGCGACAAGTCAAAATTGGTCCAGTTTGACCTCGTCAAGCTGTGACCGAAGGCCTCTGAAAATGGCTTTGCCAAACTATCGAAAAAGTGTTTTTCCTTAAACCTGAATATTCCATGCAATTTTCTAGTATAAACACTAGAGGTTTGCGAAGACGGGAAATAATTTCTCTATCCAGCTTTCAAATGGCGGTTCAAAACGAAAGCCAACTTTCTAGATTTAACAACTTTCTACTACTGTAAAACAGTGTAACAAGGCTCCTATAAGAGCGTCAAAAAGATCTCATATGTTCGTTCGGGGTCAATCCAAAGGTCAAGGTGACTCCACGCATACCAAGGTACACGAATGAAGCTTCACATCTCATTTTCAGAGTTATGAAGGGTACTTAATGAGTCTCCAAAAATGCAAAAATTAACTATTTAAACAGGGAGAAGATCAACTTTATTAATGGGAAGTCAATTTCGTCTTGTCGATAAAACAATATTGAAGCGATCCAGGTGGGTAGGAAGTTTTCTAAATCACCACAGAATGAGGTTGGAAGTTCATGTTTTAATGCAGAAGAGTTATTTTGATTTCGTGAGTTACGACACGACATTTCATTGTATTTTGCAACGAGTTGATATAAACATTTAACTGTATTAAAATCCTAATATTTTGAAATTCTATTAAGTTGCAAAAGAGAACTAAAACACAAGAATTATGAGAGGTAAGGGAAGATGGACCATGCCTAGAAATGAACTGGCGAGGCAGAAGACATTCCTGAAGGAGTTGTTGCTTTTGTAGAGATTGTTGTTGCTAAAACTTCCAGATACCATTGCTAAAAATACTTGTGTCTGTACATTCATTGTAGCAGTGTGTACAATCACTTCAGCAGTTCCTATGTTCACTGTAGTAATCTTTACATCTGAGCTAACAAGGACAATAGAATCAACTCCCAATTCCATTGTTGTAGATAAGCATTTCTCATCAATATCTGCAAGTACAACTCGTACAACACCAAAGGCATGGGCAACGAGCATACTCGTCAAACCAATGGGACCAGCTCCCAATATGAACACACGTGTACCAGCTTGGATGCTAGCATGGCGACAAGCATGCACACCCACACTGAGAGGCTCACACATAGCACCCTCTTCCAGAGACACATTGTCTGGCAATTTGTGGCACAAATACGCAGGATGCACCACCTGTTGTGCAAGAGCCCCATGAACAGGAGGTGATCCAAAATATTTAACTTCTCAGCATAAATTATTGCTTCCTTGTTTACAAAGTGAACAACTGTTACAAGGGATTCAGGCTCCAATGCAACACGATCGCCGATTACTAAATTCTTAACATGTTTACCGGTTTGTATCACAATACCAGCACTTTCGTGGCCAAGCACCATAGGCTCTTTCAATGCAATGCGGGAGTTTCTCATATGCTTAAGATAGTGCACATCACTTCCACAAATACCCATAACCTTGATTTGTACTCTTACATCTTCAGAACCTAGGGGCTGCTCTAAATCAGCCAGAAATCGAGCGGATTCCATACGCTCCCTATTGGGCACATGATAGAAAAGATGAAAGGCAATTCATACCTATACGGGTTATATCGGTTCTCAACTCTGTTGTGATCCATTTTAACAAATGATACAGTGTAGTGTGTATTTGGAGACAATATGGTGCACTTGAATCGTTGCCACACGTCAAACCACCACACGTAGCGTAGTTTTGCCACTTACTCGAATCTGAACTAGAAAAATCCCACGCAAGTTTGGGGGTTCGAGTTTGACACAGGTTGGGAGGATGTTGGCACATGCTAGACGTATGCTAAAAAATGTAGATTGATCTGGTTTGGAGAAAAGGGCATGCGAATGGAGCAGACTCATACACGTCCCCCAAGTATTTGCAACTACAACATCTGTCAAAATCCCTCTCTCCATTATGCTTTGATGGCTATCCACGCAGGGTTCAGGAGCTCGTTTTTTTTGACACATGCCAGGAGTGCGCTGGTAAATGTAACTCACCAGGTTGGAGACCTATTTGTTGCAGGAATGAAACAGTGTGGCTGCCTCCTGAGGAAACCCCTGTCTTCTATACATGGCCATGATCACATCCATGAGAAGTTGTCCGTTCTTTCATTTGATCAAACACTGAAACAACATCCATGTTCTCGAGCTCTCTTTTTTTTTTTTTTGGCGCACAGCCTAGGAGAAATACAGCCAAAACAAATCAGACTTCCATTATGCTTTGATGGACTTCCTTACCCTGCTTCACGGTTCCCTATCTGGCACGACAGGGAGAGTGGAAGAGACAAATCTGGCAGAAAAATCAGGTCAAAGGCAGGGAAGACAAATTCTGACAGAGACTGCGAGGATGCGTGACAAGGGAAGAACCACCATGTCTTGTAGCCACCTGCCACACTCCACCCCCAAACACGCAATCACCCCTTGTCTACTTGAAAATCCCTTCCACACTCCAACGCATCATCTCGAACTCTGATCACACGCAAAGGACTAAATCCTTTATTATTTTATTTTATTTTTAAAATGTGTGGGGCACTATAGAATGTGATGTGCATGAGACCTAGGAGGACAAGGATAACTAGTTCAAGGACAACTATGGCCAATACCAAATAGTTTATTCATGTAGTGTCTCTAACCCATAATGGTTACGTGAATAACCATCCCCCATTCCTGACGTGCCCCTTAAGGAATCCGCTCTAGAAATAGATGCATCTGTGACCCTTATCTACACAAGATAAATTGTTCATAGCATGTATGGTATAGGTATTAAACATTAAAAGTGAAAAATTAAGTATATGCAGGTTTCATGTAGCATACCAAACACTAAAAGGATGATTTCTACCATGTGCCCCCAAACCAATTGTCTCACTCAAGGACGGACAATGTTCACCAAGATTGAACCCCTCCTTTCACTTTGATCGCATCAATCATTTCCACATCCTGCACCAACATCTTGAACTACTATACAAAAACTTTTCTCCATGTCAACTCCATATTATACATATATTTTTCCCTTCTCTTCACTCACATTTACACTACTTTAATTCAAATAACTACAAAAATGGTTACTCCTCTATATCATTTCCACCCATTATACCTCCACCCGTCATACTAATTTTTTCTTATGTTCCACTATCACTTCCTCCGTATAACCGAAAAATCAAATACCTTAACCAACACTTCTTCGTTTATTTGTTTCCTTCCCCTTTTCACATATCATTCCTCCACTACGTCCCTTTCGGTGTTCACATTGCACTTCTCGTGTGCGATTGCTAGTTAAAAAACAAGTTATAATACACACTACCTAATGAGTAACATCCGCTAAAAAACCTCACATTGAGAGGATAACAAATGACTCATGTGCCCGGCCACTTACCTAATCCAATCAATTTCTAGATTCCCATTGTTATTTTTCCTTGTGATGCAACCCATCGCCTCATTTCTAACTAATATTATATATACTTTTGTCTAACATGCAAAATCAGTACACATATTTAAATGTTTTCAATATTTCAATATTATTTTAAACAAGTATTAAAGATATATATGATCTTTTATAATATTTTAGCTTGTTTATCTTAGGCTAGAAAAATCCTATGTCCGACTCAATAATCAAAAGGTAGAAGGATTTTAGTTTTTAAATTAAATTTATTAGTTCTTATTAATGTTGTTTTTCAATTACATTAATTGGAAATAATAGAAGTTATTTAAAATTTTCTTGTAAACTTAATGGTAATTACAAGAGAATTGGAATCAAACCGCATAATGATACACCATATATAATTATTTTCTAATCATCAAAACATTTCTTGGAGAGGAATGTTATAATTGCAAATAATTGAATTAAAGAAAAACTCAAATACCAACTAGAAAACTAAACACAAACATAAATAATTCACAACAATATACCTCTTAAAGGCTTGTGAGAATCTTGATGCCTTTTTCCCATGGCCCTTCTTCCCAATCCCATGGTTGTTCTATCATCCCAACTATTTTGTGTGCTTCCTAAACACATTTTCTTTCTTCCTCCCATTGTTCTTCCCAGGTGTTCCACATTTACAAACATAGTTCCTTCCTTTCATTAGTACAGTCTTTTAGCTTAATCCCTCGAATAGTTATAGCATAGGTTAATGTAACCCCATCATCCGAAAATTTGATTTCATACCCCCACTTACATCCCCATTTCATCTCATCTACCCTTTGTATCATCATGATATACCAAATAGGCTTTGCATCTAATATTTAAACAAAATATGTCACACGCTAAGTCTTTTGTGCATTGTAATCCATTCTCGTTGTGCCTTCCACAAGGGGTTAAATTTGTGGCCACCTATACTTGTCAAGAAATCTTTAGGTGAAGGTAATATTTCAATATTAAACCCTTCAAAAATATAAACCAATATTATTTATACACTATTAATAAAATATATAAAAGATTAATCTCTTTATTTCCACAAGATAAGGGAAAGTCTTATACACTAAGTTGGTGCATCTAAAATAATTTTATCTTTACCTTTATTATAACAACAAGAAGTAACTTATACATGAAAAGAAATAGGACCATGACCACCACTATACATTGTTCAAGTACATTAAACTACAATGAATCCAAAGAAAAATGGTATATCTGCAAGGAAACAACATTTAAACTAAAATCATACATTATTGTATATTTATACAATCTAAATTATACATGGCTAAATTTGAACATTGTCATTCATGGCAATTACTCTCGAGGATTTGCAGTTTTCAGTCATATACAACATACAATACATGTGCAACATAAAGTAAGATAAAAGTTGATTTGCTTTTGAATTTTGCAGTATTTTTCAATGCGTCTACATTTTTAAAAGAACTAAGAATGAGAATTTAGGATGAACATCCTAATTGGAAAAAAGTTTACGTGGCTAAAATATTAAATCAATATAATAGCACACAAACCCATTTTCATCACTATCTAATATAGTGTTTGGGCTCCTCCACTTTTCCTTAAAAAAGTGGCAAAACTAGTATACACATGACTAACAAATTTCCTAGTCTCTTGGACACCATCAAAAAAATTATATGAATTGAGCTCCATTAAGTACACCCATCATGTTTTGAAACTATTTTATTCCCTAAGCTTGAGAAGCTACTTACATCATATTAGGCATGTCATCCTTTTCAACAGAAAGGCACCTGAAAGCCAATTCAGCAACCCTACAAACCATTTCCCTAACAAAAGGGTTAATGTCAAAGTAAAAATTTTGATCCACAAGATCATGGAAATCCCCACATTGAATCTTAGATATAACTAAACTAGCAATCACATGTGTATAATGCAATGTGAATGCCAAATGTTATATGTTGTTTGATTTAGAGTGATAGTTATTACTTTTGTAGTTTATGTTGATAAGGGGTGTGATTGATTTTGTAAGTGAAGGAATATAGATGAAGCATTACATTTAAAGATTTTAATTCTACATTTCAAATTTCTTACAAATTCGTACATATACAATCAATCAAAGTGTTATATGTAACAATATTTGGAGAACAATCAACATGTTTCATTGTAGCTACTAACCTGAGAGCTTTGTCTTCCATACCCACTTTGCAAAGACCATTGATCAATGTACTATATGTAATAATACCGGGAAAGAAACCATCTTGTATCATTTCAGTTGTTAATACCAAAGCTTCATCTACCCTACCTTTCTTGCAAGCTCCATCAATAAGGGTGTTGAATGCGACAATGTTTGAAAACAATAAGTATGTCTCATTTTATACAAGAGCTCGTGTGCTTCCTCAATTCGACCCCACTTACGTAAAGCCTTTAAAGAACTGATTGTAAGTGATGAAATCTGCATGAATTCCCATCTCGGAAAGAAGGAGTTGATTCTAGAGAATTTTCCATCATTCCCAAGACCACGGAAGCACGTTGAAGGTTATGACGTTGAGAGAAAGGTGTTTCGTTTTCACAAATGAAAAAGGTCCCAAGCCTAGTTTGTGTTGTCATTGGATGTCTATGAGAGCATTCCCCATAGAAACATCCAAACCATTTCTTTCGATTATGGTGTTGTGAATTTCCTTACCCTGTTCAGGGTGATAACATCTTGGCAAGAAAGGAGTTGATTTTAGACAATTTTCCATCATTCAAAGACCGCTTTGAAGCGCGTTGAAGGTTATGACGTTGAGAGAAAGGTGTTTCATTTTTGTAAAATGAAAAAGTTCCCGACCTTTGTTTGTGTTTCCATTGGATTTCTATGAAAGCATTCCCCACAAAAACATCCAAACCATTTCTCTCTGATTATGGTGTTGTGAATTTCCTTACCCTTTGCAGGGTTGATAAACAGGCACATGCCTAGAGAACACTCAACAAGGTGACCGAGTCATGTTTAATGCAGACATTAAGAACTTAAAAATCATAAATTAGAGTGGTGCAATCAGAAGATAAACTTACTTCTTTAACTCTTGTCATAAGATTAAAAATCTCATCACATATTAGGCTTCACAAAGAACCTTCAAACCTAACTTGGCTTGGGATAACATTGTGTGCATTCCCACCTTCAATAAATCCTATTGAGAATGCCTTCATTGTAGAATAAAACATTATATCAGTAAGAATACATCTTCTGAATATGTAATGATGTGTTCTTTGTCTAGCTAGAACATATTTTTTCCATTTTAGTTGAATATTTTTCTCTTTTTGAGGTAGGTTTCATCTTTACATATATTATGAAAGCAGTGATTAAATTTCATAAATTACTAATCCCCTTGTTACAAGTAGCTCACCAAGTTGTTCTATAATCAGCTGGGATAAAAACATTTAGATAACTATTTACCATCCAAGATGTAGGTGATGACTTCCATGAGTGTACTCGATTAGAAATCATAAAGGTAGGAAGGAAATACATAACAACTCTTTATTCACTCGGACTAATTCTTGAATTTACTAGACTAAGTAATTTCCTTTTAAACAGATTTATTTTCTTCAAGATGTAAAGTTCTCCTTAATGACCACTTTCTCAAGTTGTAACAAGATTTTCAGATCCTTCTTGATGTCTCCCAACACTGAAAAATCCCTAATGAGCATTCAAACATCGAATAGATTTCAAAACTATATAAGGCAATTTGGAGTGCTACGAGAGCTAAAAGTCTAAAACTCAAGGATATATCTAAAAAAGGTCTATTGAGGTTTTAAAATGCTTAGAGATGTTTAGAGGCACTCTAAACAAGATTATCTAACAAACCTAGGCCTTCGCCCTTCTTGAAATCCCATGAAAATGCAAATCTTGTAAGAAATTACGCCTCATTAGGTTTCTGTTTGCACCTACAGTTGAGGACTTGTCAAAGATTTCTTCTTCTGTACGAACTCAAAAACCCTGAAACCTCCAAAATCTCTTGAAAAAATCCTCAATACACTTGTGTTTCAAATTTGGCTGCTAACCCTTTCCGAATATGATATGAAAATCATCTTGAGCAAGTCCATCCTACCATCTTTGCACAATCATCAATAATTGCATTAAATGTCACTTCATTCGGAAAAGGACCAAATTCCACCATTTGTACAAACAAATTGTAGGCTTCATCTATTTTTCTAGCCTTGCAAAAGCCATCTATGCAAATCTTATATCATGAATTTAATCAGAAGGTTAGAGATTGATTGGATTCTACTATTTCAAAATATGAATCTACAATGTACAGATCCATTTTTCTTCATAACATAATCATTTTACTCACCGTTTAGAATGTCCCACAGACTTGTGTTTACCACGTAGTCATAAAATAGCAGGTTTCCATGTGGAGAAAGTGCATACCCATGCAAACTCACAAGATTCAATGTTTGACATTAACATCTCAGTTTCAAATTCATGCAAGCTTTGTGGGTAGTGATTGTAAAGTCTCTTTATAGCAATTGGATTAGAATTCTTTAGAACACATTTATAAATAGTGCTTGTAGCACCATAGCCAATTATATATTTCTCATTTATATTTTCTGTTATTCTCATTATGTCATCATACATGTGAAGAGTCATGTCCATGTGTAGTATGACCAACCTTGGAGAACCTAAATGTAACAAATAGATGTGTCAATAAAGAAATTCTAATAAGATATTGCTTTCTAATTTGTTGTCTAATAATCTATACAATATGAAGTCATTTTAGATATATCACCTTGCTCCATTTTGTTTGCAAATCCTTTTGTAAATGCCTTTGGATGATTTGAATGATACATAGCTATAATTATGCACAATAGTATTACTAAACCCAAACAAATGCAAACAATTGTTGGTTTTGAGATGGATGTTGTTCATTGCATTGGTCCACAATTTAAAAGAACCATATACATTACCTTCAAAATCACCCTGTTCATCTACCTTCATCTTGTCTTCAAAATCCAAGCATTTATTAGTAATAATTGTCTTCACACTGCTTGTTCTACTCAGAAAACAGGAATCTCAATGAATTAATGAAGCCTGAAAAGTCCTTCCAACTTTGCACTGAAGTAAATAATGACTTCAATCTTACTGCAAGCATAACAAGCCTATCTTTCTATGTAACTAAAGAAAGATAAGAGCACCGGATTTTTATGTTTCCCCAAAGAAATTATAACAACTGACAACAAATTTCACTATGGTTATGCGGCCCAAAACACTCGGAGGTGTCAAGGCAAGGACTAATTTTTCCATGGTTCTTTGTGATGAGTCTAAGTGGCACTATAGAGTCTTGGAGTAGTCCCAAGAATCACAATAAGAACAATATTAATAACAATAATACAAAGAGGATCTAATCCTTGAAAAAAGTAGAGGATTTTAGAACTAGCTTTGATCTAAAGATGAACATCGCCCAAGAGGCATTTAGGAAAAGGGGTTCCCCACCAAATCTAGAAGGGAAAATCCCTAATCTATTAAAGAAACAAAAGCCATTCAAGAGGAATTGTGCACCAGACAGAGAATATGAAGTAATAAATAGTAGAGAAATTTGAGATTTGATTAGTAATAAGCGATGAGAAAATAATTCAAACCAAGTTACCCCTTTACGCTGCCTCTGCAATCTGATCCATGATGTTGGCAACAACAGTTTTAGAGTCTTTGAGCAGCTGAAGGTTGTTGATGAATCTCTTTCTCTTCCCAAAGCAACCACTAGAATTTCTTGCAATACAATACAACATGTATTCTCACACCAGAGTTTGATTTGGATGTTGATGCTTAGTATATATTCTATGAACACAAACCGGACATGCATGCATGCTTTATTCAAAAACACACAAGATATCCATCTCATAAAAGTCTCCTTAATTGCAACCTTCCAATTCCACCGTCTCAATTCGACAAAAGCAACCTTCTCAAACACCATCTCAAAACATTATCTACACCTTTCTAAAGGAAACCTTGAAAAGCTACCATAGGACCCCTTGTAAGCTTTCCGGTTACATCATAAGAAATACGACTTTGTTGATCTTGAGAAGTTGTGGCGCCCATCCACAAATGACAAAAGCCTTAGCCCTCTCCATAAACCCTTCCGCAAGGTAGGCAGTGTAAAATCCCTCCCTGTTCGAATCTGCAGAAGCTCTAGTTTCAAGGAACTTTAATAGACCAAATGAAACCTTGATCACGTGCTTCCTCAATTCGACCCCACTTACATAAAGCCTTTAGAATCGATTGTAAGTGATGGCATCTGGATGAATTCCCATCTCTTTCAACTCGGCAAGAAGGGAGTTGATTCTAGATAATTTGTCATCATTCCCAAGACCGCGGGAAGCACATTGAAGGCAATGACGTTGAGAGAAAGGTGTTTCATTTTTGTAAAATGAAAAAGGTCCCAAGTCGGTTTATGTTGTCATTGGATGTCTATGAGAGCATTCCCCACAAAAACATTCAAACCATTTCTTTCCAATTATGGTGTTGTGAATTTCCTTACCCTGTTACAAGGTTGATAACATCTCGGTAAGAAGGGAATTGATTCTAAAGAATTTTCCATCATTCCCAAGACCGCCTTGGAAGCACGTTGAAGGTTATGATGTTGAGAGAAAGGTGTTTTGTTTTTTGCAACATGAAAAAGGTCCCAAGCATTGTTTGTGTTTCCATTGGATTTCTATGAGAGTATTCCCCATAGAAACATCAAAACCATTTCTTTCGATTATGATGTTGTGAATTTCCTTACCCTATTCGAGTAAGGCGAGATAAATGGGCACATGTCAAGAAAACACTTAACAAGGTGATCGAGTCATGTTTAACGCAGATATGAAGAACTTAAAAATCATAAATTAGAGTGGTCCAATCAAAAGATAAACTTACTTCTTTAACTCTTGTCATAAGATTAAAATTCCCATCACCTGCCATGGTTCACAGAGAACCTACCAACCCTAACTTGGCTTGGGATAACATTGTGTCCATTTCCACCATCAATAAATCCTATTGAGAGCGCCTTCATTGTAGAATAAAACATTATATCAATAAGAATCCAAAGTGTATAAATATGCAATGATGCGTTCTCTGTCTAGCTAGAACAGATTTTTTCCAATTTAGATGCATAGTTTTCTCTTTTCAAGGTAGGTTTCATCTTTACATATATTATGAAATCACTGATTAAATTTCATAAATTTTCAATCCCCTTATTACAAGTAGCTCACCAAGTTGTTCTACAATCGGTTGGGATAAAAACATTCAAATAACTATTTACCATCCAAGATGCACGTGATTACTACGTGAGTTTACTCGATTAGAAATCATAAAGGCATGAAGGAAATACATAACTTCTCTTTATTCCCTCAGACTAATTCTTAGTCGAAATTCTTAAATTTACTAGACTAAGTCCTTTCCTTTAAATTGATTTCTTTTCTTCCGGATGTAAATTTTTCCTTAATGACCACTTTTTAAAGTTATACCAAGCTATTCAGATCCTTCTTGATGTCTCACAACACTAAAAATCCCTAATGAGCATTCAAACATCGGATAGATTTAAAAATGTACAAGCCAACTTGGAGTGCTACGAAACCTAAAAATTCAAAACTCGGGATATATCTAGGAAAGCTCTGTTGAGGTTTAACAAATGCTTAGAGATGTTTAGAGGCACTCTAAAGAATATTATCTAACAAACCTAGGCCTTCACCCTTCTTGAAATCCCATGAAAATGCAACTCTTTTAAGAAATTAGGCCTCATTAGGTCTCTGTTTGCACCTACAGCAGGACTTTCTAAGATTTCTTCTTTTGTATGGACTCAAAACCCCTAAAACCTCCAAAATCTCTTGAAAAACTCCTCAATACACTTGTGTTTCAAATTTGGCTGCAAACCCTTTCGGACATGATATGAAAACAGTCCTGAGCCATGTCCATCTTGTCATCTTTGCACAGTCCGTCAATAATTGCATTAAATGTCACTTCATTCGGAAAAGGACCAAATTCCATCATTTCTACAAACAAATTGTAAGCTTCATCTGTTTTTCCAGTCTTGCAAAAGCCATCTATGCAAATCTTATATCATGAATTTAATCAAAAGGTTAGAGATTGAATGGATTCTTCTATTTCAAAATATGAATCTACAATGTAAAGATCCATTTTTCTTCATAACATAATCATTTTACTCACCGTGTAGGATATCCCACAGACTTTCTTTTACCATGTAATCTTAAAACAATAGGTTTCCATGTGGATAAAGTGAATATCCATCCAAACTCACAAGATTATGATGCTTGATGCTTCAAACTGTTTCCAACTTAGTTTCAAATTCACGCAAGCTTTGTGGGTAGTGACTATATAGTCTCTTTATAGAAATTGGATTACAATTCTTTAGAATGCATTTATAAAAAGTGTTTGTAGCACCATAGCCAATTATATATTTCTCGTTTATATTTTCTGTGATTCTCATTATGTCATCATACATGTGAAGATCCATGTCCATGTGGGATATGACCAATCTTGGAGAACCTAAATGTAACAATTAAATGTGTTAATAAATAAATTCTAATAAGATATTGCTTTCTAATTTGTTGTTTGATAATCTATACAATATGAAATTATGTCTATCCATGTTAGTTATATCACCTTGCTCCATTTTGTTTGCAAAGCCTTTTGTAAATGACTTTGGATGATTTGAATGATACTGAGTTCTAATTATGCACAATATTATTATTGAACCCAAATAGATGCAAACAAGCTGTCGATTTTGAGATGGATGTTGTTCATTGCATTGGTCCACAATTTCAAAGAACCATATACATTACCTTCAAAATCACCTTTTTCATCTATCTTCTTCATGTCTTTTTTTTCGATAAAACCCAACTCCAAAATCCAAGCATTTATTATTAATAATTGTCTTCGCACTACTTTTCTATTCGAAAAACAAGAATCTCGGTGAATTAATGAAGCCTGAAAATTCCTTCCAACTTTGATTGAAGTAAATAATGACTTCAATCTTACTGCAAGCATAACAAGCCTATCTTTCTATGTAACTAAAGAAAGATAAGAGCATCGACTCTCTATGTTTCCCCAAAGCAATTATAATAATCGATAAAGCAAATTTCACTTTGGTTATGCAGCCAAAGCACTCAAAGGTGCCAAGGCAAAGACTAATTTTGCCATGGATATTTTTTATGAGTCTAAGCAGCACTGTAGATTCTTGGAGTAGTCCCAAGAATCACAATAACAACAATATTAATAACAATAATACAAGGAGGAGCTCATCCTTGAACAAAGCAAAGGATTTTAGAAATAGCTTTGATCTAAAGATGAACATCGCCCAAGAGGCATTTAGGAAAAGGGATTCCCCACCAAATCTAGAAGAGAATATCCTTGATCTATTAAAGAAACAAAAACCATTCAAGAGGAGTTGTGCGCCAGACAGAGCATATGAAGTAATAAATAGTAAAGAAATTTGAGATTTCATTAGTAATAACTGACAGAAAATAGTTCAAACCAAGTTACCCCTTTACGTTGCCTCTACAATCCAATCCATGATGTTGGAAACAACAGTTTTAGAGTCTTTGAGCAGCTAAAGGTTGTTGATCAAGCTCTTTTTCTTCCTAGCAAATACTGGACTTTCTTCCCATACAATACAACATGTATTATCACACCAGAGTTTGATTTAGATGTTGATGCTTAGCAAATCTTCTATGAACATAGGTTAGACTTGCATCCACGCTTAATTTGACAAACAAACAAGGCATCCATCTCATAACAATATCCTCAGATGGAACCTTCCAATTCCACCATCTCAATTATTTACAAATCCAACCTTCTCAAACACCATCTCAAAACCATCTGTACACATGTATGAAGGAAACCTTGAAAAGCTACAAAGATAGGACTCCGTTGTAAGCTCTCGTGGTTACATCATAAGAAATACGACTTTGTTGAGCGAGCAATTTTTGTAGTTGGAAAGAATGAGCAGCTATGGCGCCCATCCACAAATGACCAAACCTTTAGCCCTCTCCATAAACCCTTTCGTAAGGTAGGCGAGTGTAAAATACCTCCTGTTCAAATCAAGAAGCTCCGAGTTTCACAACGAACTTTAATAGACCAAATGAAACCATGATCATTGGCTTCCGGACACCTTGTGAGTGCCTTGGTTCATCGAAATGTAACACGTCTCCCTCTTTTTCAATGGCAATATTGCAGAACGGACGATGTGTAAAACAGAGGTGCCAAAAGCCCTCCATGTGGAAAAAACAACCCTAGAGATTTGAAACCATTCGGCGCCCTATCAACATCGACTTTAAACATCCAACTTCATTAATTTTACCAAAAGTGGCCACTCATCAACCATCAAATTTAGCATAGTACCGTCAACGACCAAAAAGGCCTTTCCCATTTGGTGCAATTATCATTCTATGTAATCTAGTGCACACTACTCATAAAAAAATTATGTTTCCAAAATTAACTTACACATTATAAAATGACCTTAGGATTTAAGGAGACCTTATGAAGTACCAAGTGATTTTCTTAGATCTTTGTTTTGGACCTTTTTGATAAGTTCTTTGATCATGGACCATGTTATTTTGACCACTTAATTTTTGGTCTTTTGAATCTTGGCACCTTGTTGATATTGTTCTCACATGTGGTGTGCCGATATTATAACTTTATGCATATGTATGAGAATTTAAAATAAATTGTTTTACACCGTTTTGGATTTATTTTTTTATTTAAAATTACTGAGACACAAGACTTGCCCCATAATGAATATGAATTGTGTCTAACATCACATTAAAGGAAGACAAAAATAGTGTTTTCACTAATGATGCATTATTTTAGAACTAATTTTTGCTTTGTATGTTGACCAAGACCATACAATCATTATCGAAACCATGCATACTAAGCTAGAATTGTATAGTTTTGAAGTTGAGAAAAATAATACCGGATGTTATATCCACTAGCAATCGCATGTGTACAATGCAATGTGAACACCGAATGGTATATGTTATTTGATTTAGAGGGATAGTTATTACTTTTGTAGTTGATGTTGATAAGGGGTGTGATTGATTTTGTAAGTGTAGGAATATAGATGAAGCATTACATTTAAAGATTTTATCTCTACATTTAAAATTTCTTACAAATTCTTACATATACCATCCATCATGGTGTTATATGTAACAATATTTGAAGAACAATCAACATGTTTCATTGAAGCTACTAACCGAGAGCTCATCTTCCATACCCACTTTTCAAAGACCATTGATCGAGTGTACTATATGTAATAATACCGGAAAGAAACCATCTTGTATGATTTCAATTGTTAATACCAAATCTTCCTCTACCCTACCTTCCTTGAAGTCTCCATCAATAAGGGTGTTGTATGTAACAATATTTGGAAAACAATAAGTATGCCTCATTTTGTACAAGAGCTCGCACGCTTCCTCAATTCGACCCCACTTACATAAAGCCTTTTAAGAATCGATTGTAAGTGATGCAATCTAGATGAATTCCCATCTCTTTCATCTCGGCAAGAAGGGAGTTGATTCTAGAGAATTTGCCATCATTCCCAAGTCCGCCCAGAAGCATGTCGAAGGTTATGATGTTGAGAGAAAGGTGTTTCGTTTTTGCAAAATGAAAAAGGTTCCAAGCCTGGTTTGTGTTGTCATTAGATGACTATGAGAGAATTCCCCACGAAACATCAAAACCATTTCTTTCTTATTATGTTGTGAATTTCCTTACGTTGTTGCGGGGGTTGATAACATCTCGGCAAGAAGGGAGTTGTTTCTAGAGAATTTGGCATCATTCCCAAAACTTCCCGGAAGCATGTTGAAGGTTATGACGTTGAGAGAAAGGTGTTTCATTTTTGCAAAATGAAAAATTTCCCCAGGTTTGTTTGTGTTGCCATTGGATGTCTATAAGAGCATTCCGCACAAAAACATTGAAACCATTTCTCGGTGATTATGGTGTTGTGAATTTCCTTACCCTCTTGCAGTGACGATAAACGGGCACATTCCAAGAGAACACTCGACAAGGTGACCAAGTCAAGTTTAACGCAGACATAAAGAACTTCAAATCATAAATTAGAGTAGTGCAATCGGAAGATAAACTTACTTCTTTAATTCTTGTCATAACATTAAAAATCCCATCATCTGTCAGGGCTTCACAGAGAACCTCACGAACCTAACTTGGCCTTCATTGTAGAATAAAACATTATATTAGTAAGAATCCACTTCTAAATATGCAATGATGTGTTCTTTGTCTAGCTAGAATAGATTTTTTCCATTTTAGCTACATATTTTTCTCGTTTTGACGTAGGTTTCATCTTTACATATATTATGAAATCAATGATTAAATTTCATAATTTAGCAATCCCTTATTCAAGTAGCTCACAAAGTTGTTCTAGAATCAATTGGGATAAAAGCATTCGAGATAACTATTTACCATCCAATATGCACATGATAACTTCCGTGAGTGTACTCGATTAGAAATCATAAAGGCATGAAGGAAATACATAGCTACTCTTTATTCCCTCAGACTAATTCTTGAATTTACTAGACTAAGTCCTTTCCTTTTAAACTGATTTCTTTTCTTCTAGATGTAAAGTTTTCCTTAATGACCACTTTCTAAAGTTGTAAGAAGCTTTTCAAATCCTTCTTGATGTCTCACAACACTGAAAAATCCTTAATGAGCATTCAAACATCATATAGCTTTCAAAATTGTATAAGCCAACTTGGAGTGCTACGAGACCTAAAAGTCTAAAACTCGGGGATATATCTAAAAAGGTTTGTTGAGGTTTTAAAAATGCTTAGAGATGTTAAGAGGCACTCTAAAGAAGATTATCTAACAAACCTAGGCCTTCACCCTTCTTGAAAACCCATGAAAATGCAAATCTTGTAAGAAATTAGGCCTCATTAGGTCTTTGTTTGCACCTACAACAGGACTGTCAAAGATTTCTTCTTTCTCAGACGGAATCAAAACCCCAAAACATCCAAAATCTCTTTAAAAACTCCTCGATACACTTATGTTTCAAATTTGACCGTAAACCCTTTCTCGGACATGATATGAAAACAGACATGAGCCACGTCCATCCTTACATCTTTGCATATCTATCAATAATTGCATTAAATGTCACTTCATTCAGAAAAGGACCAAATTCCACCATTTGTACAAACAAATTGTAGGCTTCATGGTTCCTTTGGTTCCTTTATTTCTAGACATGTTTTGATTGAGACTACGATAGATGTTGGACATTTTACTATGATATTTTATTCTCTTGGACATTATGGCATTTTAGGCGCGTAGCGCCAATGATTGGATTAGATTCATATCCGATATATTTCGTATGATGTGATGACACTAACATGGTTATATGATAGACTTATCGGTTAGATATTAGTCTCTTGTGGTTAATTTGATTGATGATATAGTGTTTTGGATTTAATGATGGTGATTTTCATGCTAACCTAAGTGTATGTCGTTACAATTTTATTTGTGGATGATTCATGGCAAACTATGTGGATAATTGGATGCATTGCACTATCAATTGTAAATTATGTTCGGACATTATAAGTTTGATTGATATTGTGATGTATAGATGATGTTTACTATATTGGACAGGTGCGGTTAATGTGTGCAATGAGTGTGTAGGTGACAGGTATAGGAGAGCATGGGTTTCAGGGCAGCTACGCAATTGTGCACAAGCGGCCCACGGGCTGAGTCCTAACCATGCTAAATGTTTGAGGCCTTAGATTAGATGTATTTAATTGGGCACCATGGGTGAACCCTCATTTTGTAATGTAATTATGTCTTGTAAAATTAATTAGGTTTAGGATGTGTTTGTATTAAGTAAACTAGCTTAGGGGTTAATAATCTTATCTTAAGTTAAGTGTGGGTTTTGGGAAAGTGTGTGTGTGTTGGTAGAAGGGATTGGGGACCACATGTGAACCTTGGGTGGACCCCACACCCTCTACCCATGTGCCCAAGCATGCCAAACCCGAAATTGGGTTATTTTGGGTAATTTTAGGGACCCCTTTTGAGTTTGGGGGTTCCCTTAGCATGAAAATGGGCCCTTGGACCCTACCTAATAGGTAGGGGGGCCTATTTCCAAGGTTTGGAGGGAGTTTCCCTCCCATTTAGCCCTCTTTAGTCACCATCCATGTAAGATGGTTGGATTGTGTGAAAGTGTTAAAAGTTGCTCCACTTTGTTTTATTTTAGTTTTTAGTATTTTGGGTGAAAAGGGATAAAAGGTGAGTTTACTCTTACTTATTTTGTTTTTGGAATCTTTGACTCTTGAGAGGAGAGGGGGTGACACTTGTCACTTTCCCATTGGTGAGGAAACTTTTGGGATCCTCTTTTTATTCTTCCTCATGTGGGAAGAAGGGGTCTTCTTGGTTCATTTTTTTGGAGCACTTGGAGAATTTTGGAGCTTGGAAGGGAGCTTGGACAAAGGGGAAAAGCTTAGAGTCTTGGAAAGCATTATAGAGGTAGGGTTCTTAATCTTCTTCTTCTTAGTTGTGCTTATTTTGTATGTATGCTTGATCAATGAAATAATGTGTGTGAAATATGTGTTATGTAGTTGTTGTTTGTTCTTGTGGTTTTCTTGTTGTCTCTCCACCATCATTTGGATTGATGGTTTTTGGAGAATGTAGGGGAAGAGAGAGGGATTTCCTCTCAAACCTCATGGTTGTTGGTCAAGCCATGAAGGTCCCTTCTCATCCCCTCATATGGTTTGAGGTGGGAGAAAGGTTCATATGGCTTGATCCTTTCCCCATTCTTGGTGAGGAAACCCATGTGGGTTTGAAAATCCTCCCAAGAAGGATCTCTATAGTATAAGGAGGAATAAGGAGGATGTATGATTAGGAGGTATAAGGAGTTTTTATATATGTATTTATTGGTGCTCCTATGGTTGGACACCTTGATTTGGGCATCCTTCTTCCTCTCTTCCCCCTTGTGAGGTTGACATTGTTCTCCTCATGTGTGGTTTTCATTGTATAGTAGGTCTAAGTAGTTGAATGGTCTTATGTTTTCTCTTGTTGTGTGTTTAAACCCCATTATTACTTGTGCACATTGTGGAAGCTAGTTCCTCTCTCCCATGGGCTTGGGGGAGGCTAGCATGACTTCCAACCATGGAAAGGCATGTGATGATGCCTATTGGTTGGGTGGTAAACAAGCCATGTTTTCTCTTGGAGTTGGATTCTTGTAGGAGTATTGGAGTTGGAGCTCAAGTTGGAGATAGTTGAAGCCTCTTGCCATCTTGGTCATTCTCTTCTTTTGTGGGCATTGCCATCACTTTGTAAATGAATGTGACTTGTCAAGTCTATACACTCTTGTAAATCACTATTTTGTACTTATTGTTTCTTGAAAACATTGGTCACCACAAAGAAAGTTTCCATTTTGTAGTTGCAAACATCTTGTAAAATTGTCATTTGAATTTATAATGAAATCAAGAACTTTTTATTTTCAATGCCTTCATTTGGAAAGATTTGTTGTTTAGAAAAAATGAAATATAGATATGCATTACATATAAAATCTACAAAATTTAGTGTGCTTGCTTTTCATTTTAATTCAAAAAAAAAATGGCATTACATTTTGGTATCAGAGCGTGGTTTCAACACACGGACTCTTTGGGTAATTTTGGTGTTATTTTATTCTTATTGTTTTGTTAAAAAAAAATAATAAATGTTGTAGAAATTTAAAATACTATTTAGTCATTTCATTTGAAGGAATTTTAGTTGTTATATGGAGATTTATATTAGTATTGGAAGGAAATATTATTATTTTGAAATTTATCTCCTTTTTGTAAACTATTATAGATCAAAATATTAATTAAAATAAGATTTAAATGCATTCATGTCTCTATATGACTTCTTTTAGAAATCTGATTTATTGGAAAACTTAAAAAGTTGTATCTTTTATAAGACTCACAAAAAAAAAAAAAAAAATTTATCCATTATTTTACAACTTGTAACTATTTTCTGTTCTTAATATGTGATTTTGAATATATTGAAAATATATTGATTCATATTTGTTTACATCTATATTAAAATAATAATAATAATAAAAAACATATATATATAAAATAAAATAAAATAGTAATAACAATAAATAAATAATATATGTAAATTTAAAAATAGATCTTTTTAAACATTATTTTTATATTTAGAAATAAATAAATATATAAATAAAATAAAATAAAATAAAAAAAAAAAAAAAAAAAAAAAAAAAAAAAAAAAAAAAAACACGTGTGTTTTGGGGCTGCCCAAACCCCCCCCATGGGGCGCCCAAACCCCCAAACCCTGTTTCCCCCCCCCCCGCCCCGTCCCTGTCTCCCCGCGCCCCGGAAAATGCCACCCTGTCCCTCCCAACGGACGCCCCCCCCCCCCCCCACGGACCCCCACCGACCCGCAGACCCCCCGGACTGCCCCCCTTCCGGACCCCTATACCGCCCTTCCCGAACCCGTGTCCCCCTGTCCCCGTCCCGCGCCCAGACCTCCGCGCCGCCCCCTATATGATCCACGCCCGCCCGCGCTACGCACAACAACAACAAAATAAAATATATATATATATATATATATATATATATAATAATAATAAAATTAATAAAAAAAAAAAAATAAATAAAAATAAAAAATAATAAATAAATAATATATATATGTATATATATATATATATATATATATAAAAACAAAGCCAAACAAAAAAAAAATTATGGAGTTTTTTTTTTTTTTTTAAAATAAAAAATCCTCCATAGATAGATGTATTTTTTTTCCACCGCACAAAGAAAAAAACAAAACAATACATGGATTTCACAGAAAAAAAAAAGAGACTCCATGAAGCCAACTTTTCACCTGCACATGTAGAGACAACAAAACAAAATGAGAAGAGGAGAAAGCAAGGAAAGGAAAACATAAGGATGATTAGGTCAGAGTTAGGGTAAATTTGAAATCAAGGGCTCATATTTGATTTGATCCAAAGGCCCATAATCAATCCTACACTTTTATGTCATAGGCACTTTATGGGTATAGGAGGGAGAATTTTAGAAGGGTGTAATAACTTAAATAAAAGGGGAGTGTGGGGGTAGATTAAATTAAAAGGGGGAAAACAAAATTAAAATTAAAGAGTGTAGAAAGATAAATAAAAATAAATAAATAAAATAAATTAATAAAAGGGGGAAGACTAAGTTATGCAAGGGGTGTAAGTTTTTGTTTAAAACCCTAGAGAGCTTAGTAGATTAAAATAATTAAATTATTGCGGGATGGTATTAATTTATTTCGGGAAAATAAATAAATTAATTAATTAATTAATAATTATTATTAATTAATTATTAATGGGAAGGGGAATTGCTTTTGGTGTTACAATGATAATAACAATAATGATAATAATTAAATAATAATAATATAACGCTTCCAACAAACGTTTAGAAGGTTTATAAAACTTTTTTTTATTTTCGGGCTCAGGATGGCACCCAAGAGGGGACGTTCAGCTCGAGGTTCGGGTCGTAGCGCACCTACGCGAGAGCCGCCGGTGGCGATTTTGGGCCTCTGTTATTGGAGACCCTGCAGCAGCTGATAGGTGTCGTACAGGAGCGTCTTCCACCACCGCAGGTGCCGAGAGAGGAGGACATTCAGTTAGGAGATGAGGAGGGGATTGGTGAGGACGCACATCCAGAGCCACCTGAGCACGACATTCCGAGACGAGAGAGGTCACGCAGCCCTTCCATCCTTGGCGAGAGGGTGGCCTCGTTTCGTCACAGCCGTTCACACAGCTTCGAGGGGTCATTTGGAGATAGGCGACCTTTTTCACCTGTTAGACCACATCGCCAGGATCGAGACACAGGCAGTGTGATTCGAGACCTTCTTCGTCTTCAGCCGCCTACGTTTACCGGTTCGACAGATGGCTTTGGGGCAGAGTCCTGGCTCCTTAGCTTGGATAGTTGCTTTGGCTTGCACTCTCATGAGAGCAACGTCAAAGCCAGGTTCGCCATACACCTCCTCCGAGACGCAACAGGCGTTTGGTGGAGGAATGAGGAGCGGAAGCTCCATTTGACTCGGGATACAGTGACATGGGAGTTGTTCGAGGAGCGATTCAGGGCCCGGTATATGTCAGAGCATTTTGTGCAGAAGAGGATCGATGAGTTTCACGACTTGCGGCAGGGGTTACAGCTCGGTGGCGCGAGACGAGAGCAGGTTCTTGGATCTCTTGCAGTATGTAGACTACCTGCAAGACGAGAAGTTGCAAGTAAACAAGTTCATTCGGGGCCTGAATGCAGATATAGCAGGAGTTGTTAGGATGTTATCTCCTCCCACGCTTGAGAAGGCCGTTGAGAAGGCCTACTTGGCTGAGGAGAATAGGACCAAGGCTCAGGAGCACAGAGAAAGAAACAAGAGCAAGTTCAGGATAGAATTCGGGCATTCCCAGTCGAGAGAGCACGGGAGCAGTACCACCCCTAGAGGAGGATTACGGTCTTCTCTCCAAGAAAGATCGAGAGCTCCTCCACACCCATCACAAAGAAACACGGCACTGGGGACACCGGCATCGGAGGGTAGACGGACTCGAGTTTTGGGCGAGGTGGGTGCAGAGGTGGTTTTGGTGGGTCAGAGACAGGAGGACGGGTACTCATCACTCACACGCCCGGCCCCGCTCGCGTGATCTGCCAGGGTTGGACCGGCGAGTTCGATTCGCGAGCACAGGAGGGACCCCATCTCAGAGGGGTACAGGAGGATGTTTTATTTGTGGGGCTCTAGATCATTATGTGCGTATGTGTCTGCACAAGCCCACTACTACGGATATGCAGAGAGCTCCTAGATCCGAGCAGACGGTGGGTGACGTGGGACGCGCCCATCGTGTGTATGCAGCGGTTGACAACCGCCAGGCTGAGCATCAGGCCACAGTCATTGAGACGACAGGTACTATCAGGGGTATTTCTGTCTCAGTACTTTTTGATTCAGGTGCTTCAGATTCCTTTATATCACCTTCTATAGTGGACCAGTGTGGGCTAGTGGTGGCTAGGCAAAGCCAGATAGTTAGCAGGTTGAGTTGGCCTCTGGGGCTAAACTCGCCGTGGACTCGTATGTGGAGAGTTGTGTACTCGATTTGGGAGTCTTCTCCACTACGCTTGACCTCCGAGTTATTCCTTTAGGATCCTATCAGGTAGTGTTGGGTATGGATTGGCTCGAGGCTCATCGAGCTAAGGTGGATTGTAGAGAGAAGGTCATTGAGTGTCAGGATGATTTGGGTAGTGCAGTTGTGATTTCAGGGATGCAGAGACCCATTTCCTTGCGTATGATCTCGGCTAAGCAACTCAAGCGGAGCATGCGTAAGGGTTGTCAGTTGTTTGCTATCACTATTAGTGATCATTCGGATAGTACTCCAGAGCATTCACCCCTTGATGATCACGTAGTTTTGAGGGAGTATGCAGATGTGTTTCCAGGAGAGCTTCCAGGTTTACCACCTAGTAGGGAGGTGGATTTCACCATTGACTTAGTGCCTGGATCTGCACTTTTGGCTTTCTAGGGCACCTATCGGATGAGCGACTTGAGCTTCATGAGCTCAAGATTCAGTTAGAGGAGTTGTTAGAGAAGGGTCTCATTCGCCCTAGTGTATCTCCTTGGGGAGCGCCAGTCATATTTGTGAAGAAGAAGGATGGTTCTCTCAGGCTTTGTGTAGATTTCAGACAGCTCAACAAGGTCACAATAAAGAACCGTTATCCACTCCCCAGGATTGATGACTTGTTTGATCAGATGCGGGGAGCTAGAGTGTTCTCCAAAATCGATCTCAAGTCAGGATATCATCAGTTGCGCATTTCAGATGCAGACATTCATAAGACAGCGTTTCGCACACGTTACGGGCATTATGAGTTCACAGTGGTTCCATTTGGTTTGACCAATGCCCCAGCTGTCTTCATGAGCCTCATAAATGGGGTATTCGTGAACATTTCGGATTGCTTTGTTTTAGTGTTCCTTGATGACATATTGATTTACTCTTGTTTCGAGGAGGAACATGAGGAGCATTTGAGGCGGTGTACTTCGGGTTTTGAGAGAGCAGAAGTTGTATGGGAACTTGGAAAATGTAGCTTCTTTCAGACATAGATTCAACTTGGGTCATATCATATCAAAGAGGGTATCTCCGTAGATCCCTCTAAGATTTAGCTATCTTGGATTGGCCAAAGCACCCACATCAGTCACTGAGGTGAGGAGCTTCATGGGTTTAGCAGGGTATTACCGCAGGTTTGTGCAGGACTTTTCTAGGATTGCTCACCCTATTACTTCTCTTCAGAGGAAAGGGAAGAAGTTTGATTGGTCAGAAAAATGTGAGCAGGCCTTTCAGTTGCTTAAGGAAAGGTTAACCACGGCGCCCATCTTAGCAGTAGCCGGCACTCCGAGAGGATTTTGTTGTTTGCACTGATGCATCACTAGAGGGTTTGGGAGCAGTTCTTATGCAGGAGCGTCGGGTTATTGCTTTTGAGTCTCGTAAGCTCAAGGACTATGAGCTTAACTATCCTACTCACGACTTAGAGCTTGCAGCAGTTGTTCATGCACTTGTGCGTTGGCGACATTTCCTTTTGGGTAGACCTTTCATCTTGAGGACAGATCATTGTAGCTTACAGCATATCTTCTCTCAGCCGAACCTCAACGCTCAACACCCAGGCGTTGGATGGAGTTCCTTTGTGAGTATGACATGGAGGTGCAGTATATCAAGGGAAAGGAAAATGTTGTTGCAGATGCACTTAGTAGACGACGGCATGTGCTTGCTTCTTTGACACTGCAGTCAAATTTGAGAGGCAGGATACTTGAGCACCTTCCAGAGGACAGGTTTTATGAGGGTGCTAGGCAGATGTTGGATTCTCAGGGTTCTTTTGGGGGCAGATATTCTGGATGCATGCTAGAGTCGATGGTTTGCTTCGGGTCCATAGGCGCATTTATGTGCCTAAGGCGAGTGATCTGCGTAGTTTCATCTCTGCCGGGAGCATCGGGTTATTGCTTTTGAGTCTCGTAAGCTCAAGGACTATGAGCTTAACTATCCTACTCACGACTTAGAGCTTGCAGCAGTTGTTCATGCACTTGTGCGTTGGCGACATTTCCTTTTGGGTAGACCTTTCATCTTGAGGACAGATCATTGTAGCTTACAGCATATCTTCTCTCAGCCGAACCTCAACGCTCGTCAACGGCATTGGATGGAGTTCCTTTGTGAGTATGACATGGAGGTGCAGTATATCAAGGGAAAGGAAAATGTTGTTGCAGATGCACTTAGTAGACGACGGCATGTGCTTGCTTCTTTGACACTGTGATCAGATTTGAAAGGCGAGTGGATACTTGAGCATCTTCCAGAGGACAGTTTTATGAGGGTCTTGGCGAGATGTTGGATTCTCGGTGGTTCTTTTGAGGGCGAGATATTCGGGATGCATGCTAGAGTCAGATGGTTTGCTTCGGGTCCATAGGCGCATTTATGTGCCTAAGGCAGGTGATCTGCGTAGTTTCATCCTTACTGAGGCGCATCGAGCCCCATATGCAGCACATCCAGGAGTGAAGAAGATGCATGCTGATTTGAGAGAGTTATATTATTGGCCAGGTCTTCGTCGAGACATAGCAGATTTTGTAGCACGGTGTCTTGAGTGTCAGAGAGTCAAGGCAGAGCATTCTCATCCTGCAGGACTCTTATACCCTCATGACATTCCTGAGTGGAAATGGGATGTGATCTCCATGGATTTCATAGTAGGACTCCTATGTCCTCTTATCGTCATGATGCCATTATGGTCATTGTGGATAAGTTGACCAAGGTTGCGCATTTCTCGCCAACCAAGGTTACCTATAATGCACAGGCCATCGCCAAAGTGTTTATGGAGGATATTGTCAGATTGCATGGGATTCCGAAGACGATCATTAATGACAGAGACACCATTTACACATCAGTTTTCTGGACTTCTTTTCGGGAGGCCTTGGGTACTGATTAATTTCGATTCGGCATATCATCCAGAGAGAGACAGATGGGCAGTAAAGAGAGGGTTAATCGGGTGTTAGAGGATATGTTGAGGATGTACGTGATGGACCAAGCAGAAGAAGTGGGAAGACTATTTGCATTTAGTTGAGTTTGCCTACAATAATAGTTATCATAGCTCCATTGGCATGGCTCCCTATCAAGCTTTGTATGGACGACCTTGCAGGACACCTTTGAGCTGGGATAGACTAGATGACAGGATTATTTTGGGGCCAGCTTATCTTCAGGATTTAGAGCGAGCAGAGGTTGTTACGATTCGGTAGCGTCTTGAGCTTGAGCTAGAGCACGCCGAGAAGGCGTATGCGGACACCAAGAGGATCGATCGTCACTTCTCAGTGGGTGACAAAGTCTTCTTGAGGGTTCGTCCTCATAAGAGTCCGATCCGTTATGGAAAGGGTTCTAAGCTATCGCCTCGTTTTGTGGGGCCTTTTGATATTCTTGAGGTCATCGGTCCAGTTGCCTATCATCTAGCTTTGCCACCACGCCTTGCACGGGCCCACGATGTTTTTCATGTTTCTGTACTACGTAGATATGTACCAGATGTTTCTCATGTTTTGGATTGGTCGGCATTACAGGTAGAGGACGGAGGGCAGTGGAGATTGGAGCCCGTACGCATACTGGAGCACCGGAGGTTGGCCCTTCGGGGTCGAGATTTGGACCAGGTTAGAGTGCAGTGGGACCGATATGACGAGTCATCGGCCTACACGGGAGGATCTTTACACCACCGAGGGCTAGATATCCCTATCTCTTCCAATGACTTCGGGAGGAAGTCTAATTCTAGGAGAGGGGATGTAGTGCCCACATTTTTATAGCTCCAGTTATCTGTTGGTTCCTTTATTTCTAGACATGTTTTGATTGAGACTCTGATAGACGTTGGACATTTTACTATGATATTTTATTCTCTTGGACATTATGGCATTTTGGGCGCGTAGCGCCAATTGGATTAGATTCATATACTGATATATTTCGTATGATGTGATGACACTAACAGGGTTATATGATAGACTTATCGGTTAGATATTAGTCTCTTGTGGTTAATTTGATTGATGATATAGTGTTTTGGATTTAATGATGGTGATTTTCATGCTAACCTAAGTGTATGTCGTTACAATTTTATGTGTGGATGATTCATGGCAAACTATGTGGATAATTGGATGCATTGCACTATCAATTGTAAATTATGTTCGGACATTATAAGTTTGATTGATATTGTGATGTATAGATGATGTTTACTATATTGGACAGGTGCGGTTAATGTGTGCAATGAGTGTGCAGGTGACAGGTATAGGAGAGCATGGGTTTCAGGGCAGCTACGCAATTGTGCACAAGCGGCCCACGGGCTGAGTCCTAACCATGCTAAATGTTTGAGGCCTTAGATTAGATGTATTTAATTGGGCACCATGGGTGAACCCTCATTTTGTAATGTAATCATGTCTTGTAAAATTAATTAGGTTTAGGATGTGTTTGTATTAAGTAAACTAGCTTAGGGGTTAATAATCTTATCTTAAGTTAAGTGTGGGTTTTGGGGGAAAGTGTGTGTGTATTGATAGAAGGGATTGGGGACCACATGTGAACCTTGGGTGGACCCCACACCCTCTACCCATGTGCCCAAGCATGCCAAACCCGAAATTGGGTTATTTTGGGTAATTTTAGGGACCCCTTTTGAGTTTGGGGGTTCCCTTAGCATAAAAATGGGCCCTTGGACCCTACCTAATAGGTAAGGGGCCTATTTCAAGGTTTGGAGGAGTTTCCCTCCCATTTAGCCCTCTTTAGTCACCATCCATGTAAGATGGTTGGATTGTGTGAAAGTGTTAAAAGTTGCTCCACTTTGTTTTATTTTAGTTTTTAGTATTTTGGGTGAAAAGGGATAAAAGGTGAGTTTACTCTTACTTATTTTGTTTTGGAATCTTTGACTCTTGAGAGGAGAGGGGTGACACTTGTCACTTTCCCATTGGTGAGGAAACTTTTGGGATCCTCTTTTATTCTTCCTCATGTGGGAAGAAGGGGTCTTCTTGGTTCATTTTTTTGGAGCACTTGGAGAATTTTGGAGCTTGGAAGGGAGCTTGGACAAAGGGGAAAAGCTTAGAGTCTTGGAAAGCATTATAGAGGTAGGGTTCTTAACCTTCTTCTTCTTAGTTGTGCTTATATTGTATGTATGCTTGATCAATGAAATAATGTGTGTGAAATATGTGTTATGTAGTTGTTGTTTGTTCTTGTGGTTTTCTTGTTGTCTCTCCACCATCATTTGGATTGATGGTTTTTGGAGAATGTAGGGGAAGAGAGAGGGATTTCCCTCTCAAACCTCATGGTTGTTGGTCAAGCCATGAAGGTCCCTTCTCATCCCCTCATATGGTTTGAGGTGGGAGAAAGGTTCATATGGCTTGATCCTTTCCCCATTCTTGGTGAGGAAACCCATGTGGGTTTGAAAATCCTCCCAAGAAGGATCTCTATAGTATAAGGAGGAATAAGGAGGATGTATGATTAGGAGGTATAAGGAATTTTTATATATGTATTTATTGGTGCTCCTATGGTTGGACACCTTGATTTGGGCATCCTTCTTCCTCTCTTCCCCCTTGTGAGGTTGACATTGTTCTCCTCATGTGTGGTTTTCATTGTATAGTAGGTCTAAGTAGATGAATGGTCTTATGTTTTCTCTTGTTGTGTGTTTAAACCTCATTATTACTTGTGCACATTGTGGGAGCTAGTTCCTCTCTCCCATGGGCTTGGGGGAGGCTAGCATGACTTCCAACCATGGAAAGGCATGTGATGATGCCTATTGGTTGGGTGGTAAACAAGCCATGTTTTCTCTTGGAGTTGGATTCTTGTAGGAGTATTGGAGTTGGAGCTCGAGTTGGAGATAGTTGAAGCCTCTTGCCATCTTGGTCATTCTCTTCTTTTGTGGGCATTGCCATCACTTTGTAAATGAATGTGACTTGTCAAGTCTATACACTCTTGTAAATCACTATTTTGTACTTATTGTTTCTTGAAAACATTGGTCACCACAAAGAAAGTTTCCATTTTGTAGTTGCAAGCATCTTGTAAAATTGTCATTTGAATTTATAATGAAATCAAGAACTTTTTATTTTCAATGCCTTCATTTGGAAAGATTTGTTGTTTAAAAAATGAAATATAGATATGCATTACATATAAAATCTACAAAATTTAGTGTGCTTGCTTTTCATTTTAATTCAAAAAAATGGCATTACTGACTTGATGCTTCGATTGTTTTCAGCTCATTTTCAAATTCACGCAAGCTTTGTGGGTAGTGACTGTACACTCTCTTTATAGCAATTGGATTACAATTCTTTAGGACACATTTATAACAAAGTGCATGTAGGCACCATAGCCAATTATATATTTCTCGTTTATATTTTCTTCTATTATCATTATGTAATCATACATGTGAAGAGCCATGTTCATGTGTCAGTATGACCAACCTTGGAGAACCTAAATGTAACAAATAGATGTGTCAATAAAAAAATTCTTATAAGACATTGCTTTTTGATTTGTTGTCGATAATCTATACAATATGAAGTCATTTTAGATATATCACCTTGCCCCATTTTGTTTGCAAAGCCTTTTGTAAATGCCTTTGGATGATTTGAATGATATAAAGCTATAATTATGCACAATAGTATTATTGAACCCAAACAGATGTAAACAATTGTCGGTTTTGAGATGGATGTTGTTCATTGTGTTGGTCCACAATTTAAAAGAACAGTATGCATTACCTTCTAAATCACCTTGTTCATCTACCTTCATCTTGTCTTTGTTTGTTGTCTACAACCTTACTCCAAAATCCAGGCATTTATTGGGAATAGTTGTCTTCGCACCGCTTGTTCTACTCGGAAAATAGGAATCTCAATGAATTAATGAAGCACGAAAAGTCCTTCCAACTTTGCCTTGAAGTAAATAATGACTTCAATCTTATTGCAAGCATAACAAATCCTATCTTTCTATACAATGAAGAAAGAGAAGAGCATCGGTTCTATATGTTTCCTCAAAGCAATTAAAATAATTGACAACAAATTTCACTCAAGTTATGCAGCCAAAACACTCGAGAGGTGTCAAGACAAAGACTAATTTGGCCATGTGTTGGGATTAGCACACCGGTTGTACAGATAATATATCATATTTAAGCATACATGCAAATAAAAGCGGATATTCTACCAGAAGAAATACACAAAACAAGAGACATAAATCAACACCAGATTTAACGTGGTTCACCCAGTGTGGGCTACGTCCACCAAGAAACAAGTCAATCTATTATCCAAAGCTTTGACAAGATATACAATGAAGATTTACAATCTTCCACACCTATCATATGTACAATACTTTCTTTCTTTCAAGTTTTTGCTTATTTTTCAAGAATTCTCTCTCACAATTATTCTCACAATAATCATTAATTGCTGCAAGTTCTTCTTAATTCTTACTTCCAAACCCTAGCTTTCATGCTTATATAGGCGTATATAAACTTAGGGCACTTAGCCATGCAATTACAATCAATAGATCTGCTTTTAATGCTAAAAATATATCTAATTCCCGAGATTTAAATAAAACATCCATGCACAGTAAGCGATGTCAATTATCCCTAACCGATGTCGGTTCCTCCTTGCCTGACCAATGCTAGTCATAGGTGACCGATGTCGGTCCCTCCATAACCGATGACAGTTACTATGTTTTCTAGAAAGTTTGATATTGCATGCTAATCCGAAGTAATTGAGCTCCACAACTCAACACCATGGTTCTTTGTGATGAGTCTAAGTGGCACTTTCGATTCTTGGAGTAGTCCCAAGAATCACAGTAACAACAATATTAATAACAATAATACAAGGAGGATCTCATCCTTGAACAAAGCAAAGGATTTTAGAAATAGCTTTGATCTAAAGATGAACATCGCCCAAGAGGCATTTAGGAAAAGAGGTTCCCACCAAATCTAGAAGGAAAATCCACGATATATTAAAGAAACAAAATCCATTCAAGAAGAGTTGTGCACCATGACAGAGCTTATGAAGTAAGAAAATAGTACGAGAAATTTGAGATTTGATTAGTAATATTTGTGAGAAAATAGTTCAAACCAAGTTACCCATTTACGTCGCTTTGTGCAATCTGATCCATGATGTTGGCAACAGTAGTTTTAGAGTCTTTGAGCAGTTGAAGGTTGTTGATCAAGTTATTTCTCTTCCCAACAACCATTGGACTTCCTTCCAATACAATACAATACAACACCTTTTCTCATACCGAGTTTGATATGGATCTTGATGCTTAGAGATATTCTATGAACACATACTAGACATGCATGCACGCTTAATCGACAAACACACGAGGCATCCATCTC
This sequence comes from Taxus wallichiana var. yunnanensis, assembly GCA_018340775.1. NCBI lineage: Eukaryota > Viridiplantae > Streptophyta > Pinopsida > Cupressales > Taxaceae > Taxus > Taxus wallichiana. The sequence continues at coordinate 22,311,365 of CM031242.1, read as the reverse complement.
ATAACAATCTCCTCGGATGGAACCATCCAATTCCACCGTATCAATTACTCACAAATGCAACCTTCTCAAACATCATCTCAAAACCTTATCTACACATGTATGAAGGAAACCTTGAAAAGCTACCGGCATAGGAGCTTATTGTAAGCCCTCCTAGTTACATCATAAGAAATACGACTTTGTTGAGCCTGAGAGCGCTTTTTTAGTGGGAAAGAATGAGTAGGCCGTGGCACCCATCCACAAATGACCAAACCCTTAACCCTCTCCATAAACCCTTCCGTAAGGTAGGCAATGTAAAATCCCTCCATGTTCAAATCTGCAGAAGCTCTAGTTTCACAGCGAACTTTAATAGACCAAATGAAACCCTAATTGTTGGCTTGCAGACACCTTACGAGTGCCCTAATTTGCCAAAATATAACACAGTCGCCCTCTTTTTTCAATGGGTTTTGGATATGGCACGCAGACGGCATGTAAATCAAAGGTGCCAAAAGCCCCACATATGGAAAAAACAACCCTAGAGATTTGAAACCATTTGGTGCACTGTCAACATCGACTTTAAACATCCAACTTCGCTAATTTTACCAAAAGTGGTCGTCCGTCAACCGTCAAAGTTAACATAGTACCGTGAGCAGCGTAAAAGGCCTTTCCCATAGGGGAACGCCTTCGGCGTAACTAGCAAGCATAAAGTCCATGTTATCCTTGGTTATATTCATAACTTGCTTAGTATAAATCAACTCTATCAAAACCACGCCAAATTTTTACACATTGTTTTTTCCGGAAGCTTGTAGTAATGATGATAATCGGGGTCAACATAATCGGGCATACCACGAGGGCTAGTTGAAACATGTGAAGCTTCTAAAGGCACTCGCCTTGTAGACGCCCAAATTTTCCACATGATTCGAGTCCATGCCGACTATCATATAATTTAGTTGCCATGAATGCTACAAATTCCATGGGTCTTACATTTATTACGCCTTTCATTACATTGATTCATTTTAATCTATGGTGTGTGTGTGTGTGTGTGTACACACACCCATAGATTAAAATGAATCAATGTAATGAAAGGCGAATAAATGTAAGATATATATACCCATAGATTAAATTGAATCAATGTAATGAAAGGCGTAATAAACGAGAAGACCCATGGAATTTGTAGTATTCATGGCAACTAAATTATATGATAGCAAGAAGCATGGACTCAAAATATATATATATATATATATATATATATATATATATATATATATATATATATATATATATATATATATACGAGGGAGATACACGGTGAATACTTGTGCGGCCAAGTAATTATAGGAAGGCATGTCATTCAATTTAGGGATTTGCCGCTATCAAAATTTAATTTTACCAAATCATTCCTCGTGTAGTTTCTCAATGCAGATGGTATGTTTAGATTCCATTTGAAGCATATTCATAAATATGAAGCATGTGATGTTTGGGGTGGCTAAGATGCACTCAATCTAAAAATCAGGGGTGACCACACCCCGAATTTGATATGCTCAATGGATAAGATATTTGAGTGAAGGTACTCCCACATGAAGCATTTTGGCAAACATATGCGTTTAGGGAGAAACATGAGTTGAAAATAAATAGTACAATAGAATAAAATACAATATAGAGTAAATATGTTGTCATTGTCGAGAGCAATACAACATACTTTTTAAAATCTAAAATTTGGGCATTAACTGGTTGAATTGTAAAAAACAATAGGGCTTTCATCTTTGGAGCCAAATTTCCTCCATCCCTATTTGCATTAATTAAATATCCTCCATCTCTATTGTGTTTTCATCACATATATGTCACATTTTGCGAAACAAAGGCATTGCCTCATGAGGATGTTCATGTCCTTTCTAAGTTGCAAGTATGATATTCCATGAAACAAGAATTAAAAAACCACAAAACGTGTATATTTGTAAAGAGGTCAAAGTAAAATATATGCTTCCTACAAGAAAGGAAGAAGAAAATAAAATATCTAATAAAGCATATGAGAAGGCAAGCTTGTTGATATATACATTTAGTTACATATGTTGAGATGTGGAGGAAGTGCTTTTGAATGGAAGTGCATCTCTTTGTTCTTTCTTGTAGATATATGTTAGGGATATTATAATAGTGTTCCATTTTTGTAGATGAGTAAACAATATTGAGTAAGTGTAAATGAGTTGTTGATAAAAAAACTCATATTAGTAAAATAGGTTTATTATGTTATTACGTGATTAGTGGTGGTTGAAACCATTCAAATTAGGACGAATAGTTGTAGGGGAGAAAACAAATATCTTAATTTATATGAATTTATCTCTTACAAATTTTTATGCACTATGTGGAGTAAATCAATCAATTAACTATGAGTTTTACTCTGCAAATCTAGTCCAAAGCTCTCATTTTGGTATCGAGTAGGTGAGTTGTAATGAAGTATTAATTTGTGTTACATGAACAATCGATATTCTCTATTGTATTAAATCGGATGAATGAATTTTTTTTGTTCTTTTGCAAAATCCTAGTATAGTTTAGTGAAGGTGTTTGTATTGATTCGGATCGGATGCAAATTTTGTGTGTATACATCATATTTTTTGAGTTTCGTGTGTTATGCTACATTGAAAGTGCACTACCATTACTTCTTGGATACTCTGTGTTATGCCTTTCACTCCACTTGCGCTCAATAGTTGTTCATGAAATTCACATTGAATGATTGTCAATAGGGAGACGTTCAGTTGTGGAGAAATAGATGGTTTTCAAAATCGAAGTTTTATCCTTTTGATTCGGTGCGCCATTATTCAAATCATGTAGAAATTGGTATTCGAGTACCATCTTGAACCTAGGTATGGTGGTCTTAGCACTTGTTTCGATGGGTTGCATTTTCTGGGAGGGACACTCTTTGTAGGTGAGTAATTTTATTATTCAAAATGAATTCCTTCTAGAAATTTTGATTTAAAATTCAATCCCTAATTTTATTATTGATTTTCTTTAAGTTATCAAAACATGGGTGAGTTGTTACTAAAATTTAAAATTTTCCTAATAGTAACCACCACCAATAAAAATTTACTTTTATACTAAAAATGATGGTACTTAGAAGAAAAATAAACTTTCACATCTAAAATATCTTTGTTTTGATTGTATGGGCGTTCGGGCCAATGATGGGCATGATAAATAAATTTCTTAGCAAGAAACACCTTCAATGATCCAAAACTCGGGGGTTTGGGATTAAAGGAAAAAATAACAATTGTGTCAGATGTCAATAGAAAAACTATCTCCGAGAAGAGATGTAAATGGCTCAACTATCTCTCGAAAAGAAATGTATATTGCTCAGAACACTGTGATTACAGTAGCTATCTCTACAAGGAGGTGTGTCACTCCCTTGCGGGTTACATATACTTATATACTACTTTTGGAAATATGAAAAGACCTCTATAAGAATGTAAAAGGTTACCAATCTCAAGGGAGACGAGGTGGTTCACCTTCCGTGAATTACATATGCAAATTTTTGTGAAATGCTATTTTTAGAGAACACTACAAAATTGCATTTTGAGGCCTTTAGAATCAGATTTCGGGGGTCAAACTTTGCCAAACAAAGTTCTACACCCTTTCACCATATTCTACGAAGTCAATCGGATTCACCCTTTGCCAAACAAAGTTCTACACCCTTTGCCAAACAAACTTTGCATTTTGAACGGAGTCAATCAAGTTACGGTGCAAAAGTTGACTCGGAAGTTACCCCACTAGAATCGTTACATGTGTTGTTGTGTGGATCATTCAAAGCTTCAATCAATCGCCTTTTGTTCTAGTTCACGTGTGCAATAAGTTCTATCAATCAATTCAAATTATGAACATTGTTCGGTGTTTTAATAGCTTAAATGGGTTTTGGGAATCTTTCATAGCAAAGTACGTATTATTTATTAGATGTTTGATTTTATATAATATTCTATAGTTATTATAATATTAGTTAATAATCGTTGAAGTTTTACACAATAAGTATGTAAATGCATATTGAATTTGACAACGATGTACACATTTTTCATGATTTTAGTCATAAAATATTTACAAAATTTTGAAATAATCGTATCTTCGTAATCCTAAATTTAATTGTCATTTTTAATATAACTTTATATACAAAATATATTAATATGCATAAATATATATTAGAAGTTATTAAATGAATATAAAAAGATTGTTAATCAACCCAACCGCCTTCCTCTCTTCCCGAGTAATACATTAACGTTCACTTCAATGTGGGTTGTTACATCTTCATGTCTTCTCGCTATGGACTTTCCATATGGCGTGTTACGCTTTAACTTGAGGAACAAGGTGATGTGTCCTTAGCGTGAAATGCAAGGGAAACACCGCCCGCTATTGTTACTTGTCGTGTTCTATGCTTTTGATGCAGATATAACCCTTCCATTTTATGTTATTTGCAAATATTGGTGTCGAGAGGCATTATTATGGAGATATGGGTTATTCACATCTTTTCAAGGTAATGGTCTCTTCGTTAGGCTTGTTGATGAATCCAGTGTGTCACATGTCGATAATGTTGGAGCTCTTGAGGTAGTCTAGAATGGCCTCGACAATGAAGTTGAGGTGTTGAAAGGTGGTCATCTTCTATAAGCCCTTGTCATGCTCACTCTAGTAGCGGTTTCCATAGATGTTATAGCCCTTCTATTTGTTGTGGAAACAATAGGTGTTGACTATCGAATTAACAAGGCAAGCACAAGGACGCCTTCCATTACCAAGAGAAAAGGGTTGGGCTTCTTTGTGCGGGGTGAATAATAGTTGGGTGAAACTTCAAATACATAATCCCTCTGCAAAACCTCGTATTTCAAGTAAAAACACTCTTTCTTATAATTCTAATTTCATGTCGTCAAAGGGCACGCAACCAATGAGATTGTATTGAAAATCATCAATGGTGTTATTGTCAAAGACTCAAGGGATCATCTTTGTAAAAACACCGAGCTACAAACTAATTTATTTTATTTCCAAAGTAGCATTGTGCACTAGGCGTAATGGATCCCATAAGTCTATCTCTTCTCACTTAGAAATTAAAGAGCTTTTGGCAATGGGTAATATGTTGTGGAGTGGACCCAAACGATACATTTCCTTACGCTTATATTTAGTAGAGAAAGTTACATTCTTGGATACAATGCCCCTGCCATTGGACAATTCAAGCCCATTATGTTTGAAGTTGTTCCTATGAAAGGAGGTAAGAAATTAAGAAATTATACTAATGTCCACCAATTACAAAAATGGGTCAATGCCAAATGGGACTATAAAATTAAAGGTAGCTTAAGAAATAATTCAACTTTTTTAGTAACCTTTGTTGAAGATCTGTACAATCCATGGACTACAAAACAATATGATTTGAGCCATAAAGATTCTAGATTAGGATGGAGCAATCAACTTCAAATATGTAGAAAATCATTTTCTTAAGTTGTACTGCAACATCTTTAATGTGCAGGAATCAAGCTCATCAAATTGTATAAATTATTCATTTCATTGCACTTAATGGAGGGTTAAATATTCTTTGCATCTACCTTAGGAGAGTGAAGCATCATGTGTTTTGAAGATAAAATTATTTTTTATTATGAAGTGCACTACTTTATTATGAAGTGTACTACTTTAGAGAGAGGGACTAATGTTTTATGTTCTTCTATATGCCTATTTTGATTGTTAGGTGATCACATCAATAATGTTTTTGTTCTTCTATATGGCTATTTTGATTGTTAGGTGATATGAGCTTTACCTACACGTCACATGGTAAAATCTATGAAGGATGGCTTCACGTCCCTAAATAGGTTGAATAAAGGATAATCAAATGCAAGAAATTCCAATTCATCTACGTATGTATCATGGGGAGGGACAAATTTTATCATAGAGGAGAACATGACAACATTGCATGAAATTCAAACATTATCATGCAGTTGTGGATGTTCATAATTGTTCTTTTTCTACACCCATGATTTCAACCAATGTTCATAGAGTATTTATGGGTCTTGTTTCTCTTATAATTCCTCCATTGAGCATGCTAAATTGGTATTGTCTAAAGGCCACCGTTACAACTCACAAAAGGGACATTTAGGAATGTAATTGACAATTTCACAGGTATAGAAAAAAAAATTGAGGATGTTAAGGTTCAACCTAAGAAATGGCATTTGTCCATGGTAGATGTATGCCATGTAATATGTATTTTGTTTATATTTATCCATGATTTTTGAATAAACCACATATATAATTTTTGGAGTGCTATAGTAATATTGATTGTTCTACCCATACAAAAAGGGAGAGAACTAAGAAAAAACCATATTAGTCCAAGTAATACTATAATTGTTTTTCTCTTTAAATAAGTTGAACTCAAACAAGAAAATCATAAATGATGCAGATTTTCTTTAGAAGTAAATTTCTCTCTTTTTATTCATTTAGTAAAAAATGGAGTGAAGAAAATTGCTAGAGAAAGATGAAATATAGAAATAACCTCTATTCAAGCCAATGTGTGTTACAACCACCCCCAACACGTGAGAAGTGCAACTCCATGTTGGATCAGAGTAGTTAAAATAGAAAATTTATGTTTTGGTTTCATTGAACGGGGCCTTGCAAATAGGCAAGCTTCAAATTATTAGATTTGTATTAATAAGCATTTACATTGAGACCTTTTCTCATTTTGGCAAAACTTTGTGATCTTTTTGAATATATGACAAAAACGAGATTGTTGTCTAGTGAGAGGACATTTCAGCTCCAAAGCGCACTAAATTGGCATTGTTTTAGTTTCTAATTCGGTTTTTCCACAGAGTAAAAATATAATAACATTCTTCTAGATTTATGTGTTAGGAGAAAACCATCTATTTCAAATGTAATTATTGAATCTATTTTCTCATAAAGAAGAAAGAAGCCAATACTATGATGTACCATAAAGAACATCTCTTTCCGTAACATCACCAAAGGTTGAGCACTATTAGTTCTACTAGTGCAAGAATTATTTCTATGACTGTAAAATAATCTTTCATTCAAAAAATAATCTTGTATTGATTGGTAGGCTTGGCTTTTGGAACAAACTCACTCCAATATACTATGATTCTTATGCCATTGTGAGTGTACCTCTTAATAACATAATGGTTGATTAGATGTTGGATGAGTATGTTTTCCTACTCAGCCTTCCCTTCCTCTTCTATAATGTACCTATACAAAAATAACTCTATTCAATTGTGTCTAAGACAATCAGGCCTTCCACAAACATTTTAGATATGCCTTTTAGTGCATTTTGCAATTTCATCCATGACTTCAAAATCTAAATTCATTCAGAAACTTAATCCCAAATTAGCTGGTGCTTTGGGTCCACCTCAACATGGAGACCCCAATGTACCATGATTGTGTTTTTATACCAAAAAGAATGCCATTCACTTGTCGCTAAAATAAAATCTCCTTACTACACCAAGCCATTTATGCCTTTCAGTCCATCTTGGAAATGCTAGAACTATGACTCAAAAATCTTCATTTATTCAAATAAATAATCTCGCATTAATTAATAGGCTTCATCTTCTCCAACATATGAACCCTAATATCCCTTGAACCCTATCCTATAGATTATATTTAATTGGATGATGAATATTAGAATTCAAATAAAGAATATCTTGCTAAAGAATTTTATAGATTATAATGGACAATATGTTGGTGTTCTTAAAATATGAAATTGAATAAGCATGTTGGGGAAAAGAAGATGGATTCCTTGTAAGGGTGATCCTCAACAAGAAAGTGCATTTTATTCCATGACCAAAACTTCGTAGACAATGATAAAGATAAACAGCAATTGAATGTCATTATTGCTAGAAATGAGGTCACGCAACATGGATCTGTTGTGTTCGAGCCAATGATGTGCTCAAGGGTAAAGGCATATCAAATGCAACTAATATAGCCATGGTTGAAGACCCACCAAATGCAAAAGGTAGTGAGGATAATCACGAATGCGTAATATAAAGATGCTCCAAACTTTGTAGGATAGGATATAAGGTAGATGAATCTTGGTATGGATGGTTGCTCAAATAGTTCGAGCGACTATGGATCTTGGGAATTATACCCTCACAAGGGTCATGAGACAACTTGATGGAACTTGTGGATGGCTCAACATGTATGGTTGTTTAATAATTTGGGAGATCTATGATTCAAGAGTTTGAGGAGGTGGAATCTGGGAACTTGGGATTTTAGCTCGGGAGCTACACCTTTACGAAGGTCACAAATCCGTTTGATGGAGCCCAACCCGGTCAAAGCACTACTTTAAAAGTGAAAGCCTCGAAGATTTACACAGTTCTATTAGATTCTAGTTTTGTTAGAATGCTTCTTTTTGCTTTCTATAAGGTAAGCCTTAGGAGGGAATATTAGAATATAAGGCTTTACTCAATTATTTATTAGTTACATGTAAACTAATAATCGGTTGTAACCACAACTACATTGTAACTATCTTTTGCATAATAAAATGACAAACACATAATCTCCAAAGTGTGCAATCTACCTTCTTTATTCTTCCATGTTCACATATTCCAACAAACATGAAGATGTTAACACAAAGTGCAAAAGGCTTGTCAAAAGTTGTTCTAAAGGAATTTTCATTTTTTCTTGAGGAAGACATTGCTTGGCTTGTGTGCTCGCAAGATGAGGCTCTTGCCTTGATTCGCCTCTATGTTTTGAACAACCTACAATCCTATGTAACAAATGACACTACACCAAAGGAAGTTTGGGACACTTTTACAAAGTTATTTGAGAGGTACATGAATCTTATGGGCCTTCTAAATCCTTTGAGCCCCCATTTGCTCCACCACCAAGATCCACTTCCTTCTCCTCCTATTAATAAGGATTTCCTTTTTAGTGACATGGAAAAGGAATTTTTGGCACTTCCCTCTTGTACTTCAAGTGAAGATTTATCTTTTGTTAGTGACACGGATCAGAGTATTCTTCATTTAGTGCGGTCTTACTTCTTGATGATCACATAGATGAGGCACTTTCAGCTCCTTCGACTCCAATTCCTCCATTTATTAGCGAGGACTTGTTTTTATGAACTAGGCATTTTACCCATCTCTTATTACTAATACAAAAGAATTATCTCCACCTCTTGCTATTGTTGTTGTTGCACCTTTTGATTTGGAGCTTGTTAGTGCTCCTACAACTACATTTGTTGTGTGTCCCACATTGGATCCACTTGTTTCCATGCTAGGTTCCTTTGAGAAACATACTATTGGACTTGGGTCTCGTATACTTCACTCTCTGGACTACACTCATGGCGGAGGTTTTGGCAAACACTTGCAAGCTATAGTCTCTCCCATACATCGTGTTCTTTGGCAAGATCGTCAAGGCATTGATATTTTGCAAGTGTTGTATCCTTGGGACATCTTGATCATAGAGCTCTCATCTTTGTATGCTCCACTCTTCAAGATGGCTTGGAGCAACACATGAGCTCTGTTATTTCTTCTCTTATTGGTGATTCTCCTATTCCTCATAGTTCTGCTCTTTTATGTCATGGTGTTTTACATCCTCCAATTTTCATTTTTGTAGCATCAAGCAATCCAAGATCAGACACAACTTTGACAAAGGAATATCCTTCACTTTTGAAAGATCACCCAATGCATTTGGCACTTCTTCCTACAACAAAAAGATTTAATTGTTGGGACTGTCTCACACATATGTTTATGGTTCCTTGCATCCTTTTATCCACGCAATATATTCTGTAATGATCTTTGAGTGGTGTGAAGGAAACCTTACTTGGGAAGGATTCCATATGGTAAAGTCCTTCCTTGCTTTTACTTCCTTCCCTTTTGGTTTTTTTGGATTGTACATGGGTACCTATCAAGCCTAATAACCAAGACCCATGTTCATTTGTTTTACTCCATACACCTTCACTTAAGGGAGGGAGTTAGCATTGTGTTCACACTAGGTGTGTTAGGAAGTAGTTTGAGTTATTTTCTAGCAACTACTCAAAAGTTGTGTTCACACCATTTGTTAAGCTTGTTATAAGGAGATAGTACATAGTTATTTTGTTATAACCAAGTTTGCCTTTACATTAAAACTTGGTTTCCCGTATAGGTTGTTTCAGCAATATTTGTTTGAACAACTTTGATGATGTTATTCATAACTTTACTAGGAATTCATATAGCTGGGAAATAAGCAGAGAGTGGATTAATACAGTATTATTGATTTCCTGGTGTACTGGTAAATTTGTGTTGAAGGGAGATTCTGGAATGTTGAAGGGAGATTATTGGTTTCCTGCCTATATCCTCCTGATTGTTCCTATACTTTCCTCTAACTCAAATCAGAAAGAAACCTCCAAGAGGAAAGATGAAGGCAGGTGGAAAGGAAAAGGGGAAAAGAATGTTACCCTATTGCAAAATGAAACAACCCAAGAACAGTTGGCTAGTGTTATATTGATGAGCATTATTAGTACAAGTTTTTGAAGCTTGATCTAGAACTTCACCCCAAGAATCATGAGGAGTAGCCATGAAACACGTGGTAGCCAAGATTGAGGAGAAAGAATTAGAATGCAATTCGGATGTAAAAGACAAGTTGGTAATGGGATAGGCAACAAAGAAGATAAAGGAAAACTCAATGAAGAGCAGGAAAAGTTGTTTCACTTCAAAATCCAAGTGAAGACCATAAAGGTTGATGCACTATTTGATTCCAATTCTCAATAATTCCAGATCCCAAAGGAATATAATTTCCAAAACATTGATGCACAATATGAGGTTGTAAACACACAAGCAACGCCATATTTATCTATTAAAAAAGATTTACGTAAGGATATCAAATTGCAGGACACGTATAGCTTGTAAATGTATTTTAAGTCTTGTTCATTTGAGCAAGCATTGTGAAGAGATAATGTCTATTTAATGAAATGAAGCAATCATAGATTGTTTAGTTAAAGATCACAACATAAATGCCTCTTGATCATATACAACACAAACTAGACACAATCCCTTGCATATGTGTTATAGACCTAAAGACATGGTATTGGATTGTTTTAGCATATGTTATCTCTAAACAATCAACCACGACAATGAAACAACCTGGCCTTGGAAACATTCCTTGTCCCGCCACAATAAATTCAATTTTAATTGAAATATGCATCTTAATTCCCTTTAAAATCCAGATATGGCGACACGTCCTATATTTGGTATTTTTTGACTTAGTTTTAACCAACTTAAAGTGTGGCATTTCCGTTATTGAATATTTGAACAAAAACATGTTCGTTTCTTCAACTTTTTGAGGACGTCCAAATGGCATTTCTATCCACACCAAGAGTCTTATGAAGCCTTAATTACCATAATATTCCTTAAGAAGGAAAAAACCACAACTTAGCAAAGTAGATAGATTAGTTTGTCCAAGAATAAATGATAATTACACTGAAAGGCATTGCCCCTATGAGAAGAACATATGGTCGCTCACGTCTAAATCCGCAAATCGACGGAGAAATGAGGGCGAATAAAATTAGGCCCCATCACTGAAAATGGTGTGAAAGCTTTTTCCCCTCTAGCAAACCGCAAAGCACAAATCACAACTCGGACTTCCTATCACTACTTGAGATGAAATGGTTGCCAACATAATCAAAGGTTGTAGAATCCGCGCTCTACACTTGTACCATGATGGCACCCCTTGTTTTGGAGCGGGTGGGAGCATTTATATGTCAAAGCCCGGACAAAGATGAAGCTTACAGGCGAGTAATTGAATGGAGTAAGGATGGAAATCCTTTTAGTTCCGCACAAGAGTATTGCATACAGAAGAACGGCCTTGTTTTCGACCTGGACGAACTTCCAGCCTCAGCCAAGGAGCCTTTTCTTGACATTTGCTCTGTTTTCAATGGTTGGGATTGACAAATTATATATTTTCAGGCTGGATTAATTCCATACATTCCATTCCATCCCGCAACATTCAAGAACCAAGGTTTTTGGATTGGTTACCGGCAAGAAGGATGATTTACAACTAGCCAAGGCAAGTCATATGTTGATCTTTTCTTTGCAACTTGTTCACGAAACCCTAATTAGCTTTACTTCTTCACAAGTGATTAAACAAGTCGCAACTTATTGCTTTTAAGGTTTGTCATTGATTATACGATATTGACTTGAAAATGTCCTCGAAATTAAAAGTCTTGGATCCGCACGGCGGTTGACATCATCATCGATTAGAGAACGCAAGTGTTTTTGGGAGGCTACGGGGTTTAAAGATCTTGAAACTGATAGAGTTTGAGAAAATGAAGGTTCTTCATGAGGAGCTTTCATTATTAACCCAGCTGGAAGAGCTGGATCTAAGTGGATGCGGAAACCTCGTCCAACTGCCAACACGTCTAGGCAATTTAGAAGCTTTAACTAAATTGAGTCTCCGAGATTGTGGGTCTTTACAACTGCTGCAGACTCGTTTGGGAAACTCCAATCTTTGAAATGTCTCGATCTTCATTCTTGTACCACTCTGAAATAGTTGACACAAGATGCTTGTCACCCACAACAATCGTCGACCGGATCAAAGTAATAGACCTCCGAAAAGTCAATTTTGATTTCCAAGTTCTGCTCAGATTTGTAGGATTTGGTACGACTCTTAACAAATTGTGATGATAATTTTGAAGCAACAGAAAAACCATTTAAAAACTAACGCGATTGTGATGAAAATGTTGATGTTTTGTTCTTGTAGATTTGGTTGGATTCCTTTCATAAATTATTTTTACTTCTAAACATTTTGGATTTTCCCCATTTTTTGGTTTGTCCCCTTTAAATGTAATTCACACTCACGTGAATTATGCGTTCAAGATATAGATGATATAGTGAACCACAATGCCCTTCCCCTCCCTCAAACCCCTTTTTAATCACCCCTCATCCTCTCCCCTTTTTCCCTTCCTCAATTTTCAAATCTTTGCCCCATCCCTTAGGCATTTCCATCGTACACTCCACGTACGATTGCTAGTTTAATTATTCTCATCCTATTTGAACAATATAGTATGATAATGAAACAAGGGTAAATAGAATAACAACATAAATGATATCAACTGTGACAAATGTAGTTATGACGAAGATAAAACCACTAGAAGACTTGTGCAAATGATTTCCTAGTTGGACCAGAAGAACTGCAATTACGCAGGAGGGCAGAACAATGGTTTTTAGTGTAAAAAAAAAATTTAATTTTTAGGAATATGGCAGACCATAATACATACCAAAACAAGGCTGCTCTTTATCAAAATTTGCAAAGATAATTTTACAAAAGAGTTAAATGTTGCAGGCTGGAGAAAACATGTGTATCATTATCACAGCTGTTGGAGCCATTAATAGCGAGATTGATTGTGTGCAGGTTCAAACATAGAATATGGCAAGCAAATGAACAGTGGAGGATTTAAGATCTTTATGCAAGGATGAGAGGAAACGTGTGAATTTGCAAGGATAGAGCAGAATATTGTATTAAAATAAAAGGTAGTCACAGTCAAAAAGCTAAGAAAGATTCAAATCAAGAACATACCGAAGTTGAAAGAAAGCTTTGAATTGTAATACAATTGGACGTTAGACCTTGTAAACAGTATTCGTGAGAGTTAGATTTCATAGCATTCTTATTTGCTAGAGAACACTGAGCAATTCTCTCTCTTTCGAGAATGTTGCATACGATGTTTAAATCTTTTCCTGTCAAATTGACAGCAATAGAATCTCTACGCCCCGTCTTCGTTCATGGGGTGGATCAAACTATTCATAAAACCTTAGGCAGTTGGCCAAGCTTTCCTGCTCTTAACATTGGAATTCTGAAGTAAAATATTTTATATAGGCAGATGGAATGGATTAGAAAGATATTTTCGTCCTTCAGACCACCAAAAAAAACAGCTACAAAATATGCTGGACAATCCCATACCGAAGAAAAGTGTTTCATGTCCATTGTACAAGATATGTAGTTTACAAAACTAGTACATATAGAACTCCTCTTTCACATTTGCACAAAGGTCTTATGTCCTTGCTCTCAGTGATCTGTTTTGCTACTGTATGTATGTGCACCCAAGAATTCAACAGAATATATAAGTACTGATTGACAAGCTTCTAACCCAAATTTGAGATCCCAGATATAGAGCACAGTTCTATTGTTCCTTATATTTAATAATGTCTCATTTATGATTTATGCCATGGGCAACTTGAAACTTCAAATCTGAAAGAGGAACCAGGCTGCAATTCTAATTGTATTTTCCTTTTTACTCAATCTGAGTTGCTCATTTTATCTGATATGGAATTTATTGCTTGCAATGCGCACCAAATTTGCAGTTCCAAGCAGGCTGTACTATTTTCTCACAGCCAAAATGAACAAATGTATTGACAATTAAAATATGTGAAGGGTAGGGTAGGGTGTAGGGTGGAGTGGGGGTGAGTTTTCTACAGTTGGTCGAGCCCCCGGATAAGATGGATAGTTCAGGGGAGGGCGGGGGAAGCAGATAATATTCTCTATGGGGTATAGGGCTCCTCGACTCGGGGGAAGGCGGGGTCAACTCCTTTCCTGTTGGCCTATCTAGATATAGGGCCCTAGACTCGGTGCCGCCTGGGCCATCTAACCAGTGACCGACATCCGGGGCCGGGAGAGGGAGAACCGGGGGACTTGGTTTGCCAATACCAACTGGCCCAATACCGAGTCGCTCCCATACCAAGACATCAATGTTGGAATCGGCAGGGGCCTACTCTATATAGCTTGTGAGTGATAGCGAAGCGAACCACTCTATTCTATCTTATCTCGGCTCCCCCACAAGAAGAAGAAGAAGAAAAAAAAAAGAAGTAGATGTATGTTTGCCGGATAGAGAGAACTCTAGGGTAGGGCATATGGTTTCTAGATCGTCTGGCCACCTATCCATACAGAATATTAATGTAATATAGATCGTCTGGCCACCTATCCATATTTGATAGATCATTATTCTATTCTGTTTGGTGCCCCCTTCACCCCTATCTATCCCTCTCTCTCATGATTGATATAGAGATAGGGGCTAGCCATCAACCCACCCGCAGCGGCCCTATCTCCCTATATAGATCTGGGGGGGCCATCAAACCCAACCAATCGGGGCAGGGCTAGCCAACCGAGACATAAGATCTATAGAGGGCCCATAGCCATCAACCCAAAGTACTAGCACAAACCACTCCAAATTAAGCAATACAGACTGAGGATGGTAATTTTAACATGGATTACATTGTCTATAGACCTCTAACAAGGAAGTGGGGAAAATAAAGAAAAGAAGCATTTTCCTAAGGGTTCAAACTGAAAAGAATATCATTCAAGCTAAAATTTTCCCATAGATAGTATCTCATATATTGGCATCATGAGGGGTAAACCTGAATTCTGTAATATATTAATAATAACTGCACCGCACTGCATATCAGAGGGGTAAACTATCCAGATTTAATTATGAGTAACATAAATTCAAGAAGTGGGCCTACATTCTAAGATATGGAACGAAAGAAATTATTCATGAATGACAAAAGTTGGTCAAAAGTAAAGCAAGTTACACTAATTAATTAGGAAAACTGATGGGAACTGTAACGACTACAAATAACCTTTCTAAAGCTAAATCTAGGAACTCCTGCAAAATATAAGATCCATTCACTCCATATATCTGAAATCGAAGATATAACATACCATAAAAGTTACCACTAAGATATGCCAACATCATTTGGCCATTAAAATCATCACAGAAGTTGACTCCAATACTGGATAAAGACTTAAAAGGGGCAGTAGTGTGTGTGCAAGTAGAAAAACAAAAATATAATAGAAATAATAGAAATTGTTTTGACTTGTGCACCCTACTTAGCAATGTCATTAGATCAACCACTTGAAACAAACTAAATAAACTCACTACATGCCTTTCAGCATAAACAACTTCAATGTTCAGCCCAGTTCCATGAGGAAACACTCAAGATAGTATCCCTAGATGAAGCACGTTTCTTTTAAGACATTATACTAAACGCCAGAATTTTGTATTGTTCTTAAATAAGTTGCAGAGATTAGGAGTTCAAAACTCAGAATAACAATCCCAGCTCAAGTTGAATGTATTGCAACACTAATTTGCAGAATAAATAACACAATGATAGCAATATTTATTTGATGAAGGATATCAGTTTATGTGCTTTCAAATCACCTTCAATAGAAATGCATAGGTGGTAAAAACATGTAACAAGTCGTGCACCTAATTCAGGAGTGACATCAAATTAATCATATCGTAACTTCATAATCTCTTCTCGTCTAATACCTTCCGCATTAACTACTATTTCTAATCCATCGCCCTGAGGAATAACATAACACCCTTATCAAGACCGTAGATGTGATATTTGAACGACTAACCACAACAAAAAATATTCTAACATGCCAGCAAAAAATACAAAAAGTTACATGCAAAAATTGAAAAATATATGAATACAGGATGGAGGTCATACAGTGTATATGTCTCTTTATGAAGCTGAAGCAAAAATATCCTTCACCAGATCCACCGCTTCAGATTCTGACAGGAGAGTTGTAGCATCCTGATTGATAAGAATAAGAATGAACCATTAAACAATTTCAAAACAAGAATATATTGGAGAAAGATGAATTCTGACCTACTGACAAACAAAAATTCATGTTCTGAAAACACATGTACATCAAATGCTCAACAATTATAAATCCATGGTTCAAAATCCAATAGAATTCCAAGTAGACTTCTAAACATTGTATCGGTACAACTCTTTGGGGTTTTAGCAGTTCTGTAAAACGGCACGGTATTACATCTTTTCAGGAATAACTTCTCGTGATGTAATTAGTGAATATCTTGATAATCTTATAAATTCATGTGCTTATTTTAACTTGAAATACTGTCATTGAGATGGAAGTAGTAAAATCTGGAGCTAATGTGTAGAGGGTAGAGTGAGATGACTTATCAAAGTACAAGTGAGATGCAAGAATTAACATGTTTAGAGTTACATTACATTTGGGAAATATTTGCCAGCTTTTGTTTTTCAGGTTGGTTCTTGATGTGCTTGATGAAGATGAGAAGGAATGGCAATGTTTGGTACAAGCTTTAGTCATATCATGACTGGATTTGTTATTGGTTATGTTAAAATGCTTGGGGACATGAAACCTAAAGAGAAGACAAATTCTACAATTGTCAATTGTTACTCATAAAATGAAATCATGTAAATATAACATGTCCATCATGTACCTCTGGTTATTGTACTAATTACCAAAGCATCATGCAGTTAAGTATAAAGCATTACCTGATAATGTGCAATGTGAAATCTTATACAAGATTAACAAACACATTATACCTCGAGATGTTTAAGGGAGTTTGCCAGTCTTAATAAAATACTTTTACTTGTGATTAAAATACATTATCCACAGGATTAGACAACAAAATCAGCACTATGACCTACAGCATAGAAACAAAAAAACTGAGCCATATATAAATAGTCAAGAGTCCTGAAATACATGCCAGACAAATCAGTATAAACATACTTTAGCTGGCAAGAGCAGAGGACTGGGAGATTTAAGCTGATTGTCGAGAACAGGCATCATAAGTGTTGATCCAGTCCCCTGTGATCCATAGCCTACACGTTCATACGAGCCAACTGCATCGTATGTGAAAACACAGCCTTTTCCTGTAGCAATTTAAATTTATTTGTACAATCACCATCACTCTTATCATAAATAATATAACAAATCAGTTTTCATTTCTTCTCGTGTGTATTCTGAACTCAAGTGTTTACACTGCTACATAGCTTACCTTCACTGTCTAGGCCACCTAAGACATTGAAAGCATAGTATGGGAAAAACCGTTTGTAGTAAAGAGTATTTGAGAGGAGCTGCGCCATGGCAGGACAGCTCATTTGCTTGTTATGTTGATGCTGATAAATCTACAGTTACCAAATGCATTAGTAATGCTATAAAAAAATATCTACTAACTTCAGAATTTATCACCATTCAAATGATAATTGATTAAAAACAATAAGCACCTAGTATGGAGAAACTCTTGATTCAACAAACCATACAAAATGTCAAAAACACACCGTCACAAAACAATCCAATATGGATATGGAAGATGCTTGTCTACTAAATTAGTCAAGAAGATAAAATCTGGAAGTGATCACAACCAAAATGTTCATAAGATAGAGATGATGTTAGTCTACTAAATTAGTCAAGAAGATAAAATCTGGAAGTGATCACAAGATCCATAATGTTCATAAGATAAAGATGTATAACTTCTTTAATCTGCAATATGAGTTATTCAATCATTAAAACTGAAAACTCCTTCCAAATACAGGAGTTCTTGTCAACCAAGAATAATAGACACTCACATTACAAGACAATTTCAAATGGGTGCATCAAGAAGACTAGAAAAAATTTAAGGTTTCCATTCTCAAGAGACTCTTCCAAAATTGTCCCCAGGTAGTAGCTAATACAAGTTCTCAAGATTATAACATGGCCATTGCAGATGGCAGAATATTTATTAGCCACCCTTAACAAATGAAGCACTAGCTTAAAGAAAGGAAAAACCTATATTATTAGTCAAAAAAAAAACAGCTAGGAGCATTCAGTGAAACCTCTGTGCAAAGGAATATAGAACAAAAACTTTGGTTGTCCCATAAGTAATGTTATAGACCAATTGTAAAGGAGCTCCATATGTCAATAGACAAGGTCAAGGAGCAGATTACCTCATGGATAAGGATTTGGTGTAACTTCAAAGTCAAGGCAAACAAAACCCAATGAGATGACGTGCCATGTGCAGATTTACTATTGCATGGTAAAAGTACTGCTTCCTTTCAGAGCTCAATTTATCCAGCGGTCCAGCTGCTTTATAACATAATATTCTTCATTGTTAAAGTGGTGAATCAACTCTCGTGGATATATTAGAAGGTGGAAGTTGCAAGTCTGAATGAACTTGTACGGCTATGCACAATTTTGATAGTCCAGCAGACAAGACAGCAGGGCATGGGCAAGATGTAAACGAGGTGCCAATTCCCTCGAGAATGCTAGCTGGCTCCTAGGCTTTAAAAAATAAGGTACACCAACATATTTTAGGATTTTCAATTCTGTGACAGACTACACAAGTTACAATTTCATTCCATTAAAATCATCACGATCAGAGTAACAGCATCCAAGATACTCTAAAAAGTCAACCAACTAGAGGTAGAAATGGAATGTCAATGTGCTTAGAGAATCAAATGAATAAGGGAGGAAAAAGCTCTCCTTTGTGCAGTGAACAGCTCCTCCAAGCAGTGCAGCTGGCTCTCCCATTTATTCTCCATCCTTAAGGTCCCTCAACAGATCATCAAAAAGCATAGTTACCCAAGTCTCGGGACATCAGGACATGGGGACCAGGGGACAGAGGGATGGGATTTCCAGGACAGCAAAAAATATCCCAAATTTTAGGGATGGCAGGGGTATGGCTATTAAAAATTAATGTTTAAATTTTTAACTTTATTCAATGAAATTTTGTTGTTTAAACTGTATTAAATGTATTTTAGGTCCGTTCGAGATTTGAATTTTTCAAAGTATAAACATCATAAAACTTTTTAAAAATTAAAAAAATGGGGACATCCCCTCCAAGTCCCTGAAACATTTGGGACGTCTCCAATGTCACCAGAATCTAGGGGACGTGTCCCCACGTATCACTATCAAAAACCTATCTAAGATTGTGGACAACTACCCAGGCAAAATGCTTTGGAGACAAAAAAATACTCTTAAAATGGAAAACAATCTGCATCTCAAAAATATTTGGGGAGAGCATGGTGGTAAGGTGGGGAGCAGAGGGGGATTGAGATTTGGACACCCTAAAGCATGGTTTGGCAGCACGGTTGAAGTGGAGGCTTCATATGCAACTTACAAGCATCGCAGCCTTTGAGCCAAATGTTGAGAGCTACCAAGATACCATGGATCCAGTGAGAATCTTCACAGACAATGTTGTACACAAGGGGTCCCAAATCTGGAGCCCTAGTCACAAAGTTCGAGTTCGAGTTCAAGTTTGATGAAAATAAAATTCAGTTCAAGTTCGCCCAATGGATAAAGTTCAAAAAAATAGCCATTAAGTTAGAATAATAGAAAATCATAAAAACATATAAAATTATGCCAAACCAAAATCTAAAACTTAGAACCTAAAAACATATTAAATTATGTCGAACCACAATCTAAAACATAAAACATATAAAATTATATCAAACCACACTCTAAAACAAGTAATACTAACTTCTTAACCTTCATGCCAACCATATTATAGCCTTAATGGCTACCTAATATATCAAAAAGTTCCATATCATCAAAGAGGAAATACACCCTATACCTTATATCATATAAAATTATATCAAACCACACTCTAAAACAAGTAATACTAACTTCTTAACCTTCATGCCAACCATACTATAGCCTTAATGGCTACCTAATATATCAAAAAGTTCCATATCATCAAAGAGGAAATACACCCTATACCTTTATAGGGCACTAGCTATATCAAAAGTTTTATATCATAAACAAGCGAATACACCCTAGAGCCTTATAGGCTACTTGCTACATCAAAAAAATCCATATTACCAAGAGCACTTAGTTCATCAACATCGACATCTTCACTCAATTCATAACAAAATAAGTCGAGAACATCCACACTCTCCAAGTTTGTTGCAATGGGTTGGGATTGTGAAAAATAATTTTTTTTCTCCATATTTCTCATGCACATCTGCAAATTGTTGCGAACATAAACAAGATCTCCTAACTTTCCCGATAATCATGTTTATTTCTTAGATTGGATGTTTCATTTAAGTGAATACATATATATTGTCAATTTTCCACATATCAAGGAGATTTGACATTATCAAATCATCCACGAATGTCTCCCACAAATCTCGCTAATATCTCTCCTAAGATATCTTATAGCGAGTCGTTACTTACATAATAGTAACTCACATAATACATATAATTACTAACAAATGTGGCACTAAATTCCTAGCAAGATAAGATAAATATATTAAATGTCCAATGAGTGACCACAAAAGTAGGTCAATGGGACTGCGCACATACAAAGAGAAGGCAAGAGCCCAACAAGAGGACCAAAAGGTCCCCGAGAACAACCAAAAGAGAGAAGGAAAAGAAGAACAAGCAAAGAAAAGAGAGAGAGGCCTGGAAAAAGCCTGCAAAAGACCACAGAACCCGAACATGCGGAGGAAGAAGAGGAAGAGGAGGCAAAAGAGGAGACCCCCTCATCTAACATCCAAAGCCGACTGGAAGAAGCTAGTAATGTGTTGAAGCTCGATATTTGAGCCTGTGAGAGCTCTGGAATGCCGATGCCCGAAGGAGGGCTGGGCTCTCCGTGCAAGTTTGGTGGATGTTAAAGGCCATCTATGAGAAGAGGGCCTCGACCTAGTATGTGTCTGAACGTCCCTGGTCTATGAAATAGTGCCTCGTGTCCGGACTGATCTCGTCTGGTAATCAAGATGGTATCCACCTGCCGCTTGGTGCCCCTCCCAAGGGAGAGCACTGTAAAAAAGGAAGTGATTTGTTGAGTAGTCGTATGTCTAGAAGGAGGCTAAAGGGTCTCTTCCCGAAGTCTAAGAGCCTCCTACAGATAGAGAGCAAGGCACCTTTGATCGTAATATCTGAAGAAGTCTATGACTATCGATGCTCTCGGAACAGGCAGTGGAATCTCCCTCTGATCTCATGGTAGATGGGGCAGGAAGATCAAGTGCTCTTACGTTTCAACCTCCGGAGGGAGCAAAGCTGACAAATCCGCTCAAAACGATCAATTTGATGATCACACTCAACCCGGAGCCTATGAGAGCCAACCCTGAACTGGCCCAGGGAAATGCGAAGGGCGTGCATCCAATGTCGGGAAATATATTGGGGCCAAGAAATAAGACCATTATTGACCTCAAGAAAATGTGTAGCATAGAAGGCCATCTTCAGACGTAACCCACCCTAGGTGTTAGCCCAAGTGCACTGAATAAACTGCCTATAGATATCATCTCTCGATGATTTTTTCAAATCTTGCTTGGCTGGAAAGAGATGAGCGAGAGCGCCCAAAGAAAGATCAGTATGGTGGGAGGTGATCCATCCGAATCCCAATAGACTCAAGTAGTCATGAGACTCCAAAGATACCAACAACAAGATCAACCAGAACGATGGCCGAAGCAATGGCCTCAGAGGAGCAGTAAGCAAGGTAGGGATACCTGTCCCTTCCCGCAGAAGAATCAACAAGTCTTCGAATGCGATGCAAGAGGGAAACAAGGCCAAAATTGCTTCCAACCTAAAGGGACAAGCCCCAAACTTTGCCAGGATGATATTGTGGGGAATCGTCTCCTTGCATCTAATGATACGTCTGAGAAGAAGGATCTGAACTCTCTCCACTGCAGCCCAATCAGACTCAAGGAGGGCCCCCAAACCTCAGAACCATAAAGAACCGTGGGTTTGACAAGAGAGTCTGAGAGGGACATCTTGGACAGGATGTCCTAGAAGTGATGGCGGAAGCACTATCTCTCCAAGATCGCCAAGGAGCCATAGCCCTTATTAACCCAAGGTGAAGGGTCAGTCGCAAACTGAAGCAAGGCCCAAAAATAGTACTCCCAAGTAAGTGTAAGAGTTGGTGATCTCAAGCTCCTCCCCCCGTAGAAGAAATGAAAATCAGATGTCTTCAGGCCATTGAAGATCATAACTTTGGTCTTACCCAAGTTAATTGTCAGTTGCTTGTGGTCACAAAAGAGGGCTAAAGCATTCATTGTCTCTGTAAACCTTCCGCAGAGGAGGCAAGGAGGACCACATCATCTACAAAAAGGAGAATATAGATCAAAACCTGGTGGAGAAGACAATCGTCACCCTCCTGGATGTGATCCCTGAGAAACTCCTCCAACTCATCAATATAAATACTGAACAAGGTAGGAGACAAAGGGCAGCCCTGCTTGACCCCAATGGTACTCCTGATGAAGTCAGAGAACCCAATAGCAGTACGAAGACGGCCCAGAACCTCCTCATATAGGCGCATGATGGCAGCTAAAAGAGTCTCGAAAATGCCAATCTCTCTGAGCCTTAAGAAGAGAGCTTCCCGCGGAGAGTCAAAGGCTTTCTAAAAGTCAACAAAACAACAGAAAACTTTGGAAGAATTGTGACGTGCTTCCTCAATGATGGCCCGAAGAGTGAGGACGTGGTCCGTGGTCTCGTAGGTTGGTCAAAATCTCGCTTGTCCCTTGTCTCTGCAGTGACTCTGGTTCAGAAACTCTAAAAGCCACATGTGAAGCATTGTAACATATAGCTTGGCGAATGTGTGACCCACCATGATCGTTTTGTAGTTGTTGGGATCAGAGGTAGGACCCGATTTGTGAATGGGGTGAATAATGTGGTGGGACCAAGACCCCGGAAAACCTATACAAACCACTTGGTTGAAGAGATCCACTAAATAGTTGTTCAAGATGCCAAGACCCCTGCTTGAAGAGTTCTGCCTAGAAGCCCTCCTCATTCGCTACTTTGCTATTGTTCATGGCTGAAATGGCATTTTTAACATTCGTGTGGGTGAAAATGTGGCAAGCAAAAGGTGGGGACATAGCTTCGAATCTAGGGTTGGCGGGGATGCCGTAAAGAGTGGAGGTATGAGCATACATGGAGCTGGGATCTAAGTCATGCGAGAATAGGGGAATGTTGGGGAGAACGGCACGTCATAAACGCTTAAGAGAGAGTAAAAGGAAATAACGGAGCACTCATCTCCGTCGCGTGATGAAAATGTGTTTTTTGTGGCAAAGGCGGTGGCGATAAGCGGACTTGAGAGAGGGAAAGGTTGGGAGAGCATGAACAGAAGCAAAGTTTAGTTGCAGATTACCAATAGGAGGATTTAATGTTTTCCTGGACCTTAGTCGCAGATTACCAATAGTATTAACCCGCATCAGTATCATATGGCGTGGTGTGCTTTATAGAGTGCATCTCGTGTTGGGTGGCGATTCACTCAAAATTCTCATTCATTTAAAGAAAGGATGCGTCAACCCTGCACTTAGGGTGAATTTACCGGAATACTTGGCAGATGCAAAGTTATCAAAGTCACCAAAAATACAAGACTAGAGGAGGAAAGGCAGTGCTAAAGCACCCAGTGGCTCATTCACTTATTGTGCTCGCATCAAGTTTTTTTAAGCCAAAGCGAAGGCTTGAAAGGATGAATGTGGGGAGGGTTCCAAGCCAAGCAGCTCAAACCAGGGCCATCTTCCACACCTCGACCCACTATCGCATCAGCCTCTCACCCTACACACAAGGAGGAACCTGGTGCTCAGACAAACATGGACAAATCTGGTGATCAAGTGAGCCCATCTTCAACACCTTCCAGTTCTAAAGGTAGGAATACCTTGACTCCCTCTTCTTCTATTTTCCTATGGCCACGATGGTCCTGTACATTGCATAAACCTGGAAGTTCCTAGTCGAGGGTTTTACTGATGCTTATGCCCCTGTGTGGGAGGTAAGGGATGAGGTAGAAAACCTAGTTGTCCCCACTGACAAATCACCAAACACTATATTCACTGCAGCTATTCCTACCCCACAGAGCTCGGTTATGCCCACATCTTCAGAAGTCAACTCCGCAGCTCCGAAACTACTTCGGTACCTAAAGCACAGAATCCCGCTCCGAAATCAATTGCAATGGAAATTGGTCGCCTTGGGTTATGTCAAGTTGTCGATCCTCACGGTTATTTGGAAGAGATTGCACTCCTTAAAGCCCAATTGAAAGGTATGGAGGAAACAAATCTGTCTTTACAAACTGAATTTACCCAACGCACAATAGATAAGATAAGATAAGATAATGTTATTAATGTCCAACACATGACCACAAAAGTAGGTCAATGGGACTGCAGAGTACAAAGCAAACAAACCCAACAAGAGGACCCAAACGGGTCACCCGAAATACAATGAGAGAAGGAGAGGAGGAGAAGGAAACAACAGAGGCCGAGAGACCAGAAACGAAGAAGAGAGAGATGACTGTGTGGGGAGGGAGCGGAAGAAGGAGCAACATCCCCAACAACATCACCTAACACTCAAGGCCGGATGGGAGTAACTCGCAGTGCGCCGACGACAAGAAGCAGAGACTGTGGAATGCCTGGGGAGCCGGCGTCCGGGAGGAAGGCGGTGCCTCAAAGTAGGCCCGGTGGATCATTGTCTATGTGGAGGGGCCCTGGGACGTGCCTGAGATAGGGAGCCTCGAGGTGGAAGGAACGGAGTCACGAGACCTGACGGACCTAGACTGGGGGTCCAGACACGTGACCAAATGCCACTTAGCACCTCTCACCGGGGAGAGCAACGGGAAGAAGGAAGTGATCAGTCTAGTAGCCATCCGTTGGGGGAGGTTGGAAGAGCTCGTCCCCAAGCTTTGATGGCCTCCTGAAGGTAGAGAGCAAGACATCTCTGATCATAGTATTTGAAGAAAGTGGTTAAGGAAGGAAGCTCGCGGAACAAGCAATGGAATCGCCCACGAATCTCATAGTAAGCAGGACATATGAAAATGAAGTGTTCTTCGGTTTCAACCTCCGGAGAGAGCAAAGCGAGCAAATCCGCTTCGAGCGGTCTAAGTGATGATCAATCTCAATACGGAGTCATGATCGGTCTCAATACGGAGTACACAAGCTTTACAAATAGAAGTTAGCAGCCTAAATCGACAGAGAGATAAGAGGTCTTAGTAAAGAAAAGGTTAGAGAAATCACAACTTTACAAATAGAAGTTAGCAGCCTAAAGCGACAGAGAGATAGAGGTCTTAGCATTTTGAATGATGTCCACAAATTGTCTCTTCAAAATTCAGAATTAAAGAAGGAAAACAAGAAATTAAAGGGGGAGATGGAAATCATCCAAGATGAAAAACAAAAATTGCAATCTCTTTTGGACTTTGTCTGTCCTCTAGCTTGTAAGCTCGTCTTGTAGGAAACCATCTTCAATTTACAGCATGTTTGTTCAAGAGCAGTTTTACTCTTGGTAGTTATTGCAGTTGTGTTGTCAGGCGCCTTATGAAGCTCCTTGATGGTAATGTTTTTTTATCCATTTACAAATCCAGTACCCCGAAATTCAAAACCTGCTCTGTGAGTTCTACCTCCATAATATGTTAGTTCCCAATGTCCCTGACTTCTTCATTAACTTGTTCGTGGGGATTTTCAATTAAAATTCTTTCATTCCTTGCTTGAAATCAGATCATGTGGGGTGAACAAATGGATATCTTCAATCACACACTCAAACAATAGGATTCTATATTTGGCCTACACATCACACTGATGTGGCTATGCAGAAAAACTTCAGATCTCTTTACTACCAAGCTGGTATTGGAGAGAATACTTCAAAAATATTACTAAAATGTGTGGAGGATTTGAAACCTATAGTCAGCAACACTTTGGGGCAGCAAGGTAGGCTGTGATAGGAGATGGGACACTTTGAGCTTACCATTAAAGTGAAGGGAGGTTATTTCACCTCAGAATTTGAGTTGGAGTATGCGACGAGGTGATGCCCTCATCACAATCATAAGGCAGTTGTCAGAAAAAACTAGCAAGCAAAGACAATGATGAATGGGTAGGACTTCAGGTGCGACCACCTCTCCTCTTGAGTCCTACTACCACCTGGCAAAACAATGTTGCACAATCAAATGAGAGTTTCACAACTTGGGTCAAAGTAACTTCCAACACTCAGGGATGTAAAGGTACCAAGAAGCAATATGCTGACCAATTTGAAGAGTATGACATGGCCCAACAGCTTGGTCACAGGGTAGGGCATAGATAAGTTGCATTGGGACATGCAACAGGTAAAGTGCGGGGAAATGATGAGTGCATTATTTGGCTCATTTATATCATTCCTATGATTAATAAATTGTCATTTAGATATGATTTGCTAATGCATGGGGATGCTTTGTATAGTTATATCTTAGTGAGTTTAATGCATTTTCCTTGCTTTTGCTCATGCAACCTGATTACCGTATAACTTCCTACTAACTGCCTTCATGAGAGAAATGTGATGATGTGTGCAGGGAAATAATGAACATTTATTGCCAATGTAATTAAGAAGTCCGAGTTTGGAGTTGGAATGCGGAAGCGGAAGACTTTTTCCACCTATCGACCTATAAGTATGGGACTTGTTTCTAGCAGTCCTATAGGAATTTATGAGTCTTGATCAATGTTGATTAGTGGGAGACGTTAGTGCCGGCTATTATGGTGTATTTTATAACTGCTTGTGTCTATATAAAGACACCTTCTTAAGAACACGTAGTAGTTATTTTAGATATAATCTACAATATATAGCCTGTTGTATTTAGCACTCTTCTTTTCATGTACTAGATATGTCATGGAACTTATTTGAATTAATATAAGTGAGCATCATTTTGAGGATCTAGAGCTGTTGAGATTTCCTCTGTCCCAAGGGAGAGCAAGGGCCCACTCGACCAAGGAGACAGGAGGTTGTTTACATTCACATACGCATATGGTTTTCTGATAAGTTTTACTGCAATCTCTATTTCAGTATGTTTCATGCAATCTCTGTTTGAACATTTTGTTTTCCCTATTGAAATTTCTATTCAGAATGTGTGTTTCCCTTTATGCAAAGTCTAGTTAGCATGTGCTTTTACTTCTACTGAGTTTTAGTTACAAGTGTGCAATTTCAATTCCGTTCTTTCAAATTCTGTGTGCGCATTTCCATTTAAATTAGAAGTATAGCTTTTAGACTTCATTTCATCACAGTAACTTAATTCCGTAGATTTACATTGAGTTTCCGTAGATAATTTGGGAAATTTTTTGCTGTCTCAGAAACCCCGTCCCTCCGTACCCCATCCCGAGACTTAGGTAACTACGAGATCAACGAAGTATTTTGAATTAAACATTGTTGGAAAGCTCTTGCAATAGTGTATAGTTCATAATTTTATCAAGATTGTCAGGGCATACCAATTTACACTAAGGACAGAAACTTCAAGTAAGAATGTAAAGCTTTAATGCAGGTGGCTTTTTAATTTTGAAAATACCCTAAGAATTTTCATTAGTTTATCTGTTTATTGCAATTATAACCAACTAATAGTTTAGCTTAGTCTAATTATCTCCAAGTTCAGATCAAACCTATATAAGCACAAACTAAAAACTAACTGCAATATTTTGTCGGCTATTTAGGGCATTCAAACACTGGATACTGCATTGATGATGATTGACAGCATAGTTTCAAAAAGGAAACATTGTTAAATTTGTTAAAAAAAGATCACTAGCTTTGCATAATGCTTTACAAAATTCAAGAAATTAGCTTAACTTTTAAAATGGATGATGGGAGCTAAATGCATAGACACTGTTTATTCCCAAGCTACTCACAAGATGCCTAGCAGATAAATTTTTCTGCAATGCCTTTACATCGGCTTGAAATCCTGAAGATGCAAGTACACATTTGTCTGCTCTGCAATAATCAATAGACTTTATGTCAGTTTAAGGATTTTAATCATCCTAGTGCAGACCAAAAGCACTAAGTAACACATAAAAAGATGCCATTTAAATTGTAAACAAAATTAATATGTTAAAAAAGCTTACTATCAGCACTAGCCAAAATAAATATAATTTGAAACTTAGATTTTCTTAATAATTTTAGTTAAATTTTGTTTTGAGGTTATCATTTTACAAACCAAACCTCAAAGGACACCATAAAGCATCCATAGACTGAATTGCAACATAGGAACATGACATTTACAGACACACAACATTGTAACAACCTGAGGAAACATTTAATAAAATAAGGCAACATAAAACCCTGCTCACCACTTATAAAGCCCTGCTCACCACAATTTATGCATCCTTGCCATAAAACCTTAAGAGAAGACACAGTATTCCAGGGAAACCACACATTAAATTTTATAAAGTTTTTATAATGCTAAACTTATTCTTCCCATGAAAAAGTCAAACATGTTTACTCATGTACTTGAGCTACTTCATATGTTACAACTGACACAAATAGAATATTTTGGAAATAGTAGTTTAGTTCCTAGATGGATGTTGCTAAGGAATGTAGACAAAACCAGATAGATAGCTTAACTATGGGTGCTGGTGCAAACTAAACAAAACAATAGGCATAGCCTATAGGTTATTACAAGTGGAGAGAGGCTTGATTGTTTAAAGCCAGCTAAACATGTAATTTATTGTAGGATTGGTCATAATCACTAGATGTAGGAAATCTCTCCACTCCCCATTTCAAACTTTTCAACAAGATCTGGAATGGATCTATACTTTAGATGTGGGTATTAGAAAATGAGAAGTGGATGATGTCACATGTCGCCTACTTATATGAGCTAGTGTAGTTGACAACCATTGTACAAAGTCAGTACCAGGACCCTGAAGAAACAAGGCTGAGTATGCACATGGAATCACAAATACCTCTAAAAGGCTTACCAACTCAGTTTACAGGGAAACACAATTTTGACAACCCCACTGCTTAATGTCAGGACGCGCTAAAAAAGAGTTGTCAGGTGGACAGACATATGGGTGGAGAAATTCAAATGTGCCATGAATTGAAACAATCGACCTTAGTCAATAAATATGTGTAATTTTACTTAAAAGGAATTATTTTGGTAGCTTCAATCAGATTGTGTACAGTAAGGGTAGATTTTTGTAAGAGCACAACAGATGAACGAGGTTCGAGGCTCCAAAGCGAGCAACTTCACTGTGTAAACATTGTATTGACCCTATTGGGTGCAAGAATAAAGTAAAGGCCTTCTCTTGTGGTGGAGTTTTTACACTTTGTTAGAATTTTCTCCATGTAAATTGATGTTTATAGTGCGCAGATGTGCTTGTTCTGCATGTGACTTGCAATTTTATTTCCATTCTTTGCTGCATAATGGACATTTTTGTCATTAGAGCACTTGTAAATAGATTTTTAGTTTTGTTGTGTTTAATTTTAGTAGTATACCAATGGTTAAATTCATGTTAGTATAGCGCCAATGGGGTTTGGGTGGATCGATTAAGACGGACGGTTGGGTACGGATCCACCCAAGTTCAAACCCCCTTGGGCACGATCCCTTCGGGGTGGTTATTGGTGGTGGCTGGTTGTCGCATCACCGGTGGTTGTGACTGGTGCTCTTCTCTGGCGGTGGCGGACCAGACTAGCGGCTGTTGGTGGCTAGGATGGTGGCTCGGCGGCTGGTCTTGGTTGTGTTTGCATCGATGAGTTGGCTTGGTGGCAGTTCTTCACGGCGGTGGTGGTATTAGCATCATTGGCGGTGGAGTCTGGTTTCTCTTCTCCTGGCAGTGGTAGTCTTGGCTTGGCGCAGCTGGTGGCCAGGATGGCGGTTCAGTGGCTCGTCTTGGCTTGGCTTGCATCGTAGGATTTGTGTTGAAATTGTTATATTTAGTCTGTGGACATTGTTAAGGGAGGGGACCCAAGAACCCCCAGTTCTAAGCTCCGGTCAAAAGCGTTAAACAATCAAAAAAATTCATGTGAGTATAACATGTATATTATGAATTAAAGCAGTCATGTATTGTTCAATTACAAAACAAATTCCATATCACAGATCATTCTTAGCTTCGAGAAAGAATAGCAGATGTTTATACCTTTAACCCGGAAAGGGAAGATTGTTGTTGGGTGGAAGAGCCTTTTGAGTATGGGATTGAATGAAGGAGGTGAAAAGCCCGAGTTTCGCAATCGAGGCATATGAAAAAGATGTATATAAGGCATAGTTTGCTATGTTGGAAGCTATTGTTGCTGCCTTGGTCCAGACATAAGCTATTCTTAGTAATTCGGGCCAATTCAGTTGATAGATTTGTAGTGGCTTTAACTAGAAGGGGGTTGGTACTCCTCTTCAACAAGAACAAAAAGTGGGGGAAAATAAGGGGAAGAAGGGAGTGGCAAAGGTCATACAAAGGAGCATACCCAAAAAGATAATCCAAGTAGTGCGACCCCACAACCATCCTTCAAGGTGGAAGCAAAATGGAGATTCCACCCTATAAGGAACGAGTTGATAAGGAACTGCCAAACAATTAGCTTAAGCAACTTCAAGTCTATTTCGGCATACACGGTTTTTACAATCTAGACTGTTTCAGCACGGGTACATGTACGTGTGCGCGTGCGGATGCGGGTACTGATGCGTTGAAATGGCAATTTTTTTAAACTTCAGGTATCCGTAGTCGTAGCTGTACCAAGCACGTATCAGGCTTGGTATGGGGGCGCTGGGATGTTTCGGGGCAATCTAGGTTTCAATGATAAGCAAAATAACTCATTTACTCATTGAAGATGTTTGATTATTCCTTGATATGGTGTGAAAGTAAAATGGATACGTTGATATGATGGAAAAGCAAGATGGTTGCCTTGATATTGAACAAGGAACCACAAGTAATCAAATGGAGCTTTTCAAGGAGATAATTAAGTCGCAATTCCATCCCATGGGACATGAGGTGGAGCAGCTAATAAAGTCCCAATACCCCCAACAATAGTCTAAGTGTGCAAGAGAGCCACCAATTTTTCAAGCAAGCAGTCATATTGACATTTTTTCCAAAAAATACGGACATAGTAGCAGAATATCTTCTAGAGCTTCATAGTCACAACCCAAGGAAGCTTCAACTCATCAACGTGAAGAACATAGACGAGAATGTGTGAAGGCTTGATAATAGATATAGACAAGAGGAAACCATAAACGCTTTCTATTAGCGTTGTGTTCACACTAAGTGTGTTAGGAAGTAGTTCGAATTATTTTCTAGGAACTAGCTAGTTGTTGTGTTCACACCATTTGTTAAGCTTGTTATAGGGAGTTAGTACGTAGTTTTTTTAATACTACAAGAATTAATGACCCAGCGACCTGGCACACTTCGTGGCGCGCTATTGCAGGGCAAGTCCTCTCAACCGGATGTGTAAATGCAAGGGTAACCGGTCCCCTAGGGCCTGGAGGCATTAGTACGTAGTTATTTTGCAATAACCAAGCTTGTCTTTATATTAAAGTTTGATTTCTCGTATAGGTTGCTTTAACAATATTTGTTTAAACAACTTTGAGGTTGTTTTTCATAACCTCCATGTAAAGCCTATTTATTAGGTATTCATATAATTTGAAAATAAGCAAAGAGTGTGGATTACTACAATATTATTGAATTCCTTGTGTGCTGGTAAATTTGTGTGTTGAAGGGAGATTTTGAAGTGTGTGTGTGTGTGTGTGTCAGATTGAATGCTTATACCATTATTGGTTTCCTACCTAGATCCTCTTCGTTGTTCCTAAATGGTATCAGAACCTAGACAAGCAGAAGAAGCCCAATCTGGCTCTAAATCTGCAGAGACGAAGTTTTTGGTATAGAGGAAAAAAATTAAGACCTCCACCCTGGTTGCAGAAATTGCCTCCCGAAACCCTTCACATACCTTGGTAAGTTGGGCTTAGCATACAATCAGCTCAGGTCTTGGAAAACTTGTCTTAGAACCTTAAGGCGAGTTAAGTCTTTTTTGGCTCGACAAGCTTTGTTTATATAAGCTTGGAAGCTTTGCATTTGTCCTCGCAACTTGAGCTCCCTATGAGGTGTCACTACAAGGTGGTGAATCTGAACCTCTAGGCGAGATCACCTCACAACTTGAGCTCGGGCTCTAAAATCTTCTCGCGGATTGGGCACCTCAACTTGACCGTAATCCACCCGCATCCCGGGTTTTCAAAACCTAGCCCATTGATTCCTACCTTTCCTCTCTACAACGGCAAAACTCTTGTTCCCTGCCTCTTGTAAAACAACTCACTTGGCCTTCCCGAACAGGTGTTCAGATCTGGCTCGAGAATTGTCTTTCACTGCAGAGGAAATTGACTCAATGCGGCTTTCTAACTCAAACCTGTCATCAAAAAGGTTGCAGGACTCCTCCACAATCCAATTTGATCGTCATGGTTGTTTACTATATCAAAGCAAAACAAGCTCTCTCCAAAGCGGCAATTAAAATCCCTAACCCGTCTTAACTCGCTAAACCTAATCAAATTCAAGTAAGAGTTATGAAACAGTCTTTCTTGTTTTACAAGCAAATTGCAAATTGTTTAAAGGTTGAAACCTAGTATGCTCACATTATATCTTGGACTGCACTCTAGCTCAGTTGGTTGTGCTAATGAGGTAAATTCGTCGGAGTTAGTAGATCACGGGCCAAGGCTCACTAAAGCTTTGACCTTTGTTAAAAAAGAAAAATCACCTTTTCAAGGTTTAAAAAGAAGTTGCCACAAATATATTATTAGGGTGCTATATAGCGCATTTGGCAAAAACATTTTGGTAAAGCATTCCCTACCAAGAGGTCAAGGTTGAAACCCCTAAACCTCCATTTCCTTCGCAAAAAAATTAAAGAGAATCTTCAAAGGAGACTTTTTAAAAGAGGAATTATTTTTGAAAATAGGGGTGTAATTTAGTTTTCAAAAATATGGAATATAAAGAGGAATATTCCAAAAATTGTAAGAAATTAGTTATTCTAGAGGGTCATTAATTCTTATCTTCTCCTTGTCTTATTCCAACAATGGAGACTCAACTCTTTGAGCACCTCAACACCATTAGAATATAAGGCTTTACTTAATTAGTTATCAGTTACACGTTAACTAATAATCGGTTGTAACCATCAACTGCATTGTAACTATCTTTTGCATAATAAAATGACGGACACACAATCTCCGAAGTGTGCAATCCACCTTTTTCTTTATTCTTCCTTGTTCACGTATTCCAACATTGGTATCAAAGTGAGACACAAGGAAGTTTTTCAGAAAAGACGAATACTGCAAAATTGTGAATCATGAGTTTCATAAAACGTGAGTATTATTAGGGCATTTTTGCGTGCATATACAGGCAAGTAAAAATACAGTCAGAGCAATCATTTTCGCTCATTTCCGTCGAGTTTCACAGCCAATTCCGCCATTGAAACAAGACAGTAGCAGAGCCAAAGTCACAGAAGGAACATAGCAGAGACAAAGTCGTGGAAGGGCACGTTCTTAGGCAGAATACAGACTTAGATATACGTGAATATTTAGATATACATGAATATTTACAACTACAAAACCAGATGCAATATAGTTGTGAATCATCACGTTTTTACAGCCACAAAACCAGTTGAGAATTGCAAATAAATACAATTGTATAAGAGCATTAAACCAATTGTAAGGCAGAATATAAACAAAAACATGACTCATGAATTCAAAAGGGCAAAAATATAGTCACACATTCACGAATCAAATCAAGGGCACACTTGGAACTGCTCTTCTAGCTGAAGAAAAAGAACAACTACAGAAGATGTAGAAGGTGATCCTCAACAAGAAAGTGCATTTTATTCCAGGACCAAAAACTTTCGTGAGATGGTCAGATAAAGATAAACAGCAATTGAATGTCATTATTGTTAGAAATGAGGTCACACACACACGATGTGCTCAAGGGTAAAGGCATATCAAATGCAACCAATATAGCCATGGTTGAAGACCCACCAAATGCAGAAGGTAGTGAGGATAACGACGAATACGTAATATAAAGATGCTTCAAACTTTGAAGGCAAGAAAGGATACAGGTAGATGAATCTTGGTATGGATGGTTGAGTAGATAGTTCGAGATATCGTGGATCTTGGGAATTATACCCTCACGAGGGTCATGAGAAAAATTGATGGAACTTGTGGATCAACATGTATGCTTTAATAATTTGGGAAATTTGTGATCCAGAGTTCAAGGAGGTGGAATCGGGAACTCGGGAGCTACACCTTTACGAAGGTCACAATGTTGTTTAATGGAGCCCTACCTACCAAAGCACTACTTTCAAAGTGAAAGCCTCAAGATTTCGTAGTTCGATAGGTTCTAGTTTTGTTAGAATGTTCATTTTTGCTTTATGTAGGATAAGCCTTAAGAGGGGGTATTAGAATATAAGGCTATACTTAATTATTTATCGATTACAAGTTAACTAATAATCGGTCGTAACCATCAACTGCATTCAGAACTATCTTTTGCATGATAAAATGATGGACACACAATCTCCAAAGTGTGCAATCTACCTTCTTTATTCTTCCTTGTTCACGTATTCCAACAAACACTTCCAACTACAACACGTGGACAACAAAGATGAAGATGTTAACACAACACTAAAGGCTTGTCAAAAGTTGTTCTAGGGGAATTTTCAATTTTTACTGAGGAAGACATTGTTTGGCTTGTGTGCCTGCAAGATGAGGCTCTTGCCTTGATTCGCCTCTATGTTTTGAACAATCTACATTCCTACGTAACAAATGACACTACACCAAAGGATGTTTGGGACACTTTTACAAAGTTATTTGGGAGGTACATGAATATTATGGGCCTTCTAAATCCTTTGAACCCCCATTTGCTCCACCACCAGGATCCGCTTCCTTCTCCTCCTCCCGTTAATGAGGATTTCCTTTTGACGGTGACATGGACAAGGAAATTTTGGCAACTCCCTCCTCTCCTTCAAGTGAGCATCTATCTTTTGTTAGTGAAACGGATCAGGAGTATTCTTCATTTAACGAGGTCTTACTCCCGATGGTGACATAGACGAGGAACTTTCACCTCCTCCAGACTCCAGCCTCGATTTGTGCGAGGACTTGTTTTTATAAACTAGGCATTTTCACCATCTCTTGTTACTAATACAAAAGAATTATCTCCACCTCTTGTTATTGTTGCTGCTCCACCTTTTGATTTGGAGCTTGTTGGTGCTCCTACTACTACATTTGTTGTGTGTCCCACATTGGATCCACCTGCTTCCATGTCTGATTCCTTTGAGAAACATACTCTTAGATTTGGGTCTTGTATACTCCACTGTGGGCTACACCGGCGGAGGTTTTGGCAAACACTTACAAGGTATAGTCTCTCCCATACAACATGTTCTTTGGCAAGATCTCTAGGGCATTGAATATTTTGCAAGTGGTGTATCCTTGGGACATCTTGATAATAGAGCTCTCATCTTTGTACGCTCCACTCTTCAAGAGGACTTGGAGCAACATATGAGCTCTGTTATTTCTTCTCTTATCGGTGATTCTCCTATTCCTCCTAGTTCTGCTCTTTTATGCCATGGTGTTTTACATTCTCCAGTTTTCATTTTTTTGTAGCATCAGGCAATCAAAGATCAGACACAACTTTGACAAAGGAATATCCTTCACTTTTGAAAGATCACCCAATGCATTTGGCACTTCTTCCCACAGGAAAAAGATTTAATTGTTGGGACTGTCTCACCACATATGTAGATGGTTCCTTGCATCCTTTTTATCCACGCAAAATATTCTGTAATGATCTTTGAGTGGTGTGAAGGAAACCTTACTTGGGGAGGATTCCATATGGTAAAGTCCTTCCTTGCTTTTACTTCCTTCCCTTTTGGTTTTTTTGGATTGTACATGGGTACCTATCAAGCCTAATAGCCGAGACCCATGTTCATTTGTTTTACTCCATACACCTTCACTTAAGGGAGGGAGTTAGCATTGTGTTCACACTAGGTGTGTTAGGAAGTAGTTTGAGTTATTTTCTAGCAACTACTCAAAAGTTGTGTTCACACCATTTGTTAAGCTTGTTATAAGGAGATAGTACATAGTTATTTTGTTATAACCAAGTTTGCCTTTACATTAAAACTTGGTTTCCAGTATAGGTTGTTTCAGCAATATTTGTTTGAACAACTTTGATGATGTTATTCATAACTTTACTAGGAATTCATATAGCTGGGAAATAAGCAGAGAGTGTGGATTAATACGGTATTATTGATTTCCTGGTGTGCTGGTAAATCTGTGTTGAAGGGAGATTACTGATTTCCTGCCTATATCCTCCTGGCTATTCCTATACTTCCCTCTAACTCATATCAGAAAGGAACCTCCAAGAGGAAAGATAAAGGCAGGTGGAAAGAAAAAGGGGAAAAGAATGCTACCCCTGTTGCAAAATGAAACAACCCAGGAACAGTTGTCGAGTGTTATATTGATGAGCATGCTTAGTACAAGTTTTTGAAACTTGATCTAGAACTTCACCCCAAGAATCACGAGGAGCAGCCATGAAACACATGGTATCCAAGATTGAGGAGAAAGAAGTAGAATGCAATTCGGATGTAAAAGACAAGTTGGTAATGGGACAGGAAACAAAGAAGATATCCTATTTGAACAATATAGTATGATAATGAAACAAGGGTAAATAGAATAACAACATAAATGATATCAACTGTGAGAAATGTAGTTATGAGGAAGATAAAACCACTAGAAGACTTCTGCAAATGATTTCCTAGTGGCACCAGAAGAACTACAATTAGGCATGAGGGCAGAAAATGGTTTTTAGTGTAAAAGACTTCTTTTAATTTATAGGAATGTGGCAGACTATAGTACATACCAAAACAAGGCTGCTCTTTATCAAAATTTGCAAAGATAATGTTCCAAAAGAGTTAAATGTTGCAGGCTGGAGAAAACATGTGAATCATCATCACAGCTTTTAATGCCATTAATAGCCAGATTCATTGTGTGCAGGTTCAAACATAGAATATGGCAAGCAAATGAACAGTGGAGGATTTAAGATCTTTAAGCAAGGATGAGAAGAAAGGTATGAATTTGCAAGGGTAGAGCAGAATATTGTATTAAAATAAAAGGTAGTCACAGTCAAAATACTAAGAAAGATTCAAATCAATAACATACCAAAGTTAAAAGAAAGCTTTGATTTGTAAAACAATTGGACGTTACACCTTGCAATCAGTATTCGTAGAGTTAGATTTCATAGCATTTTTATTTGTTGGGGAACACTGAAGCAATTCTCTCTCTTTGGAGGATGCTGCATACTATGTTGTAATCTTTTCCTGTCAAATTGACAGCAATAGAATCTCTAAGACCGTGTCTTGGTTCATGGGGTGGATCAAACTATTCATAAAACCTTAGGCAGTTGGCCAAGCTTTCCTGCTCTTAACCTTGGAGTTCTGAAGTAAAATATTTTATATAGGCAGATGAAATGGATTAGAAAGATCTTTAAGTCTTTAGGACCACGAAAAAAACAGCTACAAAATATGCTAGACAATCCCACACCGATGAAAAGTGTTTCACGTCCATCGTACAAGATATGTATTTTACAAAACTAGTACATATAGAACTCTCTTTCACATTTGCACAAAAGTCTTATGTACTTGCTCTCAGTGATCTGTTTTGAATCTTTTGATACCATAAGTATGTGCACCCATGATTTCAACAGAATATATAAGTACCTGATTGACAAGCTTCTAACCCAAATTTGAGATCCCAGATATAGAGCACAGTTCTATTGTTCCTTATATTTAATAATGTATCATTTATGATTCATGCCATGGGCAACTTGAAACTTCAAATTTGAAAGGGGAACCAGGCTGCAATTCTAATTGTATCTTCCTTTTTTACTCAATCTGAGTTCAATGTTGTTCATTTTATCTGATATGGAATTTATTGTATAGCTTGCAATGCGCATCAAATTTGCAGTTCCTAGCAGGTTGTACTATTTTCTCAGCAAAAATGAACAAATGTATTGACAATTAAAATATGTGAAAAAGCACAAAACACTCCAAATTAAGCAATACCGACTGAAGATGGTAATTTTAACATGGATTAAATTGTCTATAGACTTCTAACAAGGAATTGGGGAAAACCTTGCAAAGAAGCATTTTCCTAAGGGGTCAAACTGAAAAAAATGTCATTCAAGCTAAAATTTACCCACAGATAGTATCTCATATATTGGCATCATCAGGGTAAACTTGAATTCTGTAATATATTAATAATAATTGCACCCCACTGCATATCAGAGGGGTTAAACTATCCAGATGAATTATGAGTAGCATAAATTCAAGAAGTGGGCCTACATTCTAAGATATGGAAAGAAAGAAATTATTCATGAATGACAAAAGTTGGTCAATGAGACTCAAACGTAAAGCAAGTTAAACTAATTAATTAGGAAAGATGATGGGAACTCTAACGATTACAAATAACCTTTCTAAAGTTAAATCTAGGAACTCGTGCAAAATACAAGATCCATTCTCTCCATATATCAAATTCAAGATATATCATACCATAAAAGTTACCACTAAGATATGCCAGCATCCATTGGCCACTAAAATCATCACAGAAGTTGACTCCAATACTGGCTAAAGACTTAAAAGGGGCAGTAGTGTGTGTGCACAACTTGATGGATATTAAACTGGTCACCAACAAACCCTCAATAACAGAGTAAAACAACTCTGTTTGAAGCTTATTGTTTAAATAAAAACAGAATAACCTATCCAAAGTGCATTTATGTAGTCTGGAACATGAAAAATTACACGAATACAACCTTATAGGTTCTCTTAAAAGATGGCCTAGGCCTTAACAATGTTACAGAACCAAGCTACCCCATGCTCTCTTTGAACTCTGACCTCAAGGAACGGGGCCACACTCAGACGAGACCAGATGCAAATCCCTGGCAAAAGTAGCCGTATAGAAACCCAGTGATCTAAACTTGATGAAGCACTCTCAGTGCAGATAAAGACTGCACGTAAGTTTTACAATTTACCAAGAAAAATAGAAAACAGTGCACAATACGCCCTTTACTAAATTAAAAGACATGATTATTGTAGTCAAGGTCTTAAGGACTCACAGTTGGCAAATCTTAGAGTAATCCCTTGTGAGAATGCTATAGCCGGTTGACATTCTTGTATCTGCTGCTATTACACAGTAATTGGCCCCCGCTATTGCAACGCAAGTTCTGGAAAAATAATAAGAATAAAATCAGAGATCAGTCATAAAAAAATGACAATTCATGAGAAATTGTTTGCTCAAGGAACTATTCCAGTATTAAATATCATGTGCAGAAAATCCTATACGAAATTATCTAAAAATGTTGCACTGCCTAAAATCCCTAGACAGTCTGGATACGGATACGGGTACGGGTACGGTACGCCGATACGGCAAATTTTTAAAAATCTTGGGTACGGTACGCTTTTGGGTACGTTATATATATATATATTATAAATTTAAAGAAGCATTTGCATACTTATTGAAATTTATTATTTCTCTATCACAGTTATTTATCTTAGTGACTGTGATAAGATTCAAGGAGTTTTGATTGTTCATGGTGACCTTCCTTGATCCACTCAGCACGATAGTATTGTCTGACATATTTCCTGAAACATCATAACTAAGCAGGAAAAATATGGATCCAAGCTGGCAGGTGGGACGATTAGTCCGAGCACGGGAGAATACTCGCCGAGTTTTGGAAAGCTATCCAGTATTTTTAATTACTAATCTGTCTACAGGCGATCAAAGCTCATGATTCTTTCAGAAGATTGCAAGAAGTTGCTTGGTACAAAAAGGTGCAAAAATGGATTTTATGAAAATAAGAAAAATATTGCCATCAATGCGTAGAGCTCGAGAAAATATACACTTTTAGAGAAAACGACACTTGAAACGGAGTCACAGAATGAAAGTTATGGCACATGCAAGTTTTTATTGCTACATCTTTCCGGACCCTTTCCAAAAATGGCAAATTTTTTTCTATACTTGTGATTTTTTCACCAAAAATCCAAAAAAGGAAAGAATTGCCAAAAAAGGAAACAAACAGTCTTTGGCAAGTTTTTTTGATGGGTACGTTTCCAAGCGCATCCACAAGTACCGCACTCGCATTTGCCCGCAGCACCGGCACGCTTCCAGTGCTGGTACGGGGGCCTTAGGCGTTTCGCATACAGTCTAGTAAAATCCTAATGCTTGAACTAATAAGTTAATAACTTATAACGATAGGTGAATAAGTAAATGAAGATACTATCTCGAGAAAAAAGAGACCTTTTCAAACAAATATCCCAATTGAAAAAGCTCCAAGAAGTGGACAGAAACACTATATTATTTCATGTCTCAATAGTAGTCAGAAGGAACAAGAATGAATCGCTAATCATTCCAGATGAAAAATATGATTAAAGTCGTTAATGAAATCAAAAGATATGGATGGTATGTTTAAAGTGATCATCAGCTGTATGCATATTAAAGAAGCTAAGCATAATGAAGAGAAACTAACACCAAGTAGTTTCAAATGACAAAGCTAATCTAACATAAACATCATGATAAAGCTTGAAAGAGAAAGCTATTCTAAATGCATCCAACATAAAAACATTAAATGCTAAGCCATCCCTTTGAAATTTGGATGTGCTTTGTATGTATGATTGCTCTTAACTATGAACCTATCTTGATCATAAGCAATCAATTGAATGTTATCTCCAAATGAGGAAAGAATCTCACCAAAATGGCTTAATGGCCATGTTTGGATCTTCCTTTACTACTCACATATGAGAAGAATGGATGCAAGAATGAAGGAGCTATTCCAATAGAAATGCCCTTATCATATGCCTATAATATCACTAGCAAAAGTGTGGTGTAAGGTGTGAAGGAAGGTAGTAGGTTCTTTATATAGCTTTCCAATTTGGGAGAAGCTAGAAACCTAGAGAATGTGGGATAAAAGATAAAGTAGAATTAGAAGGGATAAGCATGATTAGAGGGATTAATTAGTAATTAGCAACTCATGGGAGTTGGAGATGTTTTAATTAATCAACTAGGATTAATTAATAGGCCAAGATAAGCTTAGAAAGCTATTTAGAGATGATTTAGAGGGAAATAGGTAGAATTTAGAGGATTTAAAAGGGGGTTTAATTAATAAGAAGGTTTATTAATTAAATACAAGGTTAAAAAGGCTTAATTAACTAATAAGTAGTTAATTAATTGAAATAGAATTATAACTAACGAAATGTCGTTAATTGACCGAAATGGAGGGGAACATTAATTAATTAACGAGAAATCACTAATTATAACGGAAATGACGGAAAGAGGACAATTAGTACAAGTTCAAGCACATGACGGCATAAAAGATAAATACGAATGAATAAAAGCTCATGAGTCTCACATTGCACAAGTAGAAGAACATGAAAGAAGCATGATTGTGTCAAAATACAATCAAGAAAGTTGGATGCGGCTCACCAAATTGTTGGGATATGGAAAAGAAGACGGCCGCTGCAAAACATAGTATTCCACGGGATGAAGAGAACATAACAAAAGCATGGAAAGGTGGTGCAGCTTGACTGAATGCCTCACAGCAGAGTTCACACTTCGCGGTGTCCAAATGAAGGTTCACAAATGATTTGCGGCCTCGAGAGGTTACACGGGGCTTCAAAAGACATCTGCGGTAAAGTGTAGTGTACAACAGCCTAGAACAATGTTCCGCAAGCATCCGAGGCACCGATAATGCATCGCGACATGCCACCTCAATTCAACAACAAAGGAGGAGGCAGAAAGGAGAGGAAGGGAGAAAGACCTGTAGTAGTAGTTTGAGGTCCACGAAGTGAAGTGGAGCTAGTATTCCGCAAGCTGAAGACAAACTGCGAGAGGATGAAGGCAAAAGCGGAAGAGATGGAAAGATAGGAAAGCACGTAAAAGAAAGACCTGAGACAAGGCAAAAGTTTGCGGTCATCCGCAGCATAGGATTTGGCTTTAGAGAGGCAGATGAGAATTTCCAATGTTGCACGGCATGGGACAATATATCACGAGCCAAGGTGCAAAGGAAAATGACGCAAACACAAAAAAAGGCAAATGCTCAAGGGGCACGGGCCACAAAGGCACAAGGTTGATCAAAATGGGCAAGAGCGCATTTTGGTTAACACAATCTTGCATCACCCAAATACATAAGTTGGTGGTCTAGCATGTTTTGTCATTTTGGCATGGTAGAAGGTGGTCCAAAGGCAACTACATCAAAAAGGATCAATTTTAGGTAGTAACATGGTTCCAAGCAAAGGTGGTTGGGTAATTCAACTATTGGTACAATTCATGAGATGGCTACATAGATTGCAGACCTAAAAAATGATAGATTTGGGTGCAGAGGCAAAAATGGCATGAGACACTTCAAAACCATAATGTGATTATTTATTTGGATTCTCTTCAAAAATTTATGCACTTTCAAAAAACAACACTAGATTTCAAGTCCATATGCAGAAGTTATGGCCCCGAATGAGTTAGGGTTTTCAGATCGT
This sequence comes from Taxus wallichiana var. yunnanensis, assembly GCA_018340775.1. Classification (NCBI taxonomy): domain Eukaryota; kingdom Viridiplantae; phylum Streptophyta; class Pinopsida; order Cupressales; family Taxaceae; genus Taxus; species Taxus wallichiana. The sequence goes on along the minus strand of CM031242.1, from coordinate 22,268,486 downwards.
GCCAAACTGTCAAGGGCAGTTTAGCAAAGCTTAAACGGTGGTTTCAAAACCGCTAGGACATTTTCCTAACCGCCATTTTGCATAAAGGGGAGGTTTCGCAATCACCTCTCTACATAAACCTATTATTTTGCGTGCATCATTTGCAAAACTAAAGCAACAGCCAAGAATGTTTTGAGTTTCTCATATTGGGCATTTTCAAGAGGATTTGTCTTCAAAAGAACAACTCCGAAGGCATAAATAACATATATTTCAAATGGGAAGGCAATCTCTTTGAGAAAGATGTTTTAGGAGCGTTTGGGAGAGAGAATAGGGAATAAGTTCAAGTCCATTGAAGGCCTGTTTACAATGGCTTCTTATTCCTGTATGTAGTTAGTAAGGTAAAGAGTGTGTAGAGTGTGTGTAAGCTTTTGTAGCTCGAAGAAAGAGTATGAATAGAGTGTAGTCTTGAGTATGAATCTTGAGTATATGATGTCTGAATGTGTCCATTGTTAAGAGAATTAAGTGAGGGTTGTAAGGCCAAGGTAGTCCTTTATTGGACCCCCTAACCCGGACTGCATCAAGAGACCACTGAGCATATTTTACTACATTGGGATTATTTCCTCATAAAATTCATCATGAAGTAAAATAGCAAAGACAATGATAGGAAAAATCAACAAGTGGAGGTCACCTTTTAGAAGCAAACCAATCTCAGCCCTATGGGTACTCGAACCATCAATTATCTTACGGAATATGTGGCTAGAAAGAAACCGAAGAATATTCAGAGATGTCATGCAGTCGGAAGAAATCACTTGGAACAAAACAGAACTAACACTCTCAAATTTGACCTCAATTAGACTCAACAAAGGAGAAACGGTGAATGTTGAGGAAGCAAAAATATGTAGAAACTGGAAGCCTATCTCCTGGCCTGCTGAGCACCTCTCCCCAAATAAAGGGTCGTGTAACTTGGTATTATTAAAGAAAAAACCTGATTGGAATCCTACTTGTAAAGTAACATTGAAACTTAACTTTGGAGGGTATTATTAGAGAAAAAGCTGATGTGGAATCCTCCTTGTAAAGTAAAATTGAAACTAAACTTCGAAGGGGCTGCCAAAGGAAACCCTGGACCTGTGGACAAAGGTCACATCTTTTGGTACCACTGAGGACAGACCAGCTTAAAATACTCATTAGACACTGATTGGAATCCTACTTGTAAAGTAACATTGAAACTTAACTTTGGAGGGTATTATTAGAGAGAAAAGCTGATGTGGAATCCTCCTTGTAAAGTAAAATTGAAACTAAACTTCCAAGGGGCTGCCAAAGGAAACCTTGGACCTGTGGACAGAGGTCACATCTTTCAGTACCACAGAGGCCAGACCAGCTTAAAATTCTCGTTAGACATTGGGGATGATGCTAATAACTGAGCTGAAGTAATGATACTCTTGAAAGGTATTCAAATAGCAGTCCTAAAGAGATGCAGGAAGTCATTTAAACAAGTAGAATAAAAATCCTAATAACTGCTATGAAAGGAGGTCAATTAAGGCTTGACAACTATAGGAACTAATCAAGGAGGCCAAGAGAAAGAAACCAAGTCGCAGACTGGGTGACAAATATGGGTGTTGAATTATGAAGGATTACTCAAGCTTCAAAGAAAGCATGGCTACCCACTTCCCCAAGAACCTTCAAAGCCCACTAATCCATAATGTTGCTCTCATACATGGGTTGGTGTTTCCCCAAGCCTAAAGCAAAATCAAATTAAAAAGAGAGAGATATAAAGAAAAAGAGAGTAAATAAAATGTTAGATAAGAAGATTGAAGAAATAAAAATCAAAACACAATCTAAGACCAAAAATGCCAAGAGGCAGATGAGGCTTTCCACACACTACCCCTTATAAATTGGAAGGAGCGTCATTAATTATCACTCCCTAACCTATCATCGCTCAAAGCAATTTCCAAGGCAGTGAGGGGAGTAAGATAATAAATCCACAGTATCAATCCCATGAAACATTTTCTGCATGGCAAAAGATTGCAAGGAGGGCATCCGAGAGTGGGCTTTGAGGGGAGATCATTCCCTAATGCAAGTATGCTCCATCAACATTAAATGCCATTTCTTCTGCAAAATTTGTAAGAGCTTTTCCCCACTAGGGCTACCTTATTTCCTCCCCTTGCTTAGTTTTAAATGAGAATCATGAACTAAACCCCGAGGAATAATTTCTTTCCTTAAAGCTTATGTTTTGTGGTAAAAGCAATTTGAGAAAACTAATTGGTTAACAACACGGGTGTGCTAACTACCGACTAGAGATGTCCATGCCCTTTGTCGCCGCTCATCTATTGCCTCTACCATATAGATAGATGATGGCCTGCCCTATCTAGTCTAGATGGGGCCACTTATGTTGTTCTATGTTTTCATGAATATAGGAACTTTTTCTTGTATTGTATTATTTAGTCTACGTACAGGTGAACTAATAACGTTCGAGATCATCTAGGATTATGTTGTCATGCAAAATGTCTAGCATGTAAAATTGAATATTTTCGCCATGACAACTAAGCCCCCACTTGAAAACTTCCTCTCCCAATCATTGTAAAGTTTTCCTCTAGCCAGCATGTCCACAATTTCATCCTCATTTTGGCTTAAAGGAACATGCTAACAAAATTTTCAAGTGTGTTTCATGAGCAAGGGTGGTTACCTAGGGTGATTTGCAAAGTCGCTAAGATTCAAGGAAGAACAACTATCCCCGGAGGCCTAGAAAGGGCCATTTTTGACCATTTTGCAACTGGCGAACACCATCCGGAAGGTGCTTGCAAAGGCACAACGCGTCTGGAAGATGTGGATAAGAGATTTGAACTCATTTGAGGAAGCTTGGTGGAATTCTCGCCAAGCCAAGTGATCTCGGAATCAAACAAGGTTATTTTGAGTGCAGGGAATGCTATACTCCAACGGTGAAAGTTGACTTGTCCGGATGATTTTGGGAGTTTGGGAGGAGTTGGGAGGCAAACAAATAGTCATTGGAAAGCTCTTGGAATCATCTACATGATGGAAACATCACTTTTGTTTCAAGACTTAAAAATCTTCCATGGTTGTTGCTCCTTCGTGCTAAAAGGGTGAATAGTGTTGTCACCAATTCAATGAAACTTCACAAATGATGGACTAAATTCTCGAGTGTCTTGGTCATTTTTTCCCCTTTGTTGAGCCCCATAGTCCAAGAGTTAGTCAAATTTTGCAAAAATTGGAACAACTGGGCAAAATCGGTCTTTTGAGGTACAGGTGGAACAGTTCCTTCATCGCACCTATTCCCCACATCTCCGCCTTGGCCACATAGTGAAGGGAATTGATGAAATTGGGTTATATTGGCATGGGGGAAGTGTTCTTGTGTTCCATCAATACCCCAACCGCAAGTATCAAAAAGCAAAGGAAATGGCGGCAGTCGGTTAAGTTGGCCGCTTTGGGAACACTCGGGAACAATTCCTAGGTTCCATTAGTGCCCTAGAACTCCACTATGCCCGAATCCTCGCACAATGAACTAATCGGTTAAGTCAAGAGAACCTTGAACTCGCGAAACACCCGCAAGTTCCACATTTCCTCCGAAACCCCAATTCACCGCCAAAAGCAAAGAGAAGGTGCACAAGTAGGTTATCTTAGCCCATGAAGGAACACAGGAATTGTTCCCTCGTTCCCTTTGTTCCCGAATTCACCGCCCAACCCACGATGCAAAGTAAAAGATCGAATCGGATTTTGAAGAACAGAGGGAATTGACCCAGAAGGAACATAGGGAATTGTTCCTGCGTTCCTTTGTTCCCGAATTCACACCCCAACCCGCAATGCAAAGTAAAAGATGGAATCGGATTTTGAAGAACGGAGGGAATTGACCCAGGAAGGAACAGAGGGAATTGTTCCCTCGTTCCCTTTGTTCCCGAATTCACAGCCCAACCCGCAATGCAAAGTAAAAGATCGAATCGGATTTTGAAGGCCCACAGGGAGCGTTCCACTATTCTATCGACACCCTGAAACCCTGCAAGCCCCGACGAAAGCAAAGGAATGGGCAAGATTGGATATGTCAATCGAATGAGGAAACGAGGGAGGAATTGATCCTTTGTTCCCTCTGTGCTCTGATTTATCGCCAGGACCACCAAAAGCAAGGTAAAAGATAAATCAGTGTTTAAAGGCCCTGGAGGAATTATTCCTTTGTTCCTCCAATTCTCCGTCAACCCACCCGCACCAACGGATGTGCAAATTTTCTAAAAATTCTCCCAATTCTCGCCAATCAAGGGTGATTTTTAAGCTTTCTAACTTGAGTGGTTGTGATATAATGTCAAAACAATGTATTTGTGCCAAAATTGAATGTATTAACTCAAGTTTAGAAGATGAATGGTTACAAGTGATAAGAAGGTGAAATGTCATGTGGGGGAAGATGAAAAGTCATGTTGTAAATCTATAAATGGGAATGGATTCTCCATTCCAAAGGGTTGGCAAAGTGGTTGATTGTTGTATCTCCTTGTCTCGTGTTCCTATATCCTCTTTACTCTCCAACTTTGCAAGCATTGTGATCTTGTACAACCAACAAAGACTTTTGTGTCCTTGATTAATGGATCTGTAGAACTTTGTGTCTTTGATTTATTAGTCTTGTTGATTGCTTACATTGTTGTGTTCTTCTAATTGAATGTGGACCTACTCTAGCTAATGTATGTGAATTTTGTAAGTCTACTCATAACATTAACCTCTCTCGTAAGATCCCCAAATGGATCCTTGGAGCAAATATAAATTTTTCCCACTCAACACAATAGCAAAATACAATGGCAAAATATAAACTTCGAAAGCTAGGGCAAACGGGATTGATTTCAGCCAAATCGACTAGGGTTTTATATGCAAACACACCCAAAATCAGCATACAATAATTATTTTTACTCCCAAACCCTTGGAACAACCCTGGAGAATTTATGGCGAAAATCAGATTTTACAACAGCTGGAAAATAATTTAAATCTAAAACCCTAACTGCTGCAATCTTCAAGATAGCATAACTTTCTCTACACAACTCCGATCTAGGCAAATGACGTATGCCCGAACTTGGAAAAATACAAGGAACAAGATGGTGTAAACCAAATTTTAACAGCAACTACCAAACATGCAGATCTGACCCTCTTACTATTTCGGCCCACACATTTAGGGCATCAAATGAGCTCCAAAAATTATTCTCTATCCCAAATGCTTGCCTATATTTTTAGGAACTCATTCATATAAGAATCAGAATTTTTGGATGCCAAATCAACTCAGAAATCAGATCTGAAATCTGATTATAAAACTGGTAAAAACCCTCTAAAAACCCTTTGAAAAATTATGAAACTAATTGGCTTATTTCCCAAAAATATGTAGATGATTTAGCAATTAAAATCAGATCTAAATACCTCCAAAAACAAAGCCAAATCTGCCCCAACTGGGTCGATCAATAGAAGATGAACTGCTGCAATTTTATTCCTCAAATGCCTTCAAATACACTGCTGGAAATGACTGAAAATAACACTGAAAATCTGATTACAATCAATGGGAATTTCTGAGTGAAAAACCCTCACAACTCTTGGGGTTTTCGTCCACAAGAGAATAAATTACTAAGGGGTTTCGTCCTTAGAATTTATTTGCAAAAGCTGAAGCTCAATGCAAAGGAAAATGACATAAAATATTTCTGGATGATGGAAGAGGCAAGTCGACTTCCCTTTTAAAGGAAAAGGGCCAACAACCAACCAATGAAATTACATGCTCATTCCTAGACCAAGTCGACTTGTCCTAGGAATATTGTCACACATATCTATTTTTCCCACCCCTAGAGCTAGTCGTATTTCCTTGGGAGGAAATACATAACTAATAATATTTTTTATCCTTCCTAAATGTCATTATTCACTTTTGGCCCAAGTCACCATTATCCCCTCTAGGAAGAATAAAATATAATAACCCCTTTACAATGATATTTGTCCCTCGTTTTGACCATAGGGATTATTATTTATTTTTATTAAGCCAAATAAATTAATATAAGTGCTTTAATAATTATTTTTTTATAGCACTTTATAATAATTTATTGCGACTTAAGTCACCCTTATATTTTTCCTTTGGCCGTCAAAGTTGGATTGGAAAAGGGGACATTATAGTCTCTCCCTATTTCTCCTACTCTTTACCTCCCTTCACAACAAATTCCTACCTAACGGCCACCCCACATTTTTACTTAGTTTACATTCGATAATGGGAGCCTCCCCATACCCAAGAAGGATGGGCTTAGCCATGTAACCGTTGGTGAAAACCAATAATCTGAACTGCAACAAATTATTTCATCAACAGATTATATATGAAACCCTTTTTCAACTTTATCTATGGCAGGTATTCCTCCATTAGCAGGCTTTTTTGGAAAACTTTATCTATTCTGGTGTGGATGGCAGGCAGGTTCCTATTTATTAGTTTCGATAGGACTCTTTATGAGTGTTATTTCCATATATTATTATCTCAAAATAATTAAATTATTAATGACTGAACAAGGAAATCAGAGGAAACTGGTTGTACTAGCCATACCAGACAATGTTTTATGATGAACACTTTGAGACAATGTATGGTTGAGCCAAGGCAGATTCATTGGGTTGCTACAAGGCATGTGCTCTGATACTTGAAGGGCACAGTACATTTTGGTCTGAGATATGTAGGGGACGATGAGTTAATGTTGCATGGATTCGTTGATTCTAACTTGGCACAATGTGTAGTTGACAACAAGAGTACTTCAGGATGTTGCTTCAGGTTGTGTTCAGGAGTCATATCCTGGTTCAACACGAAGCAGAGGTCAATGGCATTGAGTTTGGCAGAGGAATAGTACATGGCAGCCGGCATTGCTAGTTGTGAAGCCATCTGTCCCCGCAAGTTGATTGGGGAGCTATGTGTGAGAAAATGGAGCTTAGACTCATTTACTGTGACAATCAGAGTTCTATCAAACTCTAAGAATCCGGTATCACATGGCCGCTCAAGGACATCAAGATCAGACATCACTTTTCCGAGATAAAGTTCAAAAGGGAGCAGTTGCTTTAGACTATGTTCTAACAGATCAGCAAGTCGCAAACATCCTGAAAACCCTCTAGCTAAGAGGAAGTATGAGATGTTCCAGAAGAGACTGAGATTAGTAGAGAACACATTCCTCAGTACGAATGAGTGTTGGACTATGTTACTTCAAAATGCATCCTGCTATAGGGCGCATGTGTGGAACCTGGGTGCACTTCAGCAGAGCATACAGCCATAGAAAACAGCAGTCCTAATCTTGGTTGTCCTATTATTGGCAGTTCCATTCTTGGCTATCCAGATTTAGCAGTTGCATTTATGTAGTTTGCTTTGCAGTTTTAGAAAATAAGTCGTTTATTTAGCAGATTGCTTTTGTAAATTTTTCCTTTGTCTATTTAAGGGTGCAGATACCTAGGATAAAATTAGATCAAAGGTTGATTTACTTTTAGGATGAATCCAGTTTTAAGATCCGGCTATTTTTAGGGTTTTTTCTTCAGCTATAAAAGAAGGCCTAGGGTAGATGTTCTATTTATTCAGTTGTACTTTTTCTTAATCCAGTATGAGTGTTTTTCTAGAGTGTGTTCCAAAGCATTTTAGCTTCTGTTTTTCTGATTAATAAAACAATGATGTGATTCGAACAGATCTGTGTATTTTGTAGTTAGTGTTTCTCTACTGTATGTAATTCTAGCATTTAAAGTTCAGCAATTTTGATTGGCTTTCGTTTTGAGCTATCTAGATGAGGGTACTTAAAATAAGTCTGTGTACCATGCAGACTGTAGCAATGAAAGAGGTGGTTGTATGAATGTTGTGGTGTTTTGTGACTCCTCAGATCATATGAACATGGAAATAAGAAACCCACGTATGAGGCTATGGATTGCGAACCTCTAGAAAGTTGCAGAAGAACTAAATAATGTAGATATTAATGACATTGGGAAGCTAATGAAGGAGCTTATGCTAAATCCTGGGCAGTGATTTGGCAGAAAGAACGTATTTGACATGGAAGGAAGCTTAAGTGAATCCATTATGCTCTCCCATTATGGACACACTTATCTACTACATGAGGACCAGACTTCCATGGAGAAAGTGATGTACACAACCGCAGGGGAATCCAGCTTCCACCAACACCTAAGAATCCTACTTGCATGGCTACAGATATGGATATGGATTCAGATACAGATACTGCTAATTTTTAAGACCTCCCAATATGGATATGGATGGATGTGACATATATACAATAATATACATTGTAAATTAAAATAAGTATAATTTATAATAATTATCAATTTAAAATTATACACAAATTCATATAATACATTAAAATTACACACAAACTACACACTCCCAACCCACGGGAAAGGTGGAAAGTTGGGTATTCCATGGATAAAATAAAAATTGCAAGATGTGCAGGCCAAAGAAAAATAGACAAAATAAAAGAAAATAAATAGAGTAGACAAAAAGACACAAATCACATGAAATCATAGGAGGTTGAGTAGATCCAATCTGAAATTTTGACAGAAATGAGTGAATTAACTCTCATTCACCTCCACGTCCTCAGCTGTTGCTCCTAAAATGCACTTAAGAAGATAATCTGCAGTTTTACTATTATTTTTTAGCCTTACGAAGAGTTTTTTCTTCAAGTTATTTTTCTGTACTTAAATCAGATATGGCTACAGTTGGCTTGCATTACATACCCGTACCTGTATCCAGCATGCAGATACACATGCCCTAGCAGCAGGGGTGCCGTATCCTTCAACCCTGCCTGATCCGATGCTGTTGATCTGCTTAGTCGGACATTAATATTATTATCTTATCTTATCTTATCTCATTAAGAGCCAGAAGGAGACTGCTATATAGTTGGGACTTGTCCTCTCAAAGGTGGCCACTATGCCTATCCCAAAAAGTTGTGTTCAGACCTCAGGTGGAAATTCTGAAGAGGAAATAGTGATTATAGAAAAATAGGGAATGGAAACTGTAATTAAGTTTTTAAGTAGTTTTCGAAAGACAGAGAAAAGACAATTTGCATATTCCTGACAACACCTGATTACCCACATAATGTGTCACCCCCTTTTGTCGTCCCAGAAATTCTGCAGACTCCATATATTCTGATATTATATCAGACATGGAATACTCTTATGGTCAACATATTTTTGATAATGTACCCTATGTCACAAGGTTCTCCAAATTTTATCGAAAAAGTTCAAATTTCGAGGAACTTTAATCTCAACAAACATGAACTCAAACTTTATCCTTTATTTTTACATGTGAAATTTTTGACATGATTTTGCATTATTTTACAAATGTATGTATATATACAGATACTGACTGAGCATAGTTGATAGAAAACTCTATCCACCATCCCTCTGAGATATTTATGCATTTTTTTCTAAAAATAAAAATGATAGGAAAAAAATCGAGCTTAAAGACGTTGTTTTCCTCGAACTTTATCCCATGGCAAACTTGAACCCAACTTTATCCTCATCGAACATGAACGCGAACTCAACCCTTGTGACTTAAAATGTATCAATGGAAAAGCTTTGCCTGTCCTTTATACATGTGAATCTCACACTATTCTACATTTCATTTGGTGTCTGCATTCATGAAGAAGCATATTGAATAGGATGAGAAAGGACTTGGCTCTTGTAGAGAGTAGGATGCAATCTTGCTGAGGGGGTTTTCATTTACATTGCAAAAGTTGCGCATTAATGATATTTTATTGCAGTAAGTATCTGGATACCAGACTGAATGCAGCTGAATAGAAGAAGCAGGACAACCCATTTAGATGAAACTACATCTTTCAAAAGATGGATCTGAATGGAGATAGAAGGTCTACTATGTTTTCATTCTGTTGCATGTTTGATACCATCATACCAACGAATAGCTTCCTGACTACTAGAGATGTTGTTGCAAAGTAATCCTTATTTTCTATTTTGGCCTAATCCTATTTCTGCACCCAGAGAGAACGCACTTAAGTTAATCATATAAGAGCACCAAAACTTAATTTGAATGGCAGTGACTGCGAGATGTGAGTTCATGAACATCTCTCTGTCAATTCGGGAAGGCCTGATTTTCATGTGTTTTCATTTCCTTCCCTCCCTCTGGAATAAATTTGGAGAGTTATATGGAGAGTAATGAGAGGAGCGTTATCTGATCCCTGTCTGAAGGGTAAGTCTATGCCTTTGACCGAATGAATAAATTTACACTTTCTTCTTGAGATTCCAGAATGTGTTCTAGATAGTTGACGGCAGCGTTCTTTGGGGTATAGGGTCCCTAACCCTAGTTGTCTAAGTAAAAACCTAAACCAAGTCCAAGAAAAAGGAACAGACAACATAATCTTCGGCAAAACCATGTTACTTAAACAATTTTGTTCTGTAAAATGTATCACATTGGGTACTTGCCAATAGAACCCTAAAAAACAGTTGAAATACGAAAAAATTATTTCAAGAGGAAGAACATTTAAAATAACAGTCTTACCCTCCATTGTTGTCATAAGGGCTCCATGTAGACTGATGCTGGCTGATCCCTTCTGTGGCACCCATTTCTGCAAATAATTTAACCAAAAATTTCAATGTACGTGTGAAACTGAAAAGCCTCTCGCGGCTGTGATGAACAAAATATACTACGAAAATCCTATTAGAGACCCTACGAAAATGGAAACGATCTTATGCTTTTGGGTTCCTTGCCCTTCAAGGTTTTTCAAGCCTTCTTTTGTTTTGGCCGGATTCTCTTTTGCGTAGATTGTTCCTTTTTTAATTATAATAAGTTTTGCGTCACCGAATTCGCCGAATTTTATAGAAAAATTCGAAATCCGGCGAATTTCATGACAACCCATAAAATGCGTTGAAATTCGTCTAAAAATTCGGAGGGTTTGGTTTTTTCTAGATTTACAAAAAAACCTTTAAAAACTAAAAGAGTTGGGCATAAAATTGTGTTAGGGTTTCAGAGGTCTTACAGGCAGCAAAATCTACTCTATTATTTCAATGTTTTACGCATCACATGTAATCACAAGCACTCTTAAAATCAAATCAACAGTGCCTTATGAGATCTTATTAGCTAAAGCGGGTACCTTCCCAATGGAAGCATCGGCAATAACTCGGCTGATAAGCTATTTGAAAAAAGTTGAAAGCATGGACGATCTTCGCTGGCCCAAAATGGTTACAAAGGATAATCTAGAGCGCAGAAAAAAAACTTGGATGAAACAGAACAACAAATGGATGAACAAATGGGGCTTCAATTTTCAGGAATGTCCTAACAACAACAGGGAAAGAAAACTTATGTGATGGAGAAGTTTAGGATGCCATGTGGGATGTACAGACGGATGGGTCGTAAGAAAGCTCAATATATCAAAGATTTCAACCCCACTTGGGAGCATGATGAAAAAGCTTACCGGGAGCAGTTATCAAAGGTAAGGCAAGGATTAGTGGCCCATTGAGACCAGATCACATCATCTTCGTTGTGAAACCGGTAGATGGACTATTCCCAAAGAGGATTGGGAAAGGAGAATTTGTCTTTTTTACAGCAAAGGGGTTGTTGAAATGGAATGGCATTTCATTATGGAGTGTTCAACATATGATGATATTTGTATCCAGTACGAAAGCGAATTAAAAGTGGACAACTTAAATGAGTTATTTCTAGAAACAAAACTTGAAAAGATTGTTGGTTTAGTGCTAAAGATTCACAATAGGAGAGTTGATATGGCAAACAGTTTGAATACTGCTTAATGTATCGGTTTCGTTTGGTCCCATAGACTCTTCAGTCTCGTGGACGTCATTAAAATCTTTCATTTCATGTTATGCTTTAATAATTGCAAACGGCTAGCTCACCTTTTATGAGTTTGTTGCACCAAACTTCTTGCCTCTAAACAATTGCTTTTCCTTCCAAATAGTTGCCTTTGTTTTGTGTCTTTGTTTATACCATTCAAAGCCTATGCATGGCACTTCCTCAAAACCCTGTTTTGTGTTTTGTGCGGTGATACTTAACTTTGACAAATACTTTGTTAAAATTCTACTTTTATTTTTGTTTAATACCTAGTGGCTAGGGTATAATGTACATTTTAATTTAATTTTTCCTTTTTACTTTTTTTAAAATTTTATTAGTTACTTAGTAGTTACCTTAGGTTTTATTTTTATTCCTAATTACGTCGGTAGCGCGTATCGATTGGAATAAATCTTGTTGGGGTTGACTTATGTCAATAATCGGACGACTATTATAGGAGATGTGTGATTGTTGAAATCAAACGGCGGAGGATATTGTGTAGAAAATTACAGATTCTTGAGTGTTAAAAGACGACCATTAATCAAAGCACAAAGACTGAGGATTGTGCTTTTTCAAAACAAATTTGGCGATAGATGTGAGAGTAGTGACAGTGGTCATCGATTTGCTTAATGTGGGTGTTGTATTTGCCCAAGGGCTTTAGTTGCATGGCAGATTGACATGGAGAATCAAATAGCAAATACGGTACTTTTGAAGCTTAACGATTCATACAATATCTTTTTCCTGGGCATTGAAGTGGATGAAATTGGGTCCTCAAGCAAATGGAGGTAACATCTCTCAACCCCACCACATAATGCTACAACGTTTTTCTCGATTTAATTGTAGCGAAGGAAGCTTAACATGGCGCAAAGATCTGTTTTCTCAAATGATCTCTGTCGGAATCCAACCAAATGTCAAGACGTTCACTTTATTGATCAAGGCCCTGTGCAGGATTAACGAGATTGATTCTGCATTGGGTTTGTTCAAACAGATGTCCTCTCACCATGGTTTGGTTCCTAATCAAGTAACATATAACACTCTTATACCAGAGTTAATTAAGAAGGATAGGATTGAAGAGACCTTAGATATACGGAAGGAAATGGAGTTTAATGGGTGCATTCCTAGAACATATACAAACAATGCTTTGTTGCATTGGTTCTGCCAACAAAGCAGGGTGGAGGAGGCGTCAAAATTCTAGAAACGATGTGTGGAAGTGGATGTTGCCCTGATAATGTCACTTTCGGTACATTAGTAAATGGGTTCTACAAGCAGGGAAAGGTGAAGGAGGAAACCAAACTCCTAGAGGAGATGTGGGAAAGTGGGTTCCATCCCAATACTATGGTGGCGTTCAACACGCTAATCAATGGGTTTGCAAGGCAAAAGACCCGATACATGGCGACATACTTGCTTGAGAAAATGGTGGAGGGGGCTTCAAACCCAATGTTGGTATATATATAATGCTTTGGTTTCATCTCTCTGTAGTTCACGAATCCGTGTATATCAATTTTTCTACTACAATGGCGAGCATGGCGGTTACTTCAACCAAGGTGCAAATAGTAGCTTCTCATCTTGCAGCCAAAACCGGTATGTAATTTGTTACTTGCTTTTGGATACTTTTAAATCTGTAAGCAATTTATTACATGTATTTGGGTGTTGTTTAAATATGCCATATGCTTTTGGGTTTCTGTTAAATTTGTTAGTTTCTTTTGAATCTCTCATAAATTTTAAGATCTGGCTGCATTCTTTGGTAACTATGAATTTAATGGATCCTAAATTTGATAGCTCATTGATTTAGTAATTTTATCGTCAAGGTTTTATAATGGGTTTTTTCCAGTTTGTTTGATTTGTTAAGATTATGAATCGAAAAAAATTTTTTTGATTTAGTAGTTTAATAGGAAATGTTTTATTTGGTTTTTTCCATTGAGTTGATTTGGGAGTATGGATGTAAAAATGTCATTTTGATTAAATAGTTTTATGATTTTATATGGGTTTTTAAGCTGAGTTGATCTAAGTAGGTTCTGAACCAAAAGATTTATATGATTTAGTATTCGATGTCATTTGATTTAGTATTTGTATTGTCAAATATTTATATGGGTTTTTCGATGTAGTTGATTTGTGAAGTTTACGATCAAAAAAATGTCTTTTTGATTTATGCAAAATGGCAATTTTTCTATTAACAACCTATCTCTTTGGATGGTTTGTTGCAGGTTTCTCCCAGGTTTTCTGGGTTCAAGTCAGTATCATTTGCACAGCAAAGATATGCTATCAAATCCCAAAGATCTACACAATTGAATTCTTGAACTCTAAAAGTTCTTTGTGTGGTATGATCTGTAAACCCAATCATAAGCTTTCCTTTCTTCTCCCAGCTCGCAAAAAAAGCTCTCAAGAGATGTGTGCTATTGTATTGTTGGTGGAAAAATTTCTTTTCCCATTATCAGTAGATACTCATTCTTGATTTATAGTTTTGTTTCTCTACTTATCACATTTTATGGGGACAGGCCAAGCTAGAAACTATGAGTAAAGTATGTGATATTGTGAAGAGCCAAGTAGCATTGTCACAAGATAAGACATTGACTCCTGAGTCCAAATTTGCGGATTTGGGTGTTGACTCTCTTGACATGGTAGACACTGATGACGATGAATATTTAGCTTAAGTTCTCATTTTACACTTGATATCACAACCTTATTGTTTAAATTTCAGGTTGAGATAGTAATGGCTCTCGAGGAAGAATTTAAAATCACTGTTGAGGAAGAAAATGCAGGGAGCATTACAACAGTGTCCACAGTCCTGAAGGACTCTTGAATGTTGGTAGAAGGCTACTCTAAATGTAGAGCCAAAGGTTGTCAATTATGATTGTGACTTTTTCTTTTTCTGAATTGAGGATATCGGGTTGGGTAGTGCCGGAAGAGTTTTCTTGTTACTTGAACATTGTGATAATTCAAAAGTTTTTCAAAATGTCAATTGAAAAATTCTCTCTGAGTTTATTCAAAAGTTTTAAAATTTATTTCATGCACTGTGAGAGCTGAAAATATTAAATATATGTTTTCAATTTGCTTTGAGATGTAGGTTATCTAAGTAGGGATTACGTTTTTTTTGTTAGTTTTTTCTGCTATAAATATTAGAAATTGTTTTTTGGGCTTAAGGAATTGTTTTAGCTTTGTATGGTTTGAAGTCTTCGGTGCATATCTAAAGGAAACAACCACCTTGAAAACTTGAATCATCTTTTCATCTTATGTTCCTTACTTTGATATCAGAGATGAAGGATAGAAAGATACTACACATAACAAAAAACTTAGATAACTAAGAAACCGTTACAATCTAAATTGCCATATAGAATACATTTTATAACATAAATCTCCATAATTAATTTGTAAAGTATTGTTATTTTTTTACCTCTAACAATCTATTTGGAAACCTTGAACTCACCTAGTTATGTAGGTTCATAGAAGCCCTCGGTCTACTTCATACTTTGCATTCATGTTAACAATTATGACAATAGAAATCCATTGCACATCATATAAATGTCTCGTTTTCTATAAACTATGATTTCTCATCAAACCTGAGTTGTTCCACGGATATTGACCTTACAACACCTTGCTCTAATTGCAAAACATAATAACTCTCCAATTATTTCCATTTCTTGGTGAAATTTTTTGCGGGTCTTTTGATCCTTCTGATCTAATCCAATGAATGCATAACAACTAGATAACCTTCACTACATATTCATTGTTTTTCACTATGTACCACATACATTTGCCACACTACAAATATTTGAGGTAGATATAGAAAGGAAAGGCAATAATACGAAAATTACATATGAAAAAAATTATGTCAAACACATATGTGCCAGAAGGCATATCACTTAAATCATAGTTGCACATAAAAGTATGTACAAGTGTCATCTTAGGATTGCTAAGGACCTGCACAAATCAATACAAAATTGACCAATCTTTAAATTAAAAAATTACATGGTATATGACACCCTCATATTATGGCCATTGAAAACTCAACCATTACCAAGTGGATTTTATAATTATATTATACTTTTAAGTTTAAAGCATAAATACAACAAAACTAAAACTCCCATAGAAAAACAAATATATAAGAGCTTATTACAACTTGTGAAAATTTAGTTCAGAGTGGTCAGTTAATGGAGAAGTACAATATCATTTCAAGATAATAAAAATTATCACATAATTACCATTTGATCAAATTTTCTTACAGCCTGCTATTATAAATGAAAGAAATGTGCTCATAAGAAAAATTGTTTTTGAATATGTTTGTATTATAGCTAAGGAGATAATTACGCCCTCACTGACATGCATATTGTATGTCAACAGTGGAACAACAAATCAGACAACATTGTCAATCCTCCACCAAACCCCTTCTTCATCATCCGTCATCCTCTCCCTCTTTTTCGCTTCCTCAATTTTCAAATCTTTGTCCCATCCCCTCCGACGTTTCCATCATACACTCCACATACGATTGCTAGTTTAGTTTAGCTTGTTACTTATTATTGTATTTATAGTTTATATTTAATGTTAGGTTTTTAATTATTTTTTTGGATTGAGGGTAAATTGAGGGTGTATGAAAGGACCCACATCCTTGTACACTTGAGGATTTTTAGAGGATCCACAACCTAGTTATAATGAAGGGGACCACTATTAGGAACCCAATTTAGGCGACCATGGAAACTCAAGTGAAGATGCGGCTGACCGTCGACAATGACCGTAGTGAGTGGGACAACTATTAGAACAACCACCAACAGTCGTCGCGCAACGAGAGGAGCGACCACCGAATCGGTAGAGCAAGTGGAGCAACCACAAGTGTCAACAACGAGAGGAGTAGCCACGACCGCAAAGCAAGAGGAACAACAACAAGTGAGCAGAAGCGGCCACCGGTGTCGGCGGTGAGAGGAGAAGGAGCCACCAAAGATCGACAACAAGAGGAGCGGCCACAGTGTCGCAATGAGGAGTAATCACAAAGTGTCAACACGGCGCAGAGATGCGCGCCTAATGGCGGCGAAACCACCTCAAGGAGGATCGTGCCTCGGGGATTTGAACGGGTGGCAAGCACACAACCATGTGACTTGACCGCACCACTCCCACCCCATCGGCTAGGTTTTTAAATTATTATTATTATATATAATTTATATTTAATTCTAGGTTTTTAGTTTTATTTAAAATTGTTGATATTTGGAATTAGGTTTTAAATTTAAATATATTTTAAATTTCGATTAAATGTTTATATAATTTTGCCATTTTTGTGTATTTATTTGAAAATGAAAATAAAATATGTATTTATATTATTCAAATTTAATCACGAATTTGTTTTGCAAAATTTGATCAAGTGACGAATTTGTTTTGAATTTAATCGTCATCAAACTCGAACACGAACACAAACCTTGTGACATAGATAATAATAAGGAAGTTGATTCCATTTTATGTTTTTGGGATTAATTTTGTCTTTATTAGTTTTGATTTTTATTATAATACTTAGGTTTTTTTAGGGTCATAAAAGTAAATTTACAAAAGAAAGATCGAAACGTCTGTTTTTAATCCTTAGGATCATACCAACTTACGTAAGAGGAGGGCATACGAAGCTTCGGGGTGGAATATAGTAATTGAATGTAAACTTCATATGGGAGGCCTTTCTACGGGATTTTATTAGTTTATAGAAAAATACATATATTAGAACCATATCTCAATGTTCTCACTCTATTACTCCTTGTCTTTTATCCTCATGAGACGAGTCCGATATAAAGGCTTATAGGGAGTGATATTCGGATTAACAAGTCATTGTAACTTGTACATCAAGGCAAGATGGACAATGTGACCATAAACCAAATAATCCACGTCTACTAGCAAAAGCATACTGATAGTAGATAAGACAGTTTATGTGCTTTCACATGCACCAATGTCTACATCAATCTACCTTTACAAAAAGCAAACACATGATTGACAAAAACCATCAAAGATGTTATGGCCATCCAAATAAGATGTATAATTATTATGACCCACTATCCACCTAGACACGTTATCGGCATTAATTCTTAGTAGTTTTCTCTAGTCTTATATGGCCCTTAGGTCTATTCAAACCACGAATTATTCTTTAATAATTGCAAAAGGATAATATGGAAGTGACAACTTATTTGAAACACGTCGAAGCTATACTAATCAAACCGAAATACCCTTGGTCATTCGCTAAAGGAGTCTAAAGAATGTCTCACTTTCTTCCAAATCCAATGTGCCAATCATTGTCATATTCTTCAAAGTCATGGTCATATTAGAATTCATTTTAAAGAAGGGCATCATGAATGAAAAACTCACACTAATTATATTGTTCCAATGGGTCTATTAACATAAGTACTATCTTCCTTGTATGGAAACGAGGATTGTACCAAAATTCATTTTCCCGTATGATTGCAAAAACATTAGAATACAAGTGGAAGTAATAATGATTATCAACTATTTTACCAGGAGGTTTGAACTTACTTGTAAAGTCTTCATAAAAATTATTAGAAGGATCCCGATTATTGTTATGACAAAGGAGGTTGTATGACAACAAAATCTCACATTTTTGAGTTGTAAATTGAAGAATGTTGTATATTTTTATATCACCACTATTATCGTAATGGCAAATAATTTATGTAACAATTTTATCTATACTCGGGTATTTGGTATAGCTTTACGTGGTGATTTTTGGTAGGAGGATCATAATAGTATCCTCCATCACATAGTTGGTGGAATAGAAGTATCCACCACGATGAAGGAGCTCTCAATCTTGGCATATAAACCCAACAAATTTAGCTTTGTGAGCTCTTAGTAACTGATGCAGGAGAATCCCAAGGTTTAAGGCAATCCTACATGAATTTTGGTTAAGTATGGGTTTACATAAAAGTTAAAGAGCACGTAAGAAGACAAAGGAGGTACTACATAATGAGGGGAAGTTTACATGGAAGTTTGTGTGCATTAAACACAATAAAATTAGTGTAAGAGCAACAAATGGGAAAATGTGCAGTAGGCTAGAGGAAGGATGATGGAGTAGAGTAGGCAAAGGAAAAATAAAGCTCAATGATGTGCATATGATTTTGGAGCACAACTACGGGTTTTTAACTCAACCTAAAGGTGCGCAAATGTTTGGACAAAGGTCCTGGCACCCCAATGATAGTGTGTGGGAAATGTCAAGGGTGTAGCTCAAATTTTGAGCGTAATGGCGAAATAAATTAGAGTGTGAAGAGAGAGATGTGTGGTGGCGTAGGTGGTTAGTAAAAAATAGCAAGGGCTATCAGAATTGTCTGATCAAGTTGGTTAATAGTGACTTATCGCTCAAAGGAGCCCAGTAAACAGATCAACGTGGCACGATAAGGAAGTTTGGATGGTGTAGAGGTAGCTTGAAGCATTTATGAGCTTGAAATTTAACTCTAAGTTTGATGAGGAAATCTAAAAGTGTCTAGAAGAAGCCAACATTAGGAGAGATAAGCGGGAAGGTGTGGCTATAAAACGAAGGTGAGTTCTTCATTTTTGTTTTAACGTGGAGTCAGCAGAGGTGTTAGTTAGCACTAGACGAAGGAAAGTTGAAAGGTAAAAAGTTGAGGTTGTAGAAAGTGCTTGTGAAGCATAAGGAAGCCAATCTAGGTTAGGTCCTTAGGGGAGACACCAAATAGTGAAAAATACTCCATTAGAGAGTTTATAAGCTCCATGAGAGCGTGGGCTTGTAGATGCCAAAAATGCTAGTGTGGAGTCAGCAGAGGTGTTAGTTAGCACCGGATGAAGGAAATTTGAAAGGTAAAAAGTTGAGGTTGTAGAAAGTGCTTGAAGCATAAGAAAGTCAATCTAGGTTAGGTCCATAGGGTAGATACCAAATAGTGAAATATACTCCATTAGAGAGTTTATAAGCTCCATGACAAAGACAATCGCTTGTAGATGTCGAAATGCTTTAGAAATAAATAAGAAATATGTAACTTTTATGGTGCAATCTATTACGTGGCTATGTAGTGAGGGAGCTCCACGTGTCAAGTGGTATCGAGTGGTGTTCCCATTTCACCCCGAAATCTAAGACTACCCCATGTAAAAAAAAAATTACTTTTAAAATAATGGATCGTTTTGTGTGTTAATTGTCAGATTGTGTCTGTATTATGTTAAGATATTCTTAGAGAGTCATATTAGACAATTTCGCCAAATACCCAGATGCCTGAAATCGTTATATTCTGTCGTTGGGGTTTTCTTGTGGGAAATTTTTATTTAATTATTTTGAGCCCTGTTTGAGGCAAATTGTGCTCTGGTTTAACCCTGTTGTGGTCTTACATGTCAATATTCCCATATACCAGTAGGGTTTTAACCAAGAATGAATCTTGGGCTTTATCTGTGACTTTTGGCAACGTTTTGCATTTTTGGTGTTTTCCGTTTTGTTTTCTGTGAAATTTCTCTAGGTCAATTCCTTTGTCGGTTTAGTTTGATTTCTTACCTAGAGTATTTGGAGATCATCTATGGACGTTATGCCAGAAGGAATTTGCCATGAGGTCTGGTTCTCTCTGAAAAGATGAAGTCATGCATGAAAAAACTTCTTCTAGGCAGGTCACATTTTTGGGAAAAGAAGGTTTTAAGCTACAATGGGGATTTTGGTAAAGAAGAACAGCGGTGGAAATTTTGTGCACCGCCTAAACAGGTACTTTTCCCATGAAAACAAAGTCACTTAAGTCACAATGAGAAAATTAAAGGCAGCAGGCAGGTGGGAATTTCTTACCTACCTTGTAGGATGAAAATTCCCATTGTGAAATAAAAGAAAATCACTTAAGGCATTGATGGGAATTTCTTATCTGCCTTGCAGGGTAAAAAATCCCATTATGAAAGTCAAACAACTTAAGTGGATCATGGGATTTTTGGAGCTACGGTGCAGGGTGAATAATCCCATTAGAAATTGACTTTTAAAAATAAAATTCACCCTTGCCAAAAAGTGTGACCCACCTTGGGTGAATAATAATGCATTTAATAATATTTATTAATGTTTATTCACCCAATTTTGGTGCCCAAGCATGAGGAAAAGTCAACGCATGATGAAAGGATAAAGAAGATTGGAAATAGAATTCTAAAATTAAATAAATTTAATTTATTTAATGCAACCCCTCTCATGTAAAAAGTGCAACCCATATTAAGGTGAAATAATACTTTTTAAAGTATTAATTAATGGAATTAATTCCTATTTTTGGTGTATAAGGTTAAAGCACACTGTGAAGTCAATGTGGACTGGAAGTAGAAAGCTAAAATTAAATAAATTTAATTTATTTAATGGCAGCCATGAGCATGCACAAAATAGGCGCCCAAATTGAAGAGAAAAGCATGTTAATTAATTAATTAATTGCCAGGAATAAGAGAGGCAATTATTAATTATAGAATGGTGAAGGTTATATAAGAAGGGGCTGCCATAATGATGAATTAATTAATTCTTCAACAAGGAAGTGTAGCCCAGGCAATTTTGGCACCCAATTAAGGAAGAATTTTGCAAGAAGAAGGTGTTTTTACTGCTAGAAGGCTTCAAAGTTTGGCGCCTAGGTTTGAAGGAGCTTGAATTAAGTCTGATTAATTGTCTACATAGTGGTACAGGTGCTCAGGTGAAGTTGACAAAATTCATGCTTGCTTTGCATGCAAACAAAACATCAAATTTTAGGGGCAAGAGCTCGATATATGCAGATTTTTATAATTAAAATCAAGTGTTCATGTTAGTTGCCATCTTTGTGCGAATTAATTACAGAATTCATTACGGGTGCTTTATAAGAGAACGGTAGCTTAAATCAATGTCCAATACATGAACATATCCTCTAAATCAAGAAATTTCCAGTTGCACCAATGTAAAGAAAGAATTCTAGAATAAAAAGAAAAAGAGTTGCTCGAGACAAAGATTTCTCGGCCATGGCGAAGCATGATGAAAGAAAAGATCAAGCAGAATCATGCATAGCTTCAGATCCAGATCTAGATTGATTCGATAAATAATTGCAAAGGCTTCATCCTCTTATTTCTAATGCAGCCCGTGTAGAAGTTAGTGCATGAAAAATTCTTTCCAGGACCTTGTGCATGTTCTCCCAATCTTCCAGTTGAAGCCTTCATTGAATTTGCATTCACCCAGAGTGCTTTCCAGAATTTTTAATTGCTCATATGCAATTAAAAATAAAAATGATGAGTTATTTACTGTGAAACATCAGACCGATGCATGTACTAGAGAAGAAGCGTAAAAGCTTCAAGGATAAGAAGGAAGACAAGTCAAAGGCAATACCCGCAAGCAAATCACAGTCACTTGCTTCCAGATCCAGCCGATTCCAGATCCAAGCTGTTTCCAGATCCAATTTGGTGAGAATCAAGGACAAAAGAATCAATCGTGCATGCGGAATATGGAAAAAGAACAAAAGTGTTGCAACTTTCTTCTAATTCATTTTCCTCTTTCTTCTTCTTTTCTCCGACAAAGTAATTGAGCAATCAATTAAATTATAAAACTTAAGTGATTGGTTTAAAAGCTATTACTTGAAGAAGTCAATTACTTGGAAATAGGTGGCATACATGAAAAATAGAAGGTTCTATTTTCAGTTGTAAATCATGCATGTCATGCGAAGAGGAATTCCAGGAGGGAGATTGCCAGTTGTTTCCTTTACAACTTCCACATGTGTTAGTTTACTAAAAGCTTATTATTTGTAATTTCACCTCTACATGTTATAAGTAGAGGAAGAACCTACGAGTTAAAGGATCGAATTTGTAAGCAACATCCTCGTGTTCCCGGACTTTGTCTGAAACCCCGATAGCTATTTGAAGTAAAGGAATATAAAGGAGCAGATTTCCAAAGAACTTTGTGTCACGGTACATTTTGTTTCTAGCTTTTTGTCTTATATTTACTTATAAACTTTGTGTTATTCTAGATCTAGATCTGAAAGTTGTCTTTGCTTATAATTTTGTGTGTTAATATCTATTGGTTATGTCTATGTGCATGCAATCAACTCTGTAATCCATTGATTGTGTTGCACATCCCCCTTTTTTCTTTCTGTTTTATTATTTCCTTCTTTATCGGATATTTCTTTTCTTTAAACAATTGCTTACTTATGCAAAACTATATATCTATGCTTCATGAGTTTCATGGTTAAAGTAAAACCCTAAATAGATACTAGCATATTTTATTGATAAATCTTACACAGGAGCCTCACCAGTAAATGAGGAAGATTTATCTCACGATCGCTAGGTTTTCAGCTATGCTGAGAAAATCTAGCCAACACAGAAAGCAAGCTACTTCCCATGCAAGAAAGCATTAGAAATGTTGGTGGAATGTTAAACGCAAGGTAGTTGACAAAGTGTTTTGTGTTCTTCGTTGTGAGATAGGTGGGTAAAGGACACAAAGGAGGTCCCAAAGTGTAAGCAACTAGAGTAGATCCAAATTTTGTGCATAAGGGTAAGATATCACCGAGAAGAAGGGACGTGTCATATGAAATAGTCACAAAAAATAGAGATGTTGGAGGAACTCAAAGGTGTAAGGACCAGACTTGTGAGGGTGGAACAAGATCACCAATAAAGAAGGGGTCTTATGGCACATAGTGATTAGGAGAAGAAAGAATCGGTGAAGGAGTCAACAACATATAAAATATTACCCAAGTAAGATATTTGATAGAGCGTCATAAGGAATAAAAGGCATGTGTATAGCACAACCAAATATTGCATGAGTAGAGCATAAGAGCAAAGAAAAAAATAATTGTGAGAGTATTATTAAGGAATGTGTGGAAGATAACAAATGGGGTGAGCTCACGAGTTGAGGAAAAAGTAAAGAAAGAGGACACCAGAGGTACGTGGTAGTGCGTAAGAATATTGCATTAAAGATATAAGTTATCGGGGAGGAGAAGATGGTCATTAACGACCATAAATGCACAAAGGATTGTGTGAAACAATAGATAGAAGTAGAAGGGAAAGAAAAAAGAAAGAGTGAGGATATTATGTAGCTAAGGATTGAAGGGAATGTAAAAGGAGTCATAATGAAGGACCAAAGAAATAGATGATTACATGGAAGAAAATGTTTGAGAGGAAGGACATATGGGGTGATCGTTAAGTGCGCAAGAAAAGAGATCCCCATAAAAGTAATAGAGGGTGCGGAGGGATGTGTGTGAAAGGAGAAACTTCGAGAGGAGATGAGAAGTATAAAGATGAAGGTGTGTGCAACAGTGGGGACACATTTATAGAGGAAATAGAGGAAGGAGAAGAAGAGATTTCCTTGAAGGTAAATAAAGTGAATCAACCCAAAGAGGAGACTGTAAGAGTGTGCACGTAGAAGAGTGTTCCAATGGAGAAGAGCACAAATGGAAGGAAGAATTGTGCAAGGAAGTAAAATTTATCATGAAGGGAACCAAAGAGGAGTGATATGAGAACGAGGCTACAAAGACGTGCATTTTGAGAGGCACACAAAACAAGAACATGTGGAAATGAATGTGTGTAAGAACAATGTGGAGATATTGTGGGGAGATGTAAAGGTTGCCATAAAGGAAACGAAGAAAAAAGGAAGTATCATGAAGAAGAGGAGAAGGAAAGTATTTGAGAAGAATTGTCCATGGAAGATGGAAAAAAGATACATCATGCAACCATCAAGACCAAATTCCCAGAGAAAAAACAAGAATGGTGTCAAGAGGAAAGACACCGGAGTGAAGGAGAAGATGACAGAGTAGCCATGAGGAAGTAGAAGAGAGAGGTCTGTGAGAAAGAAGACAACTAATCGGCAGTGCACAATGATGAGTTGGAGTGCAATCTATAAAAGGCTAAAATAAGGATAAGCGAAGGAGAAACCCACAAGAAAACCTTGGGCAAGAAGATGAAGACAACACAAGAAAAATGTGCAAGGCAAAGTGTGCAAAGAAGGAAACATGCATAAATGAGAAGTCTCGGAAGAGAAAGGTGAAGGTAGAGAAGGTGACCAAGGAGTAGATGGTTTATGATGGGTCTAAATCCATAAGCACATGAAGAGATAAACATGTGAAAGAAAAGAAAGCAAGAGAAGATTGTGCATTAGATGGCACAAAAAACAAAGGGTGTGCAAAGAACAATGTAGCCAATAAGTGTGCAAGACGAAAATGTGTGAATATAGGAGACCGCGACAAAATGAAAGAAATGAAAGGATGAAAATGAAGATGTGTGAAAATAGAGCACGCAATGAAATCCCGTGAGGGGAAACAAGGTGTGATGGAGAGGAGAACATAAGAGGGAAAATACACGAGACAAGAAAGTGCCGAGAAAGAATGCTAGGAGATGAAGTGGGCAAGAAGTAAAGTCCTGAAGGCTCTAGGAGGAGGTGGATGAATGTTGGTGAGTGCAGACTTTCAAAGGGAAGAAGTCAAGGCAAGTATAGACTCATGCAAAGCATAAGGCTCCACAAAGAAACCTTAGGAGGAAGAGGATGGTTTCATGACAAGTAAAGACTCACACCGAGAGAAAGGGGCTCACAACAAGTAAAATGTCACAGAGGATTAAGAGAGAAGATCCATTTTGAGGATGATGTCAGGCCATGGTAGGTTCAAGCTCGCTAAGGCATGCAAGATGGTGTGAGGAGTCATAGAAAGGTGACAAATGATTAAAATAGGCACAAAAAGAATCATAGAGGATGGAAACAAGATTTTTGTGTGAATAAGTTGGGACTATCTATTTCAATAGTTTGAAGGGTGGTCCTACCACTCACCAAATCTACTTGAGGTGGACCTTCAATTTGAAACCTTGGGTATTTGACGTAGGAGCATCCCAAGGTCAAGGCAATCTGTCGAAGCTTGGTTAAGTATGGATGTGCGTAAAAGTTGAAGGGCACGCACGAAGTCAAAATGATGTGTCATAGAATGAGGGGAAGTTTACGTAGTGTGTGAGAATTAAGCATGATAGAATCAATGAAGGTGTGACACGCAAGAAAATGTGTGGCAGTGCTTGCAAAAGGATGACATAGTAGAGCAAGTATGGGAGAAATAAGGTGTAATGATGCACATAGGAATTTGGAGCACAACAGGTGGGGTTTGACTTAAGACGAATGCGTGCATATGTTTGGACAAAGACGTAACAACCCAAAGGTAATTCACAAGGAAATGTCGAGGATGCAATTCAAATTATGGTGCATGACTAGAACGTAACACAACTTAGAGCAGAAGAGAGAGGTGCACAACAACATAGGTGGTTAGTAGAAAACAAGGGTGATCAAGGTTGTTCGATCAAGGCAACTAACAATGACTCATTGGTCGAGGAGACCAATGAATATATCGACATGACATGATAAAGATGTCTAGATGACATAAAAATAACTTGAAGCATTTGTGAGCTTGAAATCCAACTTTTTTTTGGTGAAAGCTAGAAGTGTCTTGAAGAAGACATCCATGAGAGAAAAGAGGGAAGCCACGATTATAAAAGGAGGGTGAGCTCTTCATTTTTATTTTAGCGTGGCATTAACAAATGTGTGTTAGTTAGCACCGAGGAATAAAGTCTAAAATTCGAGGTAATAGAAAGTGCTTGTCAAGCACAAGGAAACTAGTCTATGTTAGGTCCTTGGGGAGACACTAAAGAGTCTAAAAATACTCCATTAAATAGTTGGTAAGCTCTACAAGAGAAATTGGTTGCATATTCTAGAAAGACTTTAGAAATAAATAATAAATCTATAACTTTTATAGTGTAATTTTTGTGTGGCTCTATAACGGAGGAGCTCCCCACGTTGTAATGGCTCACCTACATCTTCATCACATTACACAGGTTCTTGAGTCCCTTTTTCATTCCTTACAAGCACAAATTTTACAATTACAACAAGGTGTCTCTCATAATTATAATGTTATGGACTCTTCTCAATTATTGCATAATCCACTTGCACCTAAAGTTGTTTCATATCCTTTGCCTATTGGTTTTGTTACACCTAAGATTCCTATTTATGATGGCAATGGCGACCCCGAGAGTATCTTAGATCATTCCATGTTGCTTACTTTGACTATGCATCTAATGATATATTTCTTACTAAGATATTCCCTATGAGCCTTAATGACTTTTCTTGCAATGGTTTTATGATCTCCCACACATTTTGTGCGCTCTTTTACTACATTGGAAAATCAATTTTTGGCATAATTTTCAATCAACATTGGGGATAAGATATTTTATGTCCAAATTCAAACAAGGATTTGATGAGAATATTAATGATTATGTCTTAAATTATAACACAATGCTTTCCAAGATGAATAACATATTAGCTAATAGTGAATTTTAAGACCTTTTTGTTCAATTTTTTTAATCCATTTCAAGAATCAGTCATGTTTGATAAGTTTGTTCGTGTGTAATAGCTTAGCTCACATAGTCTAAAGCTAATCGCGAGAGCTAAGGAATGAAACATCAAATATCAAAGCTTAATAACATAACAATGGAGATCAAATGAAACTAACATCTAATATCTAAGCATGCTTACTATGTTAGATGATTACTAAACAATAGATCTAAATAGATATAGGAAGCAATCAAATTGGGAATGGTTGTTACTCCACAAATGGTGAGAAGATCTCTCCAACACAAGACTACAATGTCATGTTGAATACCCTCCTACTAACCATAATGAAGGCTTTAGGAAAAGATGAGCATGTGGATCCTTAAAGGAGTTTAGGCTCTTTAACATATGTATTATATGAGGCTACTAATAAAAGCATGGTGTAAAGTTGGAAGGTAGTACTTAGTCTTATTTATAGTTTTTCTTTGAGGAAAACTTGCATCTTGGTGCATGTGGGACTAAAAGTACAAAGAATATTTAGAATTTCTAATCATGATTAAGCTTTGTTAATCATAATTAGTGAATTACCAAGTGATTAAGAGGTGTGGAGCCTTAATCAACCGCTTAGGGTCAACTAGGAGGCTAGGATAAGATTTTGAAGCTTGTTGAGACGTTATGGAGGTGAATGGGGTGATTTTGAGTGGTCATAAGAGGGGTTTGAGCCAATATTAGGGCATATTGACCAAATCAAGGGCAAAATAGGCTTAATTAGCTAATAAATGCTAATTGTCTGTTTTGAAGAGGATTTTGACTTAGGATTCATCATAAAATGGAATCCTGAATGCGAAAGAGGTTAGGCAATCATCAACGTGGTGTTAGTTAACTAATTTGGTAAGGAACGTTAGTTAATTAGTGAAAACCACTAATTATAACGGATTTGGCAAGAATGAGAGTGATTTGTGTGCGTTTTGGCAATAAGATTGCAAAAGCGGAATTTAGGTGTTTACACCTAACATGGGCCTAAATAGACCTAAGAGGGAAATCAAATGGGTATGGTTCTACTCCAAATAAGGTGAAATGGCCTCTCCAAATGAATTCCAAAGTCACTTTAGATATCCATCTACCGACTTCATTGAAGACTTTAGGCAATGATTGAGCTTGGTTATAAATCATATTTCTTATATGAGATGCACATCAAAGTATCGTGTAAAGTATTAAGGTATGAGGTGAGTCCTTTTTTTAGTTTTCAATTTGGGGAAAACTTGTATTTTGGTGCATGTGGGACTCAAAGATCAAAAGATTAGATTTTTTAATCATGATTAAGCTTTGTTAATCACAATTAGTGAATTACCAAGTGATTAAGATGTGTGGAGCCTTAATCAACCACTTAGGGTCAACTAGGAGGCTATGATAAGCTTTTGAAGCTTGTTGAGACATTTTGGAGAGAAGTGAGGTGATTTTGAGTGGTTGGAAGAGGGTTTGAGCCAATAATAGGGTATATTGACCAAAATAAGGGCAAAATAGGCTTAATTAGCTAATAATCGCTAATTGTCTATTTTGAAGAGGATTTTGACTTACGATTCATCGTAAAGTGGCATCCTGAATGCAAAAGAGGTTTGGTAACCAACAAAGCACTTGTTAATTGACCAAAGTGGTAAGAAACATTAGTTAATTAGAAGAAATCACTAATTATAACAGAATTGGTAAGAATGAGAGTAATTTGTGTGCGTTTGGCAATAAGATTGCAAAAATAGAATTTAGGTGTCTACATTTGCCCTGTTTAAGGCGAAGTTAGTGACTTCACTTCAAATATAGTAGACAAACATAAACATGTAAATTTTTGAAGAAAAATAGTAGGATGAAGGATGCCCCTCGAGTGTCGATGGGGTGATAGAAGAAGTCAATCGACGATCAAAAATATGATCGAAATGGATAGAAGAAATAGGATAGAATGGTGCGAAACCTTTGGTTATTTAGAAGGGAAAATGATAGGGATAAACATGGTTGTTTATTGCCCCAGGTGATTTAGAAGAAAAATTAGTAGTGATAATAAATGATAATGGAGAATATAGGACAAGCCCAATATTTGCATCCAACCTTTCAATAAACAACTTTGTTGTATCATTTTGCCCCTAGATCTACATCATCGGCCTTTATTAAAATAAACAAAAGTGTAAGATAACATGAAAATCTAAATTACTAACATTTGTTCATTTCTACGTAACTCCATGCAACATACATAATGCAATGCAATACGAGAAAGTAAAACGATGCTTAACTCAATGCAACATACATAATGCAATGCAATATGAGAAAGTAAACTAACTAACCTAATCAGAGAAACCAATACAATCACACATACTCAAACAAACAACATTCAAGACAATTACACCAATGTTTTTATTATCAAGTTATAGTTCTCGAATGGTTGTGTTTTAACAAGGGTTAAAAATGGTGCCCCAAGCAAGGATACATGCGAGGGGAATAATGAAGGACATAAGTAGTCCCATGGAAAAACTTTCGTGCACTATGACATAGTATCTGGCAACTCACTTTCGCACGGAAGTACGGACATAACATGTAGCCTAGCTTTTGTTAATGGAGATAGATCACGATGATCCACAAGTCGATTGAGCCCAGAACAAGCAACAACCTTAAAAATATGTTTTTGTAGGACAAATTCCAATGTTTGAGGACAATGGATTTCGCACAAGCCTCGTTGTGTGTATGTTGTTTACTATTTTTTGTAAAATTTTAATTTTTTATAATTTTTTGGATTTTTAATGATTTTACCACAAAAATTGTTTTTTTAAAAATTATATTGTTTTAAAATTTTGAATTTTTAGGAAGAAGATATTGAATATGTTGATTGGAGTTTCCTGCTTCCTGTCAGGATGAGTGTACGAGAAATCAACAAACACAAAACAACATCGAGTATACAAGGGCTTAGTACCTTGGAGATGGCGATGGATAATACGGGCACAAAGTTGATGTCGAACTCCTTAGTGTGATCCTAACAAACCCTGCAGCTCACATGCGGAGAGAAAGATTGATTAGAGATTTTATGCGGGGTTGCATGACAAAGCGAGATATGGGAAGCGTTAACTCCTGGGTGGTCACAATCCCCCGTGTGATAAGAATAATGATAAAATAGAATCTAAACAGATAACATGCAAGTTGATAAACAAAAGAACCTGAAAGATGTCAGTATGCAGATGGTGCTATTGATCGATCGTGCAAACATGAATCTCACTAAATGAACTAGATCACAAGCAAAGTATTGTGGAAGTTCCATGTTTTATCACAAAGACAAAATAATAATGATATTATGATAAATGGCTAAAATTCCTCAGCATTCACCCAAATTTTCTAATTTTTTCTTATTTTTTTTGAAATATGGGGAAAACCCATATTTATAGTTTAATGGTGAGGTTAGACTGTAGGTTAAAAGATACTCAGGGTTGAGTAAAGTAACCTTGAGTTAAGAGACATGATGTGATCAACAGGCTCACAATTTGACTTAAAGTAAAGAAAAGGATAAGGATGTGATAAGAGGTGGGGATATTAGGTGAAATAATGTATTCTCTTTTTGAATGATTAAGAGTGGGATGTCGGATGGGTGCATTATTGCCCATGTTTTGAATAATTTGTGAGAGATGGGGGATAATGCCCAAAAATTTGAATTATCAAATGGGTCCACATGGAGCTCATTTGGTAATTAATTAAATAAGGTGAGTAAATGGATGGGATTTTATTTAAATTTAAGAAAAGAGAAAGGCGAGAGGGGAAATTGCATGAATGTGAGATGACGGAGGGGCGCTATACCAAAAATTGGTATTTACAAAGATAAGAAATAATGAATTCGTGAGACAACGCTAAAAGTCACCGTAAGGCAAAAATATGCCCCATGTAGTAGAAAAGGCCGCCGAGAAGCAAAACATGCCCCAACGTAGTAAAAACGAGTGTGAAAATAATTATTTATTTAAAATAATCATCATGGTGAGTTGTAGAAGAATGTAGAAGAACCACGACGGCTCTAGGGTACCTCGGGGTGAGAAACATGTCGCGGGAGGTAAAAATGGGTATATAAGCCATCGCGGCCAATTCATTTACCACATTCACTTACCATTTTATTGTTGATTTGAGCTCTGACCTATGAGAGGAAATGGCAAGGGTGCAGAACCAGAAACATCATGTGGATCACATGAGAGACTACATGAGGCTCCCAGCGGATGGACCATAGGTACACAAAACTCCTCTTTTACCTTGGTCTTTTAAAGCATTTATTTTTTGGTGAAAAATTATTTTTAGGTTAAAAATAGGGTAAAAATGAGGGGGTGCGCCTCTGGCTGGCGATTGCGTATGGGCGCATATGTGATGGTGTAAATATGAGTGCGCTTATTCAATTCATTATTTTCCTTTATTTTTTTATTTTATAGTTTCACGGGTGCGTGCATTTCTTTAGTGCAAAGATGAGTGCGCCTATGTAATTTATTGTTTTCTTTATTTTTTAATTTTTTAGTTTTACGAGGGCACGCATGTGCTAGTGCGAAAAGGGGTGCACCCATGCAAATGTTCTCTTTTTTTAACCTTTTCGGTTTTCCGGTGGAGCATGAGCACACATGTGCTGGTGCACAAGTGTATGTGCCTACAAAAATTGTGTGTGCCTACGCACTAAGGGTTTTTTAGGAGAAAGGAGAATGCACCTACGCACTAAGGAGTGTGTTGGTGCAATAAAGAGTGTGTTGGCACAATGGGTGCGCCTATGCACTAGGGGGTGCGTTGGTGCACTCAAGAGGTGCGACTATGCACAAAAGGCATTTTAAAATTACCTTTAGAAGAAAAAAAGGTTTTTGGAAACCCGAATGGTAAAAATAGATGAATTATAAGAAAAATAGAAGAATTTGATGATATAATAGAAAATTAAATGATAGAATAGTATAATAAGATCATAATAAATGGCCTAATTGGTTTCGCAAGAAGATTTGGACTTGTTAGCGTCAAGGAGCGTATGGGCGACTCAGGCCTACGAGGCGACGTTTGCAGAGATGCGACTAGATTTTCTTAGAGATCACCCTGGAGGTGACCGACTTATCTTACGTGGCCCACATGCCATGGATTACCTTAGATCACGGTGTGCTCACAACCTTAGCTGAGAGGTGGCAGAGTGAGAGTCAAACGTTCTCGTCTACCTATCGGTGAGATGAGTATTACCTTGGAGGATGTATGGTGGATCCTACGAGTCCCCATCAAGGTCACCCGATCACCTATGATGGTCCTCAAGGGAGACACAAATTACTACAAGAGAGAGTTTGATGAGGTATAACCTCATATGATCACATGATGGCCCTACAAGTTGTACTAGTGGCCTCAAGATGTTGTTGAGTTGAGCACTGCTATTGTGGATCATTTCATTCTTGGGAGCAGGAACTACATCTTGGAGTGGTACGGAGAAGACAAGATCCAATGCCGTTTGGTCTCATCCAGGATTCTTGGTGATGAGATGTGGTATGCACATAGATTTAGAGAGATTTTCCACATGGGGCCTTGGATCAGGTTAGGCCAAGCACGCACTAGCTTTTACAGGTGGTTCCACAACCTTGGGTAGATAGTGGGTTCGGGGGACGATTCCATATTATACATCATGGTATGCGCGACAATGATGCCACATAGATTGACTATACCACATGAGGTATTGGATGCAACAACACAGGGGGCGGTGCCGAGATCATAGGGCATGTGCACAAGCTTGGTGCAAGTCTGAAGTGGATCCATAGGGAAGACCACATATAGGGGCACGAGCGCACAGTGCTAGTCCATTAGCGAGGTCTTAGTAGAGCGGCAGGTAGTGGTGCAACCACATGAGTTGGCACCACGAATTCCCCTTTAGGTTTCATTACGAGCACCATTGCAGCACCTCTGTTACCCCTCATGTGAGTCCACGACACAATCTACCAAGAGGTAGAGGAGATGGAGGAAGATATTTAGGATGTACAAGTGGTGGGTAGGTGGTTGCTTTTACAACAAAGTAGATTCAACAGTGACAACTTTAAAGCTCTAAATGGGCTGCTAAGAGGGACCAAGCTATTACAAAAGAGATTAGGCTATCACGGATGGGGATCAACTTGTGATAGAGCGAGATCAAAGGCCAAGATGAAGAGATTACTGAGACCATGACAAAGTGAGATCAAGTGATTGTAGGTAGTTTATAGGCTGCATGTAGAGAGGGATCAAGTTATAGCAGACGAGAACCCATTTACAAATAGAGCTATCCAGTGCGAGAGCGAGAGCGTGACACATTGCAGCAGCAGTAGGCACCGCCTTAGAGTACAATCGATGATTGGGCGTAATGTTATTCAGCAAGTATTTGAGGCCATATACTATAGGATGCAGTATTATGTGGTCGTCCCACCGAGCGAGAGTTCCTAGTATAGCAAATAACATGCAACCTTTGTCACGATCTAGATCTCATAGGCCATTGCGATCGGCGTGATCTATACAGTCCTTCGAGACAAAGTAGGCTTTAGAGCAAAGCATGGGTCAACACAACATGGCGTAACACCTTCTATATATACAATCCATTAGATGCCCCCGCCTAGCAGTGTAGACTGCACCGGGAATTCCCAACGAGGGTGAGAGTCGTGGTTGACTCTATTATTCTTTGCACTAGATGTATTTTTTGGTGTATCGCCTCTATATGAAGTCATACTTTTGTATGGATGCATATGTATTATTTTTTATTATGCCTCGTGATGAAGGCACTTTTTTGTATCGCGTCCATGATGGCTCATTATATCGGATGCACTTTTGAGACACATTGTTTTATACACAAACATTTATATTTTTGATGATGTATGATGATTAGATGGATTACCAATGTATCACATTTTGTTTATGAGATATCATGCTTAATCTTGTATGTTTTATGTTTGTATCACATGTTTTTAGATGTATGAGATAGCCTTAGTTGATGTCATATTGCATGTTGATGAGATAATTTGAGTAAAACATGTTTATATTTTTGATATTGGTGTGGGGGGATAGATTTGTGATCATGCGCAACCCCTCTTGCCCCATTGATGATTAGCTTTAGCATACATGTGTGATGTAGACTTATCATTTATTGTTATATGATGTATAGATGTGACAATTTATTTGATATGATGATGAAGTGATAACAAACTGTACAAGTAAAAATAACAAGCACAAGGTAAGTAAATCTAATCAAAGCAACACATTTATCTACAAGTATGCAAGATAAAAAGAACTCTAAGCAATGCACCTGATTAAAATAACATTCAATGTATGTAAGCAATTTGAATCCAACGTAAAGTACACAATACAAAAAGCAATGCAACTAAAAACCATCCAAACCAACAACTAAAAGTAAGAAAACTACTACCTTGTTTTTGTGGGACAGTTTTGGGATGTTTTTGGCTTTATCTCTAAGAAATTTTTCTATTGTTTTGGAGTTTTCTATGAACTTTATTTAAATGTTTTGATCTTTCCAAGGAACATATCTCGTATGTTTTGGGATTTTTGAAAGTTATACGAATGTTTTTATGTTTTCTAAATAGTTTTCCGAAGCGAACATGCAAGAAAATGAAGAAATGTGGATGCCCCCAGCGTTAGATGGGATGTACAAGGGCAGAATGCCACATGTTATGTGCGAAGTGACACTTGAGAAGTTTCCCCAACGTCAAATTCTTTGCATTCAAAAGGTTGGATTAGGTAGATCAAGGCAAAAAGAGATAGGTTCACAAGGGATTCAAACGAAGGAAAATACCAACTTAGGACAAAGTTTTCATAATCCTAAACATGAAATGCTTGTGAACAACGGACCCTCCTTTGGCGTCGGAAACTAGTTTTCACCAAAGGACTTGTCCAAAGTGCCACCATTGCATGGTTTTCACTATTGGACACACTTATTTATTTCTCTTTTTTTTTCTATTTTTATACTTTTTTGCTTTTTTGATATTTTTAGAGACCCCATACTTAAGCATAGAAGTGCTTAAGATGCATTACATTCATGGGTTCTCGAAGCTCTTGGCCATCTGAATGGGCTAGCTTATAGGCACCTGAACCAAACTTGGTAACCATAACATATGGTCCTAGCCAATTGGGTTCAAATTTCCTTTCTTTTCACAGTCCTTATTAGTGTTCTTCTGATTCTCTTTTAACACCAAGTCCCCTACCTCAAATTGACGAGGTATGACTCTTTTATTGTAGCTTCACCGCACTCGATCCTGATACACTTTAAGGTGATTGAGAGCGTGAAGTATTTTCTCATCTAATAGCTCTAACTCTACTAGTTGAGCTACTCTGTAGTCCTCCTCTTCATTTAGGTAGTCCCTTAGCTCAATGCACAAAGAAGGGATCTCAATCTCTAAAGGTAGTATGACTTCTATGCCGAATACTAAGGAGTATGGAGTGACACTGTGGGGGTGTAGATAGAAGTTCGAATGCCCAAAGGGCATGGTGAATTTGTAGATGTCATTCATGGCATGTCTTGCTCACCATCTTCTCCATAATGCGAATGAGGGTTTTATTGGAAGCCTTGACTTGCCCATTACCTTAAGGGTAGTAGGTGGTCGGAACTTGAGGGATATTTGAAAGCGTTTACAGAGTGCTTTCACAGTTTTATTTTTAAATGGCTTACCATTATCGGTGATAATAGCAGAAGGGATACAATATCGACAGATGATATGGTTCACGATAAATTTAGAGATTTGGGCACCTTCAACATAGGTGAGAGGAACAACCTCTACCCATTTCAGTAAAGTACTCGGTTAAAGTAATGATGAATTTATAACCATCTAAATAGACAGGGTTAAGTTTTCCTATTAGATTGAGACCCCACTTTGAGAACCAACAAGGTGTTGTGACCAAGCTGTGAGGTTTGCGTCAACGCATGTATCAAGTTGCCATACTTTTGACAATCCATGCACTTCTTCACATGGTTACAACATTCATGCTCCATGGTAGGCCAATAGTAGCCTACTCTAATTATTTTCTTCGCAAGGATGATCCCATTAGTATGATTATCAGAGATGCCTTCGTGTACCTCTTTAATTGCTTGCATATATTTGTTTGAACTTAAACATTGCAAGAAATTCCCATTGTAGCCTCATGGAAGAGAATGCCCCCAAGTAGGGTATAACGGGCTATACGTTGGATGAGGGTGCATTTTTCAAACACGTGAAATGTTAGTGGGAAAGGTTTCATCATGGAGGTAATTAAAGATTTCAACATACCACAGGAAAAGGGACCAACAACTTCACTCACTAAACATGACTGTGGTATGTCGTATGTTGGTGTTCTTAGATGTTCAACAAAGAATGACATATCGTTGTTCCCTAGTGGAATACTCAACATGGACACCGTTGTGGCCATATCATAAACTACTTTATTCCGTGCTCTTGGTATTTGCTCAAATATTATCTTCTCAATGTACTCCTTCAAAGAATTAACCATCCTTTTGTATGGAAGAAGTTTCTCATCTTTTACCTTGTATTCATCTGTGACTTGTTTTATAAGGAGAATTGAATCACCAATGTAATTGACTCATCTGATATCCCATTTGATGGCTAGCTTTATCCCTGTGATGATAGCTTCATACTCTGTTATATTATTCGTGCATAGGAACCTGAGCCAAAATTCTTAGGGAATCAAGTCTCCTTAGGAGTAATTAACACAACTCTAACACCTGAACCATGAAAGGTAAAGGAGCCATCAAAGTATAGTTGCCAAATGATAGATTCCTCAAGGTACATGATGGATGCATCTAGTAGTTCTAGACTCAAAGTTTGGTACCTAGTAGTGGATCTTCTTCTAGTTGATATGCTAAGACTTGTCCTTTCACTAACTTTTGATGTACATATTCAATGTCAAACTCACTTAACAAGATGATCCAATTAGCCATCTTTCCTGAGTGTGGGTTTGACAATAAGTATTTTAGTGGATCGACCTTCAAAATAAGCTTGAATTTATTGTTGAGCAAATAGTGGCGTAGCTTTTGGAAAGAAAACACTATGGCTAGGCAAGCCTTTTTGATCTATAGATAGTTGAGCTCATATGCTATCAATGTTATGCTCAAGTAGTATCAAGTTTTTCCTTCTGCTCTTTATCATATTGGGCCAACAAAGTGCCCCAATTGCAAAATGTGTAGTAGAAATGTAAAGCAACAAGGGTTCTCCTGTCATGGGTGACATGAGAACAGGGGGCTTAGCCAAGTATTCTTTTGGGAAAGCAAACACTTGTTGTTGTTCTAGCCCCCAAATGAAATTAACATATTTCTTAAGAAGATGCAAGAATGTATGATATGATATTTGTCTCTAGTTGTGAAATAAACCTTCTAATGGCCTGAATTTTCCCTTGTACGCTACGTAGTTGTTTAATATTTTTAGGAGGCATTTTTGTGATAGATGTGACCTTTTAGGTTCACTTCTATTCTGTTTCTTGACATAATGAATCCTAGTAATTTCTCAAATAGCACACCAAAGACACACCTTTGAAAAGATACACTTTGCAAAATCTATGGGTGCTCCTCTGAGTTATAGATTTAGCTAGTATATCATCTACGTAATCTTCCATGATGTCACTTATCATGTCGTGAAATATTATAATCATCGCCGTTGATATGTAAAACCTACATTCTTAAGGCCGAAGGGCATGACTTGGTAGCAGAATGTCCCCATGGGGTTGTGAAAGTTGTCTTGTGTTGATCTTCCTTTGCAATATTTATCTAATTATAACCTAAGAATCCATCCATGAGTGATAACATCTCATAACCAGCAATAGAATTGATGATCATGTCGATGTTAGGAGAGGAAATTCATCCTTAGGACAAGATTTGTTAATATCTCTAAAATCAGTACACACTCTAATACCGACTAGATTTTTCTGAACTGGTACCACATTAGAAATCCACTCTAAGTAGTCGATAGGCCTGATGAAGCCTACTTCTAATAATCTTTCTAGCTCTACCTTTACCAAAGCAAGGTGATGCGAGGATGCATCTTCCAGAGCTTTTGTTTGATGGGCTTGGCGTCGGGTGTACAACAAGATTGTGCACCACTAATGCGGGGGATCAAGTTCGGGCATGTTTTTGCGTAAGACCAAGCAAAGATATCTACATATTCTCTCAAAATTCCTGTAAATGTTTTTCTTCTCTTGGTGAGTGAAGCTCCCAACTTAACTATTCTAGGTAGCTCCTTTGTGTCAATGTTAACATCTATTGTATCTTCCACTAGTAGCTTTGAATCGTCCTTTATGCGCGTAGGATTGGGAGGAGATTGAGATCCTCCTCTACCAAAGGTGGTTTAGGGAGATCCTTGTCTTTAGGTGGGTACACTATCTTATCCATAGGTTGTTCTGCATGTTTGTCCACAAGCACCTCAAAGAGGTTTTCACTATAGGAGTTCCCCTTTTTCTTTCTACAAGGATTTTCTGTAGAACTCTTGCCTTTGCTCACTTTTTTACTTAAGTGTTCACACAACTCTACCTCCTCTTTGAATTATGTGCATGAATTGAGCTAAATCTATAATCCTTTCTTGTGATCATTTATTAGAATGTTCTCTCTGATGCCCATGAATTCACCAATGGCCTCATCATTTGAAACACATCAATAGGTATGTGTTGTTGTTAATCCCAATTCATAAGTGATGGGTAGATGAGGTTTAATGTTTGAGTTATAGGGGATACGATGGGTGTAACAGGGGTTATGGTAAGGATAGCCATGTTAGAGAATAGGTTCGTAGAGGCGAGGTCTTCGTAAAGACTACACCAGAATATGTTTTGCTTTTAATTCATATAAACTATCCTCACTCTCAGAAGAAGCATACTCATTATCTAAAGGGTGAGACTCATATAAATGGATGTCAATACCTAATTTACCCATTATACGGCTTCGTTAGCATATCCGTAGGGTTCTCCTTTGTATGAATTTTCTCCAACTTCAGTTGCCCATCCTCCAATACCTGTTGTATGAAGTGATATCTCAATTGAATGTGTTTCATTCTAGAATGAAACACTAAGTTATTTGCTAGATGAATTGCACTTTGACTATCATTGTACAATCTGCAATCCTCTTGCTCCTTTCCCAACTCTTCCATGAACTTGTTCATCCATATCATCTCCTTGCTAGCTTCTATAGCTGCAACATACTTAGCCTTTGTAGTAGACATGGCCACAACCTTCTACAATCTAGAAATCTAGCTAACTGTTGTGCCACCTACTGTGAAAACATATCCAGTGGTGCTCCTCCTACCATCCAAATCACCAGCCATGTCTGAATCCACATAGCCATGTAAAGAAGTATCTGAACCTCCATAGCATAACTGCATCCTGGATATCCCTCTCAAGTGCTTGAGAATCCATTAGACTTCTCTCTAGTGCTCTTTACTTGGATTAAGCATAAATCTACTCACAACTCCCACTACTTGTGCAATGTCTAGTCTGGTATAAACCATAACATACATCAAACTCCCAATTGTTGAAGCATACTGAGAACTAGTGTCTTGTACTCAGCCTCCTCATGTGATGTAGGACATTGATATTTGCTCAATTTGGAGTGTCCAACAATAAGTGTACTTACAGATTTTGAACTTTGCAAATTAAACCTTTCCAACACCTTATTGATATAATGCTCTTGAGACAAATACAACTTCCTATTTTTCCTATCTCTGTGAATTTGCATGCTAAGGATTCTCTTTGCAACTCCCAAATACTTTATTGCAAATGTGTGAGCTAGTTTTTTTCTTTAAGCTCATAAATGTCATGCATACTACATCATGCAATAAGCATATCCTCCACATACAGAACAAAATAATATAGCTCTCATTTCCAATCATCTTGAAATAAACACAATGGTCAGATTCACATCTCAAATAACCATGCTCATGTATGAAACTATCAAACCTCATATACCATTGCCTTGGAGCTTGCTTGAGCCCATATAGGCTCTTTTTCAATCTACACACAAATTTCTCCTTACCCTTCACTTCATACCCAAGTGGTTGATTCATGTAAATCTCTTCCTCTAAATCACCATGAAGAAATTTCATCTTGACATCAAGTTGCTCTAAATGCAAATCCTCTACTGCAACTAAACTCAATACAATATGAATAGAAGTCATCTTAACAACAAGAGAAAATATTTCACCAAAGTCAATACACTGTTTTCATGCAAATCCCTTTACTACAAGCCTTGTCTTATATCTCTTTTGTCCACCCTCTTCTTCCTTGATCATGTAAACCCACTTGTTCTATAATGCTCTTTTACCTACTAACAACTTAACCAAATTCCATGTCTGGTTCTGCTCTAAGGATTCCATCTCCTCATTCATGCCATGCTCCCACTACTTGTGGGCTTTATCCTGCATTGCTTCTTCAAAGCTTTCGGTTCACCACTATCAGTCAATAATAAATAAGACAAGGAAGGTGAAAATCTTTCTGGAGGTCTACTTACCCTTTGTGACCTTCTTACACATATTTGGGGTGTTGGAGGATCAATCTTCTCATCATGTATATTTGTATCTACTTTTGACAATGACTGATGTCGGTCACCTTCTGTCGAAGCCGGTTTGGCTAATAGACGTTGGTCTGTCTCTTCTGTAATCAACGCCGGCACAAGGGACCGATGTTGATAAGGGGTAAACCGATAATGACATTCTTTGTGTAAACTCGTAGGTGTTAATTTTAAATATGAGAGTACATTTTCATCCACAAAATTCTCCACCGATTCACCTTTGGGTACCAAAACTTGATCCCTGTACATTATTTTTTCATTCCAATCAATGTCATGACTCTTAATTATCTTAAAACCTTCTAAATCCCAAAATTGGAATATGAAATCACTAGAGCCATAACTAATGAAAGTACATATTTTAGATTTAGCATCTAATTTCTTTTTATTATCCTTATCAATATATAGAAAAGCTTTTGAGCCAAATACTCTAAGAAAGGAAAGATTTACCTCTTTTCCAGTCCAAGCCTCTTCTAGTATTCCACCATTCAGTGCACTTGAAGGTCCACGGTTAATCAAATAAACCGATGTGTCTACTAGTTCCGCCCAAAACTGTAAGGGAATCCAACATGTATCCTCATGCTTCTAGCACGTTCCATGATTGTCCTATTCATTCTCTCTACAACACCATTCTCCTGTGGTGTTCTAGGAACCATCCTTTCTCTGTGTATTCCATTTACTGAACAATAATCATTGAAAGCCTTGCTACAATACTCACCACCATTGTCAAATCTAAGACACTTTAACTTTGAATTT
The DNA here is from genome assembly GCA_018340775.1 of Taxus wallichiana var. yunnanensis. NCBI lineage: Eukaryota > Viridiplantae > Streptophyta > Pinopsida > Cupressales > Taxaceae > Taxus > Taxus wallichiana. The sequence continues at coordinate 22,227,230 of CM031242.1, read as the reverse complement.
GATTCATTTTCCACAAGGGATTTCCATCTTTTAAATTTTTAAAAACATCATATTTACGATTAATACAATAAAATCATACCTTTCTTGTGGAATCATCAATGAAAGTAACATAGTATTAGGATCCTCCATGAGAAGCTACCTGGGCTGGTGCCCACACATTTGAGTGTATAAGGTTCAATTTATGTTTCTTCTTTGTTGCCCCAACTTTGAGAAATCTTACTATCTTCTGCTTTCCAAAAATACAATGCTCACAAAAATTAAGATCTACATGTTTTAGATCGGATAACTTATCCTTTGCCTTTAAGTTTCAGATTCCCTTTTCACTCATATGGCCTAACCAATTGTGCCACATTCTTATATCTGAATCTAAAGTAGATAGAATAGAAAAGGAATCAGTAATACATGCAGACAAATACAATGATCCTACCTTCTTACCTCTTGCTACAACAAGAGATCCCTTGGTAACTTTCCAAGATTCGGCTGTGAGTGTAACCATGCAACCGGGCCACGCAATTGTCCTACAAAAATCAAATTTCTTTTGAGGTTTGAAACATACCTCACATCTTTTAATATCCATGTATTTCCATTATGTAATTTAAGATGAACTTCACCTCTACCAGTAATATTGCATGGTTCATCATATCCTAAATAAACATGCCCAAAATTACCCTAGACATAATTTCTGAAATAGTCTTTATTAGGGGTTACATGGAAAGAAGCTCCTGAATCTAAAACCCATGACTTAATTTTATTATCTAAGGAGAGAATTAGGGCATCTTCCATTACCTCTTTTGCAACAACATTTGCCTCTTTACCTTTTTCTGGTACATTCTCTTTGTTTTCCTTGAACCAACAATCCTTCTTTACATGACCTTTCTTTCCACAATTCCAACAGATTATACCTCTACCTCATGGATTTAGATATGTAATTCTTAGACTTTGATTTCCCATTATTCTTGCTCTTGGATCTCTCCTTCTACCTTCCCCTATTTTCTACATTCAAAGCATTCCCAGATGATGATTCTCCTGTACTTTTCCTCCGTTTATACTAACTACATAATCAAAATTTAAAACATTAGTAGTAGACGTTGTATTACTAACAACCATTACCAAGTTATCCCAACTATCTGGAAAAGAGCATAATAATAAAAGTGCTTTCAATTCATCCTCAAATGGAATACTAACTGATTTTAATTAAGTTACAATAGATCATAAATCATTCAAATGACTTGATGTAGATCCACCTTCTTACATCTTTAATTTAAACAATTTTTTCATCAAATAAAATTTATTTGAAGAACCTGTGTTTTTCATATAGATTTGCTAAAGATTTCATCAACTTTACCATAGATCCTACTTCAGTAATATTCGAAGCCACGAGATGTTGTCAGGCTCAATCTTATAGATCCTAGAGTTATTCTATCAAGGATTTTCCATTCTTCATCGATCATCTTTGTAGGTCTTGCCTTCTCATCCAACTATAAGTATAAATCTTTCTTATACAGATAATCCTCCACCTGCATATTCCATAATAGATAGTCATGACCATCAAATTTATCTACTCTGAATTTTCCTTCTTCTCCCATTGTTTTGCTCCCACTCGATCTGAAATCCCTTTGTGAGTAAATCTCAACACACACAACCCTCAATCAAATATGCTCAGATACCAATTTTTGGGGTTAGCACACTGTCAGTTGTACACATATATTAATCAGATATGAGCATAAAATTAATAAATATGGAAATAAAATAAGAAGAAACAATACACAATATTTAACGTGGTTCACTTGAGTTTGGGCTAAATCCACAAAGAAACAACCAATTTATTATCACATAGGAAATACAATGAAGATTTGAAATCTGCCACACCTTTTGGATGTCTTGTACTTTCTTCTCCACAAATTTCTCTTTTCTCTCCAAAGGAAACTTCTCTTAATTCTCAATTGAATTCTCTCTCTTCTAAACCCTAGCTTTATGTTTATATATGCATCTACAATCTTAGGGCACTTTAGCCATACAATTACAACCATTAGATTCACTTTATAACTAAAGATAGATCTAATTCTCGCAACTTAATTATAGTAGACACACACAGGAAACCGATGCCGCTTAGCCTTAACCGATGTCGGTTAGCCCTAATTGATGTCGTTTCCTCCTTGCTTGACCGATACCAATCCATGTGTGGTCGAGGTCGTTTCATCAACCAATGTTGGTTCTTTGTGTATTCAAAGAAGTCTAAAAAAGCATGTCAGTGAAGCAATTAATCTCCACAACTCAACAATAGGGGATAAGGCGGGTGTAACAGGGGTTATGGTAAGGATAGCCATGTTAGAGAATAGGTTTATAGAGGTGAGGTATTCGTAAAGACTACACCGAGAATCTGTTTTGCTTTCATTTTCGGACAAACTATCCTCACTCTCAAAAGAAGCATACTCATTATCTAAAGGGTGAGACTCATACAAATGGATGTCAATACTTGATTTACCCATTATATGATGAGGTATTGAAATATCTTCTAACGGGCCTTGTTCTTGGTGGTTGCAACCACGTCCTTAACATCTCATAGTAAGCATGATTTTGTTATGAATAACATACATAGATGACTTGTAACACAAAGCCATTTCATCATCTTGAGGATGAAATATAATATCGTTGAGAATTCTTTCATCTTCTAGAAATCCACCTGAAGTGAAATTGTCGAAAGGGCAATTCTCCCTTGATCTTTGGAATTTATAACATGGTCTACCATGTGCTTGGGTTGATAGCAGAATGTTTTGAACCATAAGGGCCTGTTGAAGATTATACTCTCCACAGTTGTTGCCTATGACTTTCATCTCCCACGTAGCAAAAGGAGATTCGATGTAGATGCACTATTATCACTAAGAGTCAGGGTGTCCGAATCCACTCATGAAGCGAGGGCCTGGGACTGGACATGAATAACAATCTCCGTAGAGGGACACTCGTAGATAGTGGGAAAATAACCCGACAATGCTTTGCAATGAGCAAATGGTTGGGGATCCCCTTGTATAATAAGTTTTTGTCCTTAATGCTATAACTTTAGACATTGATGATACGTTGATGACACAACCTGCATGGTGTGAATCCATGGGCTACGAAGCAAGATGTTGTAAGGGAGTTCTAGGTCCAAGACATGGAAGTTCATATCATGGGTTATGGGACCAACTTCCAATAGAAAGTTATCATTCCGGTGATCATCGTTATTCATTGTCATACGCCTTTATCCCGATGACATTTTCTCCAAATCAAACCTTACAGGCAACCTAGTTGTGAACTAGTTTAAGAGTACAAATGTTAAGACTCGATCCATCATCCAAAAACACTCTCTTGACTTTCTATTTTTTATTATTACTTCAATATGTAAAGGAAGGTTATGGGAGGTGTTTTCGATTAAAGTTCTCTGTAGGACTAAAGGTTATGTGTCTACGCAAGAGCGATTTGCGCTACCATGGCCTGTAAATGCATTGGGTCAACATCAATAGATACTCCTAATCCCTGTAAGGTTTTGCAAAGTATATCCTTGTGAAGGTTAGAAATCTTTAGAAGTTATAAGATTAAAACATTAGTTGTAGTCTTCTCTAGTTGATCTAACACATCATAGTGACTCTCTTGAGGAGGAGGGGGAGTAGGTTTGGATATAATAAGGTGAGCTCATCGAGTTGCCATGACACACTCTCTTGTTTTAATTCTAATCATATTAATTTTCTCAACAAGTGGATCAACACAACCTATCAAGGCATCAAAATGGTCTTTTTTAACACATAATTAGCATTTTTATTCTGAGACGATTTTCCCAATCTGGATTTTAATTTTCTTCATGATTGGGAAAAGGCTCTTTAAAGATCCCTAAGTTTGTGTTTAGAGATTTGGTAGCGACAACAGAGTCTACTTCTATATCACCACTATCGACTAGGTCTTGAATGTAGTGTTTTAATCTTAAACACTTGTTAGTTTTATGACCCTTTACACGGTGAAATCCAAAACATTCATCATCCCTAAACCATGATGGTTTAGGTGCGTCGTCCCCGTAGGGTTGTGTTTCAGGGTACTTAACCATGTTAATGGCCTCTAATTGTTTTAATATGGACGATATTGATTCAGATAGAGGTGTGAAAGTATGTCGTTTATACTCCGTAGGTGGATTTCCCTTTGCAAGCTTCGAGGCCATGTGGTTTTGAGAAACTTGTACTCACTTAGAGTCTACTATCCCATCACTTATTATCAACAAAATTTGGATTTTTCGTTAGATTTGGAATCGTTATGATTGCAGGAGAAAGGTTTTAGAGCCCCCCTAGCTAACAAAACTTTTACAATTTGACTCCCTTTTTTTATTACCTCTTCAAATGTGTTATCATAATGCATTTGCAAGTGGAACGTAATGTATGGATGGAGGTTGGGAACAAGCATGCTTATTAACTATTTTTGGGTATGGAGCAAGGAAAATGACTACCTAATCCTCTCCATCGTTGTAAAAATGCAGTGAATTTTTCGTTGTTTCATTTTTTTGCATTACAGAGATCTAACATGGTAACACCACTCTCTATAGTAAAAGAAAAGTTACGTACAAAATGTTTAGCTAATTCTAGCCATTTGGATATAGATCCCTTGGGGATGCGTATAAACCATTCTAACGCATGTCCTCCTAAACTCGTGGGAAGAGGCGTATAAGATAATTGTCAGTTGAATGTAACCTCTTAGCATGCCATATAAAAATCTTTAATATGGTCATGGGGTCACCTTTTCCTTTATACTTGTCAAATTTTGGAAAATCAAAGTGTTGTGGGAAAGGTACCTATAGCATGGCCCTATCAAATGGATAAGGGCACAACTCATTGAACTGGTATTTCTTATTGTTACCAATTTTACCTTCTTGTAATGCTAGAAGGGCGTTCTTCATAGTGGACCACTCTTGATTGAAAAGTGGGTCTTGCGTGGGTGGCATAGGTCTATACGTAGGATTAAATCTAGGTGTATTCCCACCCCTATTCTCTACGAGAATTTCTTCATAAGGGTCTCTTTGTGTCTCATGTCGAGGAGTGTTTATTTGGAACTCATGAAACAAAGCTTTAGGTTTTACCTTCGATATAGCTTGTTTCACAAGTTTTCTTTGCTCCTTGTGTTTATGCGAAGCCAAACTTGTCAATCGGGCAAGTGAGGACTTAGACCTATTGTTATAACATCACCTCTTGAATAGCTACTTTGTGAGAATATTCATTAGGGGGAGGTTACGCATGATGAACATGTTCCTCATTATCTTCACAACGTACTCTAATAATAGGTACCCAATAATCTCCATCATTTTCAAAAGGTATCTCCTCATTATTCTATCGAGCAAAAGTAGAGGCATGACCTGGGTTTAATATTTCATTAATAGTACGATGAGGTCGGTCTACTTATTCTTCTCCTCAAATCATTCCGGAAATGAGAGAAGGGTCTATTGTGGAAGGTAACTTAGCTCCTAGTTCCATAACACACATAAGAACCTCATGTTTGTTTTGAAAAATGTAATTGTCAAAATTGGCGGGATGATGCTCTACATCCATACGAGGAGAATCCTCCTCTCCACCACTATGGTCAACCATGAGATTATCCTCTAAAAGAGGGTTGTTACCTCCAAATATATCAGCTTATAATCTTCAGGATCCCATTCTTGTAGTAGGCATACCCAAAATAAGAGGTACAACGTGAAAGATTTCCACTAAGGTTTACTAAAAAGGGACCTTAGTCAAATTTTTGCAGTAACGACACTAAGTCATCACAAAAAAGGTGACTATAAAATAGCCACAAATTCAATAGGTCAATGTGAACCTAAGAACCAAAGAATAAATAATAAGCTACCCTAGCAAGGTAATATATGACACAAGTTTTTCTAGAACAATACAATGATGTACAATGCTCAAAATTCAGTCACAACAAATAGTTTACTCCCTAAGATTTTTCCAAATAGGTTTGAAACCAAATAGTGACAACACAATATCACCAGTTAGGTCAAGTTTGAAACAAACAAGGCCTAAATGATAAGAGAATGTTGACGCGACATTTTAACAAGATATACTAAAAACTAGTTTGTAAACACTAACAAAGTCTAAGTTTTGGAAAATGAACGATAGAAATGTGTGCAGCGTAACAATGTTATTTGGACACGTAATCAAACTTTGCGAGAAACCAAGATTTTAGTATCAAAATGGCGTTATAGCGATGCTAACAAAGTAACCTCAACACTCACAAAACTCAAGACAAGTTTAGGATGTAAAAACTACGTCTAAGTATATCAAGGAATTATTAAGCGTGCGAGCAACGTAACGATACAATATAGAGATTTAGGCCAAGTTTCACAATGGAAACAAGACGTAAATATCACAATTGTATGGCTATAATGTGGGCAATGTAATAACTCAAAAGAAGTCAGTGATAAGACAACCTAACTATAATGATAGTAAGTCTCAATATGGGTTGTGAGACAAGAGGGGCTACTAGAACTTGATGACGTACCATTCACACTTTCAACTCTTGCATTCCGACATTGCAACATGGTCATGTAAGAAGACTACAAAAGTGGTGGACATGATTATTTCTAGTAGGTATCCGTATATGTTGTTTTCTTTTGTCCCCAAAATGGACAACAAGAAAACAAAGGTGTAAACCAAGTGGTGTTGAAAAATACTTGGTGTAACTTTGAGAGTTTGACCTTGTCTTAGGAAAAGTGAAAAACTAGGTTAAAGTAACACTAAATATATTTTGTGATGAAAATTCACGCGGTTTCAACTTTAAGAGATTATTTCCCTTGTTTGAAAAATAAGAGTTTTAATCTAACAAAGTTGTCACTTTATGAGAGCTCTCAAGTATACTATCTAAGAAAAAATTGGCTCCAAACCGACAAACTTTCCTAGGGGTTCTCTCTCTATGTGTCACAAGTTTACTTTTGCGAGCTTGGTTTACCAAGGTTTCCCAAGGAGTGTTCTCGACTTTACTTTACCCTTTTCTAATACAATGAGCAACTAGTGTGTTCAATTGTATTATCATTGGGGTCACAATGGAAATAACTTTGACTCTAATCTTTCAAGGCGTACTAGTCAATTCGGTAGTGTGGAGCACTTTCCTATTTTGTTCACAAGGTTCCCTCTTGCATGAACTACTTTAGGGTTCTTATGACCACCCCCATTGTTGTAGCTTAAGGCTTATGCCAAAGGGGTTATGTCCTAGTTTAAAGCGGATGAGCTATAGCTCTTAACCGAAACTTGCAATACGGTGTTTTGAATTTGTGTGTTGGTGTGTTTTTATCTTTTGGATTAAGCAATTTGGTTTAGACTGCTATTGGATACCTACAACACACGTGAATGTTAGAATTTGGTTTGAAGAGAGCCCTTCTTTCTTTGACAAGTATTTTAGGTCCTTCACACAAATGGTTAGTAGTTCAAAAAGATTCACAATATCATAGAAAGATAGCAATGAAAAGACTTGTAAATCAACTAGCTACCATCAAACTTTATAAAAACAAGGTTTATTCCCAATTAATCCAAGTGCTTCTTAATGAAAGACTAAAATTGCTTTTGGTTCCCAAGATCACACTAGGTGCAAGGGAAGAGCATACACAAATTTTAGCCTTGATTATTTATCAAGTGAAAAAGCTCTTAAACTAAAAGATCAAGTACATGTCAAAATGAAAATTTATTCCCTTAAGCAAAAAATGAATGATGATTGTTCCTACTTACTCCCAAGAAGAAAAAAGTGGTTTAGAGGTGCTTTTGATTCTCAAGATCACACTAGGTGCAAGAGAAGAGCATACACAACCCTATTCCAAACTCAAACAAAGTATGAAAACATAATCACTCATCAAACCCTAAGCCAATTTAATCAAAAATCCCTTATCAAATCCTAAGGAAATTTTGTTAGGAATATTGCTCTAAAATTTGAAAATTGACAAAAACAACAGCTAAAAACCTTTTAAAAATAACAAAGATCCTAAAAAAAAAAAATGAAATTTTGAAGTTTAAGAAAATTTTACATTAGTGCATGGGCACACTCTTTAGTGCATGGGTGCACTCTGAGAGCATGGGCGCACCTAGTAGTGCACAGGCACACACAATATTGCATAGGCACATCCTCTATCAATTTTACATAGTCAGTGATGCACATGCATGTCCAATGAGGCGTAGGCGCACCCAATGATGCATATGCACAAGTTACACTCAGAGACCAAAATCCAGTGTTGCACAGGTGCACCCAATAGTGCACAAGCGCACCCTTTCTGTAGATGCTCAAAATATGAGTTTTGAAGAGAATTTCTTGAAAAAGATCAAAACTTTGGCATTTTGAGGAGATTTTGATAAGGCTTCGCCTCCTTATATTCTACAAATAACATGAAAACACAACTTCTACTTATAATCTAGTTGAAACAACTACTTAGCTTGAAAATTGATCTATAATTTTTTGAAAATTACAATAAAACTTTGAAATTAATCTAAAAATCTTGAAAGTACTCTAGAAAGCTTGAAATTAAACTAGAAAACTTGAAATTAATCTAGGAAACTTGAAACTAAGCTAGAAAACTTGAAATGAAAAACTTTGAAACTAAGTTAAAAAGCTTTAAAAATTGAATGCAATGGGGTATTCTCCCACCGGGCGTGCCAAATGAAAACACCCTAAACTTTACAAAGCAAATTGCATGACTAACTAAGGAAGGCTATCACCTTTTCCATTTCTAGTCAAGACTCTAAGTCTAGGAATGTAACACTAAAGATAAAAGCTTAATGGAATGCTTAACTAACATGAATATAATTCAAAATCTAACTAATCATGCCTACTAATATGTTAAATTTCCTAACATGGGCCACTCCTCCCCAATGTGAAGGGAAGTACTTTGTGTTTGTTTAATTTTATGTTTACTCATCATTTGATTACTTGCAAGTACTATAGTACTTTTAGTATTTTAAATTGTCAGTTTGTTTCATCATTTTTACCCCTTTCTATTTTATTTTATCATGCATTCCTTAGATAGAAGAGTTTTTAGGAATAATATTTGGTTAAATCTTTAAGTTAATACATGTTTAATCCCATTTTTAATTGTGTTTTGTTCTAATAGCCTTAGACATCGCATACTGGTTTGAAAATCATTAAAAATTAAAGTATGAGTATGAATGACACTCATTACTTTTTGGCGCCATTATCAAGAATTCTAAGGTGTTATCAAAGATCAAGGTCCTAGCTTACACACTTCCTGATAACCTGGTAAGTTTCCATTTAGAAATCTCTTTTCCATACTCTTTCTTTTGAAATAAAAGGTCTTGTGGTGACAACAAGACTCTTTTATGTGCTTTTGAGTATGTGGAACACAATAATTAGTTAAGCACTTATAGTTAGGAGATTGTTATTAAGCATGATAGGATTTTATGTTTAGACCTAGAGATCATAGAGGTAGATTTGTTAGAGTAAACTTGAAACCCCCCTCAAAATCAACATGTGGAACAACTTGATCAACAAGGAAGGATGGTTGATGGAGTGGAAAATCCCAATGGTGAAAACAATAGAAACCCCAAAGAGGAAGGAAATTCTCCTATGATTATTAAAACAAAGAACAAGAAAACCACATATCCCTTAATCCTAGGATGCCAATGGTTAGCCATTGTTAAAGCTCTCATTGATTATAGAACATGAAATATGATAATTACAAATGGCCACAATTTAAGGAAATTATCTATATATAATGTTGGAAAACCTTTCACCACTTAAAACAAACAATGGTGGAAGGATGATTGAGAGGAACTGGAGGATGTTGTTTCCTCATTAGACATGGTATTAATACAAGAACACTCAGAACATATCCAAAATTGGGATTCTTCTGAACTTCAGTCACAACTATTGGAGATAAAGGAAGATATGATAGATGAAAACATGTAACCAATAATATGTCCTTTTGCAAGGAACATATATCGGACTTAGTGTATCTTCCACAACATCACTGAAATCCACAGACTGTTGCCTTGTAAATTCCCCTTGAGTTCATTATTGAGAGAATACCTAGTGGTATATTCTCTCCACCTAGATACAAAACAACTACCTATTTTCCCGAGAAAACATTGGTAATTAATAGTTGGATGTCTAGTCAAGAGGAAGATACCCTATTCAAGATTATATGCTCTCATCCTCAAGCTTTTTCTTAGGAATACAGTGATATGAAAGGTGTTCATCCCTGCATTTGCACACATCACATTTATACAACTAATTTTGGACTAGTTAGTAAAAGTCACATAGGAGGATTAACCCTACCTTAAGAGACATTACAAAGACGGAGATTGAGAAACTTCTTCAGGTGGGATTTATCTATCTAATTTTAGATAGCTAACGAGTCTCCCCGTTGGTTATCATACCTAAGAAAAATGGTAAATGGAGAGTCTGTGTGGATTATAGGGAGTTGAACAAAGCAACACATAAAGACTATTTCCTTTACCTTTCATTGACCAAGTTTTGGATAATCTATTCGGGAAGAGGTATTTTTCATTTCTAGATGGCTTTAGTGGATACAATCAAATCATGGTGGCACTAAAAGACTAAGACAATACCACATTCACTTGCCCATGGGGGACATTTGCTTATAGAGTTTTACCTTTTGGATTATGTAATGTTGACCTACCACTTTTCAGAGAGCCATGTTAGCAATTTTTGTTGATCTTACTCATGACTCGTGGAAATTTATATGGATGATTTTATAGTTTATGGAACAAAATTCCAAGAGGCAATAGATAATTTGGACAAAGTACTCTCTAGATGTGAGAAACATCAATTATCTCTAAACCATGAGAAATGTCTTTTTATGATGGAACAAGGGATAGTCTTAGGCCACTATGTTTCAACTGAGGAAATTAATGTAGACCTAGATAAAGTCAAGATCATTGTGCAACTTCCATTCCCCAGGAACATGTTGGTGTATATGACTAGACTTGTCATCATTCAACGTCTTTTCCACCTAATTGGTTAGTCATCTCACTTAGTGAGAATAGGTCATAGGTTGAATAGGTCAATAGGGTTGTGTACATGTGTCATGCACAAGAGTTACACAACACTCCTATATGTACCCCTTATTTTTTATTTATGAGCATGATCCCTATTAGCAGATCTAACATTCTAGTTTGTGGACTTTTTTGTTGGTTTTCGTGTGTTTTGGTACATGCGGGAGTTTTTTTGGAGTTTTCAAGGGTTTTCCGGCTAAACGGTCAAGTTACAACTACATTTGGAGGATCTGCTAAATCTAGAGGTTTGTTCTTCAATTCGGTTTTTAATTGTTTTTAATCAAAAGTGAATTTCTTTTTAGAAAAGTCGTAGTTTTTTCGTAATTTGTTTGTAAGTGATTTTTTTTTAGAATTTTGGGTTTGTTGCCTTGTTTTCCCTCCTTTGCATTCTTGAACTCCGGTTTTTGGTTTTGCCTTGAGCTCTATCTCTTGGGTCATTTTTACTTTGCCTTATTTATATCTTACTCTGGACATGGGGTCTCGCTTTATTCGTGCTGCTTTGTGCATTGTTTTGCTCGGCCCATTCGGGCCGATCTCGTGAGCGACTCCTTGTGCTTCTTGTTTGGTTTTGTCCGATCGAGTTTTTGACTTGTTGGTTATCCATCAAGCTCTTGGATGTATTTTTAACTCTACATAGTTCCTTGCTTAGCCATATTTAACTATGCATAACTCTTGGTCACATTAAGCTCTACATGTTTTTTTGGATTTTCTCTCCGTATTTGGGCGTTTCAAACCCGCACAGGATTTTTCACCTCTCACGACACCGAGTCTCACGCGCCACCATCTTTGCATAACCAAACCGTTGGCTCTTTCCCCTATCGACCAATGGAAAACCTCCTTTGCCCCGAGATCTACACCGCTTATCTCTCCCTCTTACCTATGCTTCCTCATTATCTTCTCGAGGCCCTCACTGCATTCATCCGCCTTTTCATCACTTTACCTGCATTTTCGGTTTACGGGTGATTGTATTGTATTTTGATATCCAAGATTTTATTAATGATTTCGACATTTTATTTTGAAAGGGTGTGTTTTATTCCAAGTTTTATATGGCGGGGTCTTAATTCGTGGGAGACTTTTATTAGTTCCTGCCTATGGCAGGAATACTATAGTTTTCAGTTCAATGAAATAATTTTTGTCAATGGACCAATCACAAATGATAATTTTTTTGCCTATGTCAAATTTTCTAATGTATAAACTTTGAATTGACATATTTACATAAATATAATTTCACATAAATTAATTTATTAGAATTTTGATTGGTGAGAAAGGGAGATTTGACAATTTTTTCCCCTTATTGAGCTACAGGTTTTTCTATTTTTTTAAGCCAAAAAATTGTAAATGGCCAAGTGGCCTGGCATTTATTAACCCTTGTCAATTTGTCAATTCATTTAATTCCATGTGTCCCATTGAAATAGTAATAGCATTTATTTACATTGTTCTTATTTATTAAATGTCAAATCTTATTTATTTACATTGTTCTTATTTCTTAAATGTGGCAAATTTTATTTATTAATTTCTCCCAAACACAATAATTTTCTCCATGCAACCAATCATGGTTAAGAATTTTTTCACTTTCAATAGTTATCAATTTTAAATAACATTTAAATCATTTTTTAAATAGGCATAAAATCTATTAAATTTAATTTTCTTGAATTTTTACAATCAACATATCACTTAAGCAATTGCTAAAATACAATTACATCTTTGTAGCATGAATGGCGGGAATTAGCGCTTCATGGTCTTGTTTGAAAGTGAAATTTGTGGTAGACTTTTGTTTAAAAGTGAAATCTTTTATTAAGTTTGACTGGTTTTTTTAATGAAGTATGGTTAGATTTTAAAAAGGTGGCTTTATTTTCTTTTAAGTGTCTTTTAATTAAAGGGGGCTCTTTTATCGTGTGGTCTGTGTGCATTTTAAAAAGGGCTAGGTTTTAATATTAAGGTAGTTTTTTGGGGTCTTATTTAATTTTAAGATTTAATCTTTTAGTATTAATTAGATTTTAATTAAATTATAATCTAATTTAATATATTTTAAAAGTAATTAATTAATTTTAATTACTTAAAGAGTTTTATTAATTAATTAATTGATTAATTTCAATTAGCTCTTTTTCAATTGCATTAGTAATATTAATTTGTTAAATTAAATTACGGTTATTATTGTTTCTTAGTGCCTTTTTTGTTTTTTTATTAAACTAAGTTTATTGACATTTTTGAAGTATGATTTATAGTGTTACTAGACGTTTTTTTTCTACTAATTTGTTTATTGAGTGTGTAGCATCCCTTTTAACATTTTTTCCCCTTTTGGGAGCCTTTGTTGCATCCTGAAGCCATTTGGACTCATTTTTTAGCCTTTTCCATATTATAATTGCTCTTCTTTGCTTATGGGTTAGTGGGCACGTTCGTCACAACCTTGCGATAAGAGAGCTTCCTTTCCTTCTTGCTTACTTTTTGTGCTTGTTTCGTTGCGCACACCCAAGCATATTGTGGTCTCCACGCTTGTGTGATATTTTGTTAATTACAAGTTGAGTGACCAATCGTCTCACATCACACGAATACTTGGGTGTAATCAACGCACTACTTATAAAGTGTTAATCAAGGGGGTGTTCATTGTGTGTGGTTCTTTGTTTTTCACTATTTTTCTTTGCCTACCGCTTATCTGCTATGGATCCTAATTTTGTTCTTTTACTTATCACGAATGGAAAGATGCCATGTCTCTTGCCTTGAGAAAACAAAAATTGTTTTGAGATAACTATGGGATTGCAAACTGAACCTAAAGAAGACGTAGAGAAATAAAAGTGGTTTTACAAATGCGATGAAGCTTTTAGACTTTTGTGTCTTTCTATATCATTGGAACTGTGCTTTTATATTAACACATCCAAATCACCCAAAGAAGTATGGGATTCCTTAGATAAAAAATTTGGGAAACAAGATGAAATGAAAGGGCATGAACTGGAAAATGAGTTTATTAGTCTCAACCCTAGCAGTTTTGAAACTCTCTAAGAATTTTTCACTAAACTCAAATATCTAAGATTACAACTAAAAAATTATGGAATTGACAAAAAGACTCACAACTCATACTTTCCGTCCTTGCAAAACTTGGTCCAAACTATTCAATTTTCGTCTCTACCTTCCATGCTACAAAAAGAGCACTTGGTGTAAGTTGGACTATGCCCTCCTTTGATGAGTTTATTGTTGATTTGATTAGAGAACAAGATAAACTAATTTAAATGGGTACTCTTAGATCCACAAAATCTCATGCTCTCATTATTGGTCATGAAAAACCTAGGGTTTCAAAAGAGAAGAAGCAAAACAATAAGGATCATGAGATTAAAAAGGACAAATCCACCACAAAATCAAACTTTTCCACTTCCTCTTCTAGTTCTAAAAATCCTAAAGAACGATTCAAATGTGGGTACTGTAGTGGTAGACATGAAGAAGAAAAATGTTTGAAGAAGAAGATTGACCTCCTCATGAGTCTTCTAGAGAAGAACAACATAAGAGTTCCTCGATTCTCTCAAGCCATCTTCATCATCAACTCACGAAAGTTATAAGGAAAAAGATAATGGAAAAGGAAAGCAAAAGAAAAAGAATCAACTAAGGAAAGAACAAAAGAAAGAGCTTTAGTTACAGTTGTGTCACCTACTCCTACATGGGTGATTGATTTGGGTGCATCTCATCATATGGCCTCATTTGACATTGAATTTACTTCATTAGAGCCATGTGATATGTCTTATATTCGGCTTGGTGACAACACTTCTACACCGATTTTGGAAGAGGGTTTGTTGAAGTGAATGGTGGAACTTTCAACAATGTGCTTAATGTTCCTTCACTTTCAACTAATCTCCTTTTAGTATATCATATCACTCACCTCAGTCAGGGCATGCGAGTTGAGTTCACTCTAGATTTTGTTTATGTTAGAGAGCTTCACAATGACAATATTATTGTAATTGGTATAGTTTATCATCACAATCGACTTTAATTTTTTCTCACTTTTTTCTTCCTTTAAATTCTTCATCGGATTCACACGTACTCGAATATATTTTTGAGCTGATTTGTGATTTGTGATTTGTTATTTCGATGAATTCTCTTCTAGCTTGGTTGATTGCCATAGTGATGGGGACCCACCTCCATCATCCACTTATCATCTACCACATATTGAGGAGTTATCTCTTGATCCACCTACTTTTGGTCCTCTACAAAATTTTTAGGGAGCAAGTACTTTGATTTAGGACTCATCGGATATCGGGCACTCTTTTATACAGTTACAAGACATTCCACCTTCCTTCTTCACCGCTGCTTCGGATTCACCATCCCTTCATGGAGTAGTTGGCACTTCCACCTCACATATGGAGCATCGTTCCTTGGATAGAACCACACCTTGTCACTTCAGGGATCTTCTTCTTCACTTGATACAAGGTGGTCTTCAATACGTTTTTTGTCTTGGGAGGATGAATAGCATTCTTCATCTCTTCTCTTCTTCTATAAAGATTGCATTTGTACATGAGTACCTTATTAGGAATTTAGTTGTTGAGACTCATTTGACACATCTTTCTTAGGTTGTTTAGGGGTATCTTTTATCTCTTGTAAGTGGATGTTTTCCCTTAGGGGTTTTCCTCCATTACTTGAGATCCTTATTGTACATGGGTACCTTATTAGGCCTAGTTGTCGGGACCCATCCTTCTCCTCTTCTTCTTTTCTAGAAAGATGTTGTTTGTACATGGGTACCTTATTAGGCTTAGTAGTCAAACCCCATTGACACATCTTTCTTAGTTTTCTAGGAGATTTATCTTTTAGTTTTGACTTTCCATGACCTCTACCTTAGCTTCGATGAAGGGGGTGTTAGTGTATATGACTATATTTGTCCACCTAGTTGGTTAGTCATCTCACTTAGTGAGAATATGTCATAGGTTGAATAGGTCAATAGGGTTGTGTACATGTGTCATGCATAGGAGTTACACAACACTCCTATATGTACCTCTTATTTTTTTATTTATGAGCATGTCAGACACTTTGTTGTCTTTCTCTACTGGATTCTCGCTTTGATTCAATTTCTTTCTTATTGCGTGAAGCATTCACGACTCCATTGAAGTGTAATCGTGCTTCATGTGCACAAATTTACGAGTTGATCCTCATACTCCAATCCGATCAACTCATAAATCTATGCACATCGAGCACGGTTACACTTCAATGGAGTCGTGAACACTTCACGCAATAAAAAAGAAATCGAATCAAAGTGAGAATCCAATAGAGAAAGACACCAAAGTAAGGATTTTATTAGGACATGCAAGCTACTATAGAAGATTCATTTCTGATTTTAGTAAAATAGCCTCTCCACTATCCGCCCTTCTAATAAAAGATTCTAAATTCTAGTTTGACAACGACTTGTTAAAAATCTTTTGACATTATAAAGGACAAACTAAAAAATACTCCAGTTTTGAGAGGCCCAAATTGGAAGCTGCCTTTTCACATTCAAATTGATGCTTCTAATGAGGCAATAAGAGTTGTTTTAGGACAACAAGAAGAAGGAGAGGCAATACTTGCAATCTTTACATTAGTAAAAACCTCTCCCTAATCCGAAAGAAACTATACCATCACGAAAAAGAATTTATCGTAGTCATGTATGTAATTAACAAGTTTTTCCATTACATCATAGGGTATGAAGTAATTATTCATATAGATCATTCTTCCATTAGATATTTAATGAATAAACCTTTAGTACATGGCATAATTGTTAGATGACTTTTGCTATTACAAGAATTCAATATTAAGATTGTTGATAAATTGGGAAAAGCAAATGTGGTAGCTGATTTTCTTTCAAGGCTAACTGTTTCAAGTACAGATGAACAAGTAAATGATGATTTCCCATATGAGCATCTATTTGTAGTTTTGTCATCTCTCCTTGGTTTGTAAATATGGCTAATTACTTGGCTACAGGGAAGTTCCCATCTTTTCTCACACCTAAACAAAGAAAATAGTTAATTAAGCAAAGTGTGATGTATACATGGTTTAATGGAATGATTTTTAAATGTGGACTTGATCATGTATTACGTGATTTAACAAAATTAAGCAAAGTAATGTTAAACCCTAAATAGGCTATTTTAGAGTCATAATGATAAATAAAGTAATAAAGTACATGAAGTGACACAAGTAATAAACAAGATGAATGAAACCCTAAGTGCAATGAAGAGTTAGAATACTTAGCTGATTTCGTAATTAATCATGGACTATGTGAAGATGGAGAATTGGTAAAACTGGAACACGAGAGGTTGTAAACTGCACGAGAAAAATGTAGAAGTGCAGAGGAAGGTTGGACCATGGTGCCTAGGGTAGTATTGGGGCACCGGGCACTAAGATCCTGTATAGAGGCCAAAGTCTACGCAGATGCTTAGAAAATGATCTTCGTAGGGTTGCTGAGTTGTTGTAATCCTTCGTTGTCTATCGCTATAATGTCACACAGTGATCGCTAATGTCACTGATAACCTGCAATAAATATATGACCTATAAAACCCCAAAACACATCAAATCCTAAAAATAAAATAATGTAAAATGGGGTTAGATTGTCCTCTTCACAACAAAGTGATATTACAACCGAGTGTTGCACTACATTTTGACCCAATGTAGTTCTACGTGTGTGTGTGTGTGTGTGTGTGTCAAAATTGTGCCTTAGGTGGCTCTTGTGTGTGTCGCACTTGATAACGAGAAATTCGTTAGATGTATAAGATGTAAATAGATGTGTACATTGAATAATGAACTTCCTCCAATGAAGTGTATGCAGAATAACCAGGATCCCTTGTCCTTAAGTGGATGCTAGATTGATATTTTGATGCTCTTGTAATGCCTTTGGATGTAAGATTAGGTGATATTAATAAATGCTTAGAGCTTGGTCCTTTAATTTGATCCCATAACATTATATTTATATGATTCCCTTGCTTTAATTTTGTAATTGATCACTAAAAGGTTGACCCTTAAGAGATAAGGATGCCCAACATCTAGAAAGGACCCAAAAGGAGTGAGCAAGATACATAGAGGTGTAGGGTGCCCAAAGGGGATGAGGGTGCATGGGAACTTGCATCCTAGCTAGAGGCTAGTGTTCGTGAGCCGAAAAGGTAAAGTATCGAGGGTCGACCGGGCAAAGAGGGATTGTTAGACCATGAAGGAGACCAGAGAGGAACCTAAGAAGCCAAATATAGTGATCAATTAGTAATTTTCTCCTTTAGGAAACATATGAATACAATGCATGTGATTAGGACCTAGAAATGTACCCAAGTACATGATTTAGTGTCTACATTATGCATGTGTGTAGTGAAGATGATATATTTGATATACTTAGAACATGTCA
Source organism: Taxus wallichiana var. yunnanensis (assembly GCA_018340775.1). Classification (NCBI taxonomy): domain Eukaryota; kingdom Viridiplantae; phylum Streptophyta; class Pinopsida; order Cupressales; family Taxaceae; genus Taxus; species Taxus wallichiana. The sequence goes on along the minus strand of CM031242.1, from coordinate 22,208,870 downwards.
TGATGAAAAGTCAAGGGGACATTATTCATCAAAAGGATGTTCCATAAAGTTCTAGGGGTTAAATAGTATTGGCCTTCTATGCATAAGGATGTCAATGTGATAAGTGTCAACCCCAACAAAAGAGATGCCTCTTCAACCTCAACTAGTTCTAAAGCCATTCGAAAAGTGGGAATTGGATTTTTTTGGATCAATTGATCCACCTTTTCAAGGGAAGGAGTATATCTTGGCAGGCACACATTACGTGTCAAAATGGGCCGATGTACAAGCTCTCCAATATGCTAGGGATGAGAAGGTAGTAGATTTCTTGTATGAACACATTTTCCAAAGATTTAGAGCACCAAGATCAATTGTCTTAGATCAGGGACCTCTGTCATGTAAAATGTGATCAAATCTTTTGTGGAAAGATATTAAGTAAGGCATGAGAAAGCATCTACATGCCACCTTCAATCCAATGGCCAAGTTGAAGTTATAAACAGGGAATTAGAAAACATTTTAACCAAAACAATATATCTCTCAAGGAATAATTGGGCTTAAAAATTACCTGAGGCGGTATGGGATTACAACACAACTTGGAAAATAACCACATGGTTTACTCCATATGAGCTGGTATATGGGAAGAAACCTATATTTCCCATAGAGTATGAGATTCAGACCTTAAGGAAAATTGTTGCATTAGGAATTGAATTGTTAGAAGCACAACAAGCAAGAATTATCTAGTTGAATGAATTGGATGAGATGAGGTTACAAGAATTACATCAAACAAAGATAATCCAACATCAAAAGAATCTATGGCATGACAACCATATCAAACAAAGGAAGTTTCAGAAAGGAGATTGGGTTCTATTATTTGACTCAAAATACAAGGACTTTAAGGGGAAGTTACAAACAAGATGGATGGGCCCATATCAAATTGATGAATTTTGTAATAACAAGACTGCATGTACTCATCCCGATCGATGGTGAAATAAGAGTGATGTTGGTTAATGGTCATAGAATACGTCTATACCAAAAACCAACATCCAAAGAAGAATTCAAGAAGATGTTACAAGACAATTCAGCTCTGAATTGCTTGGATGAGGTCACCTTGTCCAAGTTAACTCAAGGCTAAATTGATTTTTGAATAAATGGAATAAATAGGGGATGGTTGAAAACCAAAAATATCGGCCATCTTCTTGTACAAATACTCAAGAGATTAAAATATATTGTTCGTAGTCAAAAATGGTTAAAAGGGAAGTAATTATTTATGTGAGTGACATCAAGACAGGAGTAAATTATGGTGACTTTCTCGCGAGGATGAATTATGTACACACAAAGTGGAAGCCAAATCAATTTTGGATGGAATGGATTCTCAAAATGACATGGATTACAATGAATTGGAGCGCCAAAACCAACAATTGGGTAGGGAAGTAAATTATTTATTTGAGCAATTAGAAATGTTGAAAAATCAATTTGCGAAAGCTAAGGATAAACAAGAGAAAACAATATTCTTCATATGATGATTCTATTTCCAATAAAATAAATGATTCTTCTAGTTCTTGATTCTTCTAATGTTGAGCAAGAAATTTCAAATAAGAATTCTAAGGAAATACAAAACTTTTCTTAGAAAATTAAGTTACTGAATATGTAGGGGAAGTAGGAACATGAGAACAGGTTGAAACTTGGTTAACTAGTTTAGAAAGATATTTTGAATTACATAATACTAGTAAGTTTTTGAAACACAAATAACTTCTTATCAACTGAAAAATGTTGCCCTTAATTGGTGGGAAGATACATTGAGATCTGAAAAACTTAAAGCCCATAAGGTTCCATGGAATAAATTTAAAAATTTGTTTAAGAAGAAGTATTTATCTGAACATTTCTTACAACAAAGGAAAAATGAATTCCTTGATTTAAAAAATGTCATAAAGTTCCATGGAATAAATTTAAAATTTTGTTTAGGAAGAAGTATTTATATGAACATTTCTTACAACAAAGGAAAAATGAATTCTTTGATTTAAAAATGTTTAAAAACTGTCAATGAGTACAAACAAACTTTTGAGAATCTAAATAGATTTGTGCCTTTCATTTCTGGAACTGACAGAGTCGTCAAATTTATTAATGGTTTAAGAGAGGAATATAAGGCTAGTGTATGGTGTGGAAAACCTACTCATTGATGAGAAATTTGCATAAATAATCGAACAATTTGAAAAATATAAAATTGTTGTTCACCAAAAGAAATAAGATTATAAGAAAAATAATTCCAATTTCCATTTTAAAAATAGAAAAAGGCCATTCAAGAAACTGTTAAGTGTAATCATACTCAGATTAGAAATCAACAAAGGAAACAAGATTATGTTAAAACTAAACTAGAAGAAATTAAATGTTTGAATTGTGGAGGTAACCATTTTGCTAGGGGTTTTCCTCAGAAAAATAAGAGTTGGGATATGAACAAAAATTAGAAAATTGACAATAAGCGAAAGGAAGGGAACCAAAATATGAAATTTTATGTTGTTGATAAAGAAAAATCGAACCCGTAGCTATAGGAATAGTTGATGGACGGATAGTAAGACAAACATGAGCTTTAGTGGAAGAATTAGATTTTCAAATTGATAATATTGTATCTTGTGAATATTTTCATGTACTTAACTTAGGTCAATATGATGCCATTTTGGGGATGACTTGGTTAGAAAAGAATCATGCTCTTATTAACTATGAAAATAAACAAGTGTGTATTCAAGATCAATATGAAGTTACTCATATTTTGCAAGGAACTAAAAGACAACTGACTTTAAAAACTATTTATGTTGTTCAACTTAAAAGAAGTCTTAAAGAAAAATGTAAAGTTTTCTGTGTTGTGATTACTCAACAAAATGATAAACTACAAATAGATATAGATGTTCACCCAGTAGTCCAAGAATTTATGGATGTTTTCCCTTTTGATGTTGAAGAGTTACCACCTAGGAGATCTGTAGAACATGCTATTGACCTCATTCCTGGAGCTGAACCAGTGTCAAAAACACCTTATAGGCAATCTATACCTGAATTAGTTGAGCTAAAAATACAATTGACTGAATTATTGAAACAAGGAAAAATTAGACCTAGTGTTTCTCCTTGGGGTGCACCAGTGTTGTTTGTTAAGAAGAAAGATGGGACTATGAGATTGTGTATTGATTATAGACAGTTGAATAAACTAACTATTAAGAATAAATATCCTTTACCTAGAATTGATGATTTATTAGATCAATTAAATGGTGCTAAATATTTTTCTAAGATTGATTTACGTTCTGGATATCATCAAATTAGAATAAAAGATGTTGACATTACAAAAACTTCCTTTAGAACTAGATATAGACATTATGAATTTGTTGTTATTTAGATTAACAAATACTACAACCACATTTATGACATTAATGCATGATGTTTTGAGAAATTTCTTAGATGTGTTTGTGATTATTCTTGTATGATTTGGTTATCTTTTCAAGATATGTTATTTATCAGTCTTATCACATTTAAAAAATAAGCTTAAAATGGATAAGGAAGATATATATGTTGTTGATACAACATTTCTAATTTTTTAAAAATTAGTATGTGATCACTAAAAATAATATTATATGCATATCAAATGACACTTGGGGATGCCTTTGTGTTTGTATTGGAGACATCCAATACTGATTGCATCTAATATATATTTTACAAGATTAATATGTTGAAAATTTTCAACATATTTGTGATATAATATACTTTTAGTAAATTTAACAAGTGCACCTGTGTTATGTACTCCTGATTTTTCTAAGCCTTTCACTGTTGCTACTGATGCTTGTGGTTTTGGTATTGGATGTGTATTGATGCAAGATAATAGAGTTGTGTGTTTTGGATCTAGAAAATTTTTCCTACTTTGAAAATAACTATCCTACTCATGATTTGGAATTGTTAGGGATTATTCATGCTTTAAAAATTTGGAGACATTATTTGTTAGGTCGCAAATTTGTTTTGAAAATTGATCATAGAGGTTTGCAGTATATTTTTACTCAACCCTTATTAAATATGAGACAAAGAAGATGGGTAGAGTTACTAAGTCAATATGATTTTGAAATACAATATGTACCTGGTAAGGAAAATTTGGTTGTTGATGCTTTAAGTAGAAAAAGAATGTGTGCAAATGCTTTGTCCTTAGAAAGAAGTCAATTTGAACAAGAGATAAAAGATGCATTGCCTAATGATAGTTATTTTGATGAATTATATTCTGGTTTGAAAAATGGAACATCAAATATGCATTTAAAGGATAGACTTACTTCTTATTTACTTGGTGTGAATGGATTGTTGTACTATAAAGGTAGATTGTGTATTCCTAACCTTCCTAACTTAAGACAACAAATTTTAAGAGATTCTCATGATATTCCTATAGTTGGTCATCCTGGATTTCAAAAGACATACTTATCAGTTAAAAAGAATTATTTTTGGCCTAGAATGAAGCAAGACATTAGAAAGTATGTACAACAGTGTATGACTTGTCAAAAATTTAAAACTAAACAATGTAGTAAACCTGGTCAATTACAACCTTTGTCTATTCTTGATTGGAAATGGGAATCAATTAGTATGGATTTTATTACAGGATTACCTAAAACCAAGAATGGTCATGATGTTATCCTTGTAGTGGTTGATAGATTAACTAAAATGGCACATTTTCTACCAACCAAAATCAAAACCTCTACTTTTGATATAGCTCATCTATTTTCTAAGGAAATTTTTCATTTACATGGTCTTCCTAAAGATTTAGTAACTGATAGAGATCCTAGATTTACGAGATCTTTGTTTGATGAATTGGGTACTAGTTTGAGTTTTAGTATTACTTATCATCTAGAGTCAGATGGACAAACTAAAAGGATAAATAGAATTTTAGAGGACATGCTTAGAATGTATACAGGTGAAAAACCTAGGAATTGGGAACAATATTTGCACTTGATTGAGTTTTCTTACAATCAAGGTTATCATACTACAACCAAAATGACCCCTTTTGAAGTTGTTTATGGTAGGAATTGTACTACTCCTATTTCTTGGTCGAATCCTGAACATAGATCTTGGTATGCAAATGATAACTTAAAAGAAATGGAAGATATTATAAATAAAGCAAAATAAAACATGAAAGTTGCCCAAGATAGGTATAAACATTGGGTTGATTCAAAAGATCTGTTAGAGAATTTGAAATAGTGATCAAGTATTTCTTAGAGTTAAACCTAAGAAAAGTTCTTTAAAATTAGGTAAATATGTTAAATTAGCTCCTCACTATTGTGGACCATTTGAAATTTTGGAAATAATAGGAACTCTTGCTTATAGACTTGCTTTACCTCCGAATTATCTAGAATACATAATGTGTTTCATGTAAGTTTGTTAAAGAAATATGTATATGATGTTAACCATGTTATAGATTGGAAAAACATAGTTATTGAACCTACATGTGAATTTAAAATTGAACTTGAATTAATTTTGGGAAGGACTAAAAATCTTAGAAATAGAGAAATTAAAGAGGTTAAAGTAAAGTGGAATTTTTGTGATGTTGAAAGTGCTACATGGGAAAGAGAAGATTTTCTAAAAGAGTAGTATCATGAATTATTTAACTAATAACTTCGCTTCTTTTTCGTGTGATTTTGAGAATAGACTTGGCACTCTCGCGGATAGCGATTAATTCAAGGAGAGAAATGTTATGTGACTAAATCCCTGAAGCTTTAATCATTAAAGACTTGTTGATTTAAGTAAAAATAATAAGTTTGAATTGAGATTCTTTATAACAAAGGTGTTGTAATAAACTATTGTAAAATAAAAATGGGTGTGAACAACCCGAGCATTTGATTAAAGAGGATTAATTAAAGTGAAAGGTGTGTGAACCATTGTGTTGGTTCATAACTACCCGTGAAATATTATAAAAAGGGATATGAAAGTGCAAAGAGAACATGATGAATTATGATTTATGATTGTGATTGGAGAGAAAACAATTACAAGGAGTTTGAGCAAGACTATGTAATTGTATCCAAGATTTAACTTGTGGAGTAATTCCAAAGTTGACCAGGTACAAACATGCGAGTGGGTAAGAGAGAGGGGCACCAAAGGTGTCCTAACCGAGGGTACAACATACAACCTTAGATGGTTCCTGGCCAGGGCAAGGTGAAAATACACTGGGTGTATAACATTTCCTCTCAATAGTGTGGCCATAGTTTGGTGTCTGTTACATGAGTGTGCATTGGAATTTTGTATTAAATTCTTGATCATTTGTCTCAAATAAGTTCTCTCTGTAAAACTATGTAATCCCTATTGACAGTTAATAGAAAGAAGTTAAAACTTATGCTTATTTAGATAAATGTGCAAGTGAATGTATTCGTTTATTTTAATATGTATATATATATATATATATATATATATATATATATATATATATATATATATATATATATATATATGAAATATGTAATTGTTTTATAAAGAACAATGAATTGCAGGATTTTAGATATGTATGTTTTTTTATTTTAAGAGGATTTTGTATAAAGTAATGTAGAATAAGAATTGATATGTGTAATTAATCGTAATTAGTAGATTTACATATTTTGTTGTAGTTTGTTTAGATCAAGTAAAATGTTACATTTCACTACTAATCAAAAGGAGGTCTATCAAGAGGCTATGAGAGTCATTAGAGATATGTAAGGTGGAATTTAGTGCTTAAAGGAACAAGCATGTGAGTGAGAGCAGAGGATTAGTAATGATCTCCCATAGAAGGGCATGGATGATGTGAATGAGATATGCAAAATGCTAAGGTAAGAGAATATCATCCCACTACTTGGAAAATGGCTATGTGAGAAGGTACCACACGTAGTAGTTGAGTGTGAGCGACAAATCCTCCATACAAACTTGCCACCACAAAACCATGAGTATGAAAAAGAAATCACATTAAATGTCATAATCAATGGTTGGTTAGTGAGCAATATTCTAATTGACACAAACACTAAGGTGAATGTTATAAATCTAGATGCATGAAACAAGATAGGAGACCACCATTACAACCATTTTCCAATGTGTTGTATATGGTGAAAAGACCATGGCTATGCCTATTGGGGTTTTGAAGAATGCTTTAATTACCATTCAAGGAGCCAAGTTTACTGGAGATTTTGAGGACTTGGAGATGTAGAGGTAGATAAATTTCCACCATTACTTAGACATCCTTGGTGATATGTAAACAATGTTGACCTATGCTTTAACAAGGAGTATTTTAGTTTTGAGAACAAGGATGATTTGAAGGTTTCACCCCACATTGAGCCTTTGAGTGAGGAGGAACTTAATAAAAATTATGTATAGACAGTGGCAACCGTGAGAATGTGGAACCATTTAAGGAAGGCGTGCTTTCAATGAGAAAACACACACTCTATCGGTGACACCACCAAGTGTTGCTTGTGATAGCTCAGCCCATAGTATGTATGAGATAGTCGGGCGTGAGGTGAAGGGGACATTAACTAGAATGATCAGGTCACGCATGGTCAAGCGCTTGGGAAAACCTTAGTAACCTAGGTATACAAAGAAGCCCGATTCATTCTTACATGTCATGGAGAACCAATAAATTGAATGAGGGTGATAAAAAGAATATTCTGGTTTGCACATTACGCAGAACAACAATGCATTAGTGGGTAAACACACATATAAAAAGTTGGGTTGGCGAGAAGTGAGAATCACCTTTTCAACAAGGTTTACTCAGAGCAATGTGCCTACACTTATACATAAGTATAATGGGAAGACTCCTACTTTGTTAGACGTTCATAACTATTAGAGACAATGGACACATGGTTAGGAAGCTTTACCACCATCTTTATGGGTACATAAGGTCTATTCCACTCTACGTGTATGCGCACGAGCATGGTATGTACATGTTGAGCTAAAACAAGAGACAACAAGCTAGTGCGAGATGACTGAAGATATTGATCATACCTTTGACTATTTTTCTAATAATCCACTTGTAAATGAGGATTTGTAGATTATGAAATGCATCACATTGGGGGATACCGCAAAAGTAGAGGAACTCATGATTTAGTTACTTGGAGAACCTGATCCCGAGGAGCGCATGGATATGTTGGAGACATAAGAGATATAATTGGGCTGCGCCTAGAAAGTGAAAGAAAAAGGAAAAATGGTATACCGCATTGATGATGTAGAGGTGGAGAACATGGATATGACCATACAAAATGTACACACGAAGTAATGGACATTGTAGATGAAATGGAACACTCGTACCATGCTCCTATAAAGACCAATGAGGTCAACATTGACACCGAGGATGCGCCTACTAAAGCCATCACTAGAGACTACCGATCAAAGTAGGAGGTAGCAAAAATCATTGAGCTATTGCGCGAATTCTAGGACTTGTTCCCAAGAGGTTATCATGAGTTGAAGGGAGTACACCCCTCATCGGGAGAGATGAAGATTAAGCTAAAAGAAGGCACGTCTCTAGTTTAGAAGAGGCCTTACAGGATGAATTTGAACCTGTGTGTAAAGGTGAAAGAGGAGATAAACAAGATGCTTAAGTTTAGAATCATTCAACCAATTGAGGAATCTAAGTGTGTTAGTCCTATGGTTATTAACATTAAGAAGGATGGGAAAATTTGGATCTGTGTAGATTACAGGGACCTAAATTCTTCATGTGTGATAGATCATTTTCCTACGCTATTCACAGAGGAGATACTTGAGGGAGTTGTAGGGCGCGAGATTTATTCTTTCACAGATGGGTTCACAAGCTATCATTGGTTGTGTATTACGCGTGAAGACCAGGAAAAAACCAATTTTGCCACCAAATGTGGAAGTTCTGCATATACTGTCATGCCACTTGGATTAAAGAATGCACCAACAATCTTCTCATGTATAGTTGTGTAGAATTTTCATGACTTCATTCATAAGTTCTTGTAGGTTTATCTAGATGATTGACTGCCTCATGGGTTGGTGAAATATCGGTGTGAGAATCTAAGGCTCATGTTTGAGAGATGTAAGCAATTGAGCATCTTTCTTAACATTAAGAAGTGTATCTTTGCTACATCATTTGGAACTTTGCTTGGATACATCATTTGCAAGGAAGGCTTGTTGGTGGATCCCATGAAGATAGTAGTGATTTTGGGATTAGATGAACCCACCAACTAGAGTGAGGAGCACATATTTTTGGGGCATAGTGGTTATTATAGAAAATTTATCAAGTGATATGCAAAGATTGCTATGCCCATGGAGGAATTTCTCAAGGCTAAAGGTAAGTTATATTGGGGGATGTGCAACAACATGCATTTGAGACATTGAAGGAAAAGCTTACCATTATACCAATTTTGCGTTTCCCTTCATTGAACAAACCTTTCCAAGTACATGTTGATGCCTCTGGCATGGCTATCGACACAATTTTGGTGCAACTTGGAGAGGGTAATGTGGATCATCTCATATGTTTTGTAAGTAGGAAGTTGACACCAACAAAGACGAATTATACTACAATAGAGCACGAGGCATTGTTTATGATCTATGTGCTTGAAAAATTTCGAAAGTACTTGTTGGCCACCCCGTTTATCTTTTATACATATCATATGACATTGAAGTGTCATGTCAACAAACCTATTTTGCAAGGGTGCATCTACCGGTGGATACTATTGTTTTAGGAATTTGATTTTATAGTTCAGGTAAGCGTGCAAGAGAAATCTGGGATCCGGGGTTAAATATGACGGTCATTTAGTCAATTTTCATGATTTTAGATGTAAAATACTTGTAAATATTTTATAGAATCGTCACGTGTGACTTGCATATTTAAAATGTGACTTGCATTTTTATATACATTCATATGTAAATTATATTAAACATAATTAGATAATTATGGAATAGTCATTTATAAATTTTTATAAATCATGTATAAATACCATTGTTTTGCATTTTTTATAGAAAACATTAAATATTTACCATCACCGAAAATCGTTTGAGAGACATAGGTGCCGCCAAATTTAATCCATGCTGGGACCTAATCACTTATTAAGGATCAATTTTGGGGAGGACACACAAAGTATTGAAGACGCTATGCCTGATGCATAATTATTCAGGTTCAATCGAGTGCCTACAGATTTAGAAGATATTGCAATATTTCTTGCGATTGGACTTACCCCAAAGGGGATGAAAACATTGGAGAAGAAACAACTTGCAATTCGAGCCACGTCGTATTGGCTCATTAGAGGTGCTTTGTATAAGATGGGTCGCGATGAGGTATTGTGCATGTGTGTTTTGGAGCATGAGCGTGAAGCATTTATGGAGGAAGATCATGGAGGGATTGCTTTGAAGGACATTATGCGCAGAGATGCGACAACACACAAGATCCTTCTAGCTAGATTATGGTGGGTGTAGACACCTATTTTTCAGATAAAGACCCTCTCGACATCTTATATTCACGCAATTTCCATCCTCGCTTCTCTTTATCTTAAATTAAATAAAATCCTATCTATTTGTTCACATTATTTGATTGATTATCAATGGACTCCATATGGACCCATGTGATAATTCAATTTTTGGCATCATCCCCCATCTCTCACAAATTATTTAATTCATAATGCATATCTCTGACACTCTTTTTTAAAAAGAGTTCTTTCTCTTAAATTGAATTATCAATGGGCTCCATATGGACCCATTTGATAATTCAATTTTTGGCATCATCCCCCATCTCTCACAAATTATTTAATTCATAATGCATATCTCCGACACTCTTTTTTAAAAAGAGTTCTTTCTCTTAAATTGAATTATCAATGGGCTCCATATGGACCCATTTGATAATTCAATTTTTGGCATCATCCCCCATCTCTCACAAATTATTTAATTCATAATGCACCCATTCGACACCTTCTTTTAAAAATGAAATCTTTATTTCACCCCCCCATTCAAATTATGTTCCCCACTTTACCTAATAAGTCAAATTATGGGACCCATGTTGATCACATCACATTCGTAACTCAGGTTACTTTACTATACCCTGGGTATGATCTAACCTACTGATTTAGTCTCATATCTAAGCTATACATATGGAGTTTTCCCCATATTTAAAGGAGGGATATTTTTAAAGGACCTAGGATGGAAGACTTAGAAGAAGGAGAAAGATTTGATAGTGTCTCTTATCTTGCCATCTTGATGCCCGATTCATTTCATAACACGACATAAGCTAAGTACTCTTATTATTCCAGTTACTGGTTATTTTTACTATTGTTCAAGATCTATTATTATCTTGTCTAACATGGGGGTTGACATCCTCCAAGGGAGTTGAAATCCTCTTGGAACCGAAATTGTCCGAGCAACCCCGCATATTGTGTTCTAATCTTATCTGGTTTAAATTTTGTAGATCTAGCTTCTTGATATCATATATCTGCTTTCTTTGCACCCATATCATCCATCTCCATCTCTAAGGTACTAAGCCCTTGTATACCCGACGTGGTCTCGTGTTTCTTGATTACTTGTACACTCATCTGGACAGGAAGCTAGAAACGCAGATCAATAGTGGGAGATGTTGTACAAGGATACCAAGGCTTATGTTAAAGCATGTGATCATTATCGAGTGCCTTAAAAACTAAGAAATCGAGATGAAATGTCCTTGCGACCCATAAGCGAGCGTGAAACCTTTTAAAAGTGGGTTGTTGATTTTGTAGCACCTATTTTACCACCCGCACGCAAGACTAAGGCACGCTTACATCATCACTTGTACTAACTATTTAACAAAGTAGGCAAAGGCTACGCCTATGAAGGATTGTATTGAACTATGACTGTAAGGGTTTTTGGGAGAATATCATCGGTAGGTATGAGTGCCCTTTAAGCTTGACCAATGATAAAGGAACTCATTTTTTGAATGCAAAAATCAGAATTTTGCTAGCAAAGTTTATGTTGGCACACCATAATAAAGCACCCATATCATCCTTAAGCCAATGGAACTACAAAATCTTTCAACAAAATATTGGGATATACATTGACAAATATTTGTGATGTTGGAAGGAAGGAATGGAATGATAAAGTATCAGCTATACTTTGGGCTTACAAGACTACCTATAAAAGGTTAAACAAGGCCACACCCTTTCAATTGGTGTTTGACACAAAGGCGGTACTACTCGTGGAATTTTATTACCATCCTTGTGTATTGTGCGCGTAGGTGGTTTGTTAGATGAAAAGGCTATGGAAGAGCACATTGAGAAATTGATGTAATTAGATGAGTGATACGCCATTGTGCATTGGAGCAGAAGACTAAAAAGGCATGACAGAAAGCTTGGCATGATACGCACATTAAGAGCAAGTCTTTTTGTAGTTGGGAAGATGGTCCTTCGTATGACTCCAAGTTTGTGTGTAACCTAGGGAAGTTGAAGGTGTATTGGTAGGGACCTTTTGCAAAGAACCAAGATACTTGAAGCAAGTGCATGTCAATTACAGAACTGGATGGCACCATGTTTCTCCATTTAATGGGAGTAGAGTGAATCCCTACTCTAAATAAGCTTCTTTTATGTTTTGTAATAAGGAAGTATTTCCATTTATATTAGATTTCCCTTTCATGTCTTGTTTTTACTTTACTTGTTTTTGTTGTAATAAGAACATTTGCATGAAAAGAGATGATTACTATTTATTGGGATGATGAACAAAGGACCACATATACTTTTAGTGTGGGGTAAAAAACGTGTGTGTGTGAGAAATTTGGTGAAAATGTGTGCAGGGACAGGTAGAAAGATGATATGTCATTTAAAAGGTGTGCGCAAGTAAAAGGAAAAGTTATTGTAGGTGCTAAGAATAATGGTGCTAATAAAAATTTCTCTCGATTAAAGACCACATGAGGAAGGGGCCATGTAGTGTAACACGAGGTAGGCAATAACAGGATGGGCTACTTAGTATATGGCATAAAGGAAGAAGTGTAGCGGTGCAAAGGAGTGTGCGCGAGGATGCATGGGGCTCATAAGTAGTAAGTGCACCAAAAGGTTATGCCTTCCAAGTGCGAGAAGAAAGTAGAGAAAAATGTAGAAAAAGTTAAAAACATAATTAAATATACAAAGATAAGTGGTAGTTGAGGAGCACTAAATGCGATAAAAATTTAGAAATCTATAAAATGGGAGCCAAAGAGAGTTCATTGTCACCTTCCCCCTTAAAGCTGGAGCATTTGAAGAGTGCAAATTTGTGTGAATTTGTGCAAATTTGTGTGAATTTGTGCAAATTTGTGAAGAAACTTTAACAATTAAAGCAACCCAGATTAGAAAGCACACGACCTAGTTGAGAAGCTCCCTCAGGTGGAATTCTAGATCTTGGGAAAGGTGTAGAAATTATTATTGAGCAAGTTAGGGTTTTTATTCGTCGAGCTAGGGTTTACAGATAAATAGGTACATAAAATTCAAGTTAGGGCACAAAGTTGGTAGAGTAGAAGTCGTAGAAAAAGGGGTGACATAGTGAATACTTTGCGCAAATATCGCGCACCTGGGCATAAAATTTCTAAGTTAAAATTTGTGCAATTAGAAAAATCACACTAAGAAAGGCATACAACGTGTCGCCTAAGGGAAAAGGAAAGGGCAAAGGAAAGAAGCCCAAAGTTGAGGATGCGTTGAAGGAATGGTACTTAGAAACACAATATCCAGGAGGATGTGATTATGGGGCACAAATGGGAGTCTCACTTAATAAATTTCAAGGTCAATGACTACAATCATCGCTCGGATGCAAACGAGCATGAAATAGAAAATGAGTTAATACAAAAGATGAATGAGAGGACTTCTGATGGAAAATAGATTTATGATGACAAGGGGTACAAGGACTTGGAGAGTGTAGGAGTTCTCTAAATTTATGAGTTTCCTTGTTTTGGAAATCTTGAGCACTTCTATCAATGGATTATGTCACAAGTCCATGAGGACTATTTCTATTTGTGGGTCGAAGGATGCACCTCACCGTGCTGACTAATTGGAAGAGTCACCGAGGCAAAGCTTGGGCGTTGAAATAGAAATAGATTTGGAGGATCATGATGGAGTGGAGGCCACTACCACTTCTTTGAAGTATCGAGAGGGGATCGCGTGAAGGACATTGGTAAATGTGTTGACCCTATTGTAAGAGTCACTTTGTGCATTTGATTACTTGCAAGTTGGGTGTGCAAGAGATATGGTCACAAGTCAACAAGAGGTGGCTCTGTATTGCGTAGAAGATGGTTGATAAGATTGTTTATAACATGGCATCTTTCATTGTCAATGGGATTATTGAAGAAGAATTCAAAGGAGATATAATAACTTGGGGTGTCATCCTCCTTTTGATCGTCTTCTCATAAATTGGGGTACTAGATGGACCAAGTGACAATATGTGGAAGTACCCCGAAGAATAAATCCCTGTGAAGAGATTCACTAAGTTCATATGCGATGGGATTAAAAATTCCTATAAGTTAAGAGTGGATTGATGGTATAGGTGAATACGCGAGGCATTCAAGCATGGGTAGCGAATTCCAAGGAGTTTCCTTAGTATTGAGGGGGAAGAAGAATTTGAAGCATATCAACATTTCTGCCTTGGGAGATTTTATTTGAAAACCTGGAGGATAGAGCCCTTGGTTTAAACTTCTTTTTATCTTTATAGCACAATACTTCCAAGCAACCGTGAACAAGTTTTTCGATGCGTGAAATCTGAATTTTGATGCGAGACCATCACATGTTTCGTAAAAAGTATGTGTACTAGGGAAGAAAACATATGTAGAAATAGTGATATCATATGATATCAACATAAACTCAACGACTTTGGCAATAGACAATGAAGAGGAAGCCAAAGTATACATTTACTTAAAGCCAAAGATGGCTAATGGTAAGTATGTTGATGAAGAAGATCTCACACTCCCAACACCACCTAAAGGAAAGAAAACAATGGGAATGAAAAGGAAGCGTGAAGAGACCCTCCCGTCAAGAATAATAAGAAGAAAAGGGAGATGATGAGGGGGAAGAGGAAGTAGAAGGGCCAACCCTTGATCAAATTACAAGGATAAAGAAACAACAAGAGCACATGGAGTCAAGACACAACACAAGCACATCCGAGTAACAAAAAAGTCACCAAAAAAGACAAAGAAGAAGAAGTCCCTAGTGAAGAAGAAACCCATGGTGGTTTCGAGTGAGGAAACAGAGGAACCAAAGTAGTCGGGTGAAGAAGAGATACCACTAAGCCCCCTAGTCATCCACAATATGGAGGACATAGATGAAGAGGAGCATGAAGTATAAGGGCAAAGCATGAGTAATGAGGAGGAAGAGCCAATGTAGAATGACGAGGAAAATTCCATGGCAAGCCTTCCACGAAAAACATAGGTGGATATAGAGAGGTCTAAGAAGAGCTCAATGTCGAGCATGAGGATGAGGAAGAGAAAAATAAGGAAATAACTAAAGGATAAAATACAGGCATGAGGGAAGCGAGTGACACGCTTTACTCTATTACGGGGAGGTACCAAGGGGACCTAAAGGCAAAGGAAGAAAATGAAGGCACAACTCGCAAGGACCTCTACTAAAGTGTATTGATGATCCTAATAAGGTCCTACGGATGCGATAACAAAGTTTGGTGGCCACATAAGATCTCTTCATTTGGTCATTCTTTGACAAGAATGAGGCCCTTCCGCATGCTAAAAAGATGTTCTCTTGGGCATATCAGTCACACATGGAGGATTCATATTTTGAGGTCAATGTGAAGTCGTTATCGAGACTCGATTAAGTATGAACTAGTTGAAGCATTTTTATTATTTGACACGTAGATGCTTACAGATGAACAAGTGTGTAATGCTTTTAATAAACTAGCATCGAGAGGTAAGAGTGTGATTTTTTTATAAAGATTTTGTTATCAAGAGAGAGAGCATGAGGAGATGCGGGAAAAGGATGAAACCATTGTGTAATTAAAGCAAGAGTTAAGGGAAGATAAGGGCGAGAATGCATGTAGTGTACAAAAAGGTAGAGTGTATTACATATACTATCACTTGTCATGTATCTAAACCTTGTTGTGAATACCAAAGAAGAATATGAAACAACACTATATTGCCTAGAGGACTGGCATGGATGCTCTCTAATGAGAAAAGGAAGGGTAGCAGGACAATAACCAAGGAGTTAGCCATGCAGAATAAATATGACAGGAAAGATCGAGGAACATATTGCGTAACATGAGGTGCTAGCTACGAGAGGCTAAGGAGCTTATGTGGAAGGCCGAATTTGTTTTTGACAATTTCTAATACTTTGATCAGGTTATGAGTGCACTTGCCGCAAATGATGAAGTAAAGTTGAAAGAGATTGAGGCCAATATGAGAAATAACAGGGCTAAGTAGGAAAGTAGGAAAGTTGTGAATGCCAATATGAGAAATAACAGGGCTAAGTAGGAAAGTTGAAGTGGAACAAAAGAGGGATTTTATATCCATTCTAAAGGTCATGCTCAATGATAGACTAAAGGAACTCTTCCCCTAGGTCACGTGCATAATGGATGTGTTGGATGATGCGGCTAAGCAATTGGAGAAACTAGTCATGGAGTTAAAGGGGAAGGTTGATGAGCTCACTCTTGTAGAGGTGCCTAACATAGTTAATGTTACACTAGTTAAGGAAACAAAAGAGATAGAAGGATAGAGGGAATTAAAGAAGATACTAGACAAGGAATTTCCAATACTCCTTCCTCCTAAAAAGGATTGAATTTTGATTCATTGATTCTTTAACGCAAGCCATATTCCTTAATTCATTCATTCATCAGAGAAATTCTTGAGTTATAAAATCTTTGGTGGTATATTCTTTGATTTGGTTTTACCGAGGATGGACAATATACCTAGTGTGGGGTAATGTTGATAAGGGAAAACTGCTAAGTATCAATAAGATGTAAAGTCAACGCACAGTAACACATGTGCAAAGGAAAAGGTTAGTGCATAGGGGCATACACACTTGAGGTACAGGTTAGCATGCGGGGCCATGCACACAAAATAGAAAGACCAATGACTTATCCATTTTCTAGAGCACAAGCTAAAAATAGGAAAAGCAGAGTTTGAGTGCCGACCAAGTAAAGGACTAAAAACATGATGACTTGTCGGAAAATTAAAGGTTATATTTGGAAAAAGCACATGCAAATAAAGATAAGGCACACACATGGAGAAAGAGCTAATAATATTATTAAAGCATGACATATATTTAGGATAGTCTATTATTAGCTACCTTTGTACAAACATGCAAGCTTTGTACACATGGCTATTTTGAGAAAGAAAGCATGCGGGCTATTTTTGAAAGCATGCCTATTATAAGGAGGGTGTATAGGTGGTGAAGGAAAAGTACCCACCCCTATATATATTTGATGTATGTCATTTTTTTAAGGGACCTAGAGAGAGTGCAGACTGTGTGTGTTGTAGCATAGTCATGTTGTTTTGATGCAGATCTAGGGTTTGATGGTCGCGTGCATTGCCTTGTGCACTATTGTAATGACTAAGGATCAACCTCCATGTTAGGTAATTGCTTAAGGTTTCTAATGGATAATTGTGGTTAGATAATGGTAGTTCATAGATCTGATTGTGGTGATTTGATAGTGCAATTGATATTAGTTTTTGTTTACATGGATTAAGTGTTTCCTTATTATATGTGTTTCCGAATGGTTATGTTATCTATTGTGCGTGAATGGTTTCTTGGTTATCAATATGATGATTATGCATGAAAAAATCATGTGAAGCATAACACGGGAGGGACTGGTGGATGCACATGCTTCGGGTGAGCATTCAAGTTCGTCTAAATGAAGTGCTAGTACGCCTAGATCTGGTTTGGGTAACAAAGGACTACAAAGAGAGGTCTACGAGCGGGAAGAAAACGGCTCAACGATGCACAAGTAGCTGGAGTGAAATCTATAAGAGGATAAAATAATGATACTTGAAGGAGAAGACCACAAGAAAACCATGGGCAAGAAGATGAAGACAACACAAGAAAAATGTGCAAGGCAAAGTGTGCAAAGAAGGAAACGTGCATAAATGAGAAATCTCAAGAAGAGAAAGGTGAAAGTAGAGAAGGAGACTAAGGAGTAAATAGTTTATGATGGGTCTAAACCCATAAGCACATGGAGATAAATGTGTGAAAGAAAAGAAAGCAAGAGAAAATTGTGCATTGGATGACACAAAGAAGAAAGGGTGTGCAAAGAATAGTGTAGCCAATAAGTGTGCAAGAGGAAAATGTGTGAATATAGGAGGCTATGAAAAAATGGAAGAAATGAAAGGATGAAAATGAAGATGTGTGAAAATAAATCACACAATGAAATCCCATGAGGGGAAACAAGGTGTGACAGAGAGGAGAACATAAGAGGAAAATACATGAGAAAAGAAATTGGAGAGAAAGAATGGTCGAGAGATGAAGGGGAAAAAATTAAAACCCACGAAGGATTTAGGAGGAGGTGGATGAATGTTGGCGGCGCAGACTTGCGTAAAGGAGGAATTCAAAGTGAGTATAGACTCCCAAAGCACAAGGCTCCACAAAGAAACCTTAGAAGGAGGAGGATGGTTTGCGTAGAGACTCCCACTAGAGAAAGGGGCTCACAATAGGGAAAAGGTCACAAAAGATTAAGAAAAGATCCATTTTGAGGATGATGTCAAGATATGGTAGGTTTAAACTCACCAAGGCACACAAGATAGTGTGATTCATATAAAGGTGACAAATGATTAAAAGAGGCATAAAAAGAAGCATAGAGGATGAAAAAAGCTTGTTGTGTGAAGAAGTAGAGACTATCTATTTTAATAGCATGAAGGGTGGTCCTACCACTCGCAAAGTCTACTTGAGGTGGACCTTCAATTTAACACCTCGTATTTGACATAGGAGCATCCCAAGGTTTAAGGTAATCTTGTATGAAGCTTGGTTAAGTATGGGTGTACACGAAGTTGAAGGGCATGTAAGAAGTCGGAGGACGTGCCATAAAATGAGGGAATTTTACACATAAGTGTGTGAGAATTAAGTATGATAGAATCAATTAAGATGTGACACTCAAGAAACTGTGGTAGGATTGCGAAAGGATGACATAGTAGAGCGGGTATGGGAGAAATAAGGTGCAATGATCCACATAGGAATTTAGAGCACAATAGTGGGGTTTGACTCAAGATGAAGGCGTGTATATGTTTGGAAAAAGGCGTAGCAACCCAAAGGTAGTGGGAAGGGAAATGTCAAGGATGTAGCTCAAAGTGTGAGTGCATGATTAGAAGGTGAAATGACTCAGAGCATGAAGATAGAGTGATGACCTAGGTGGTTATTAGAAAACAACAAGGGTGATCAAAGTTGTTCGATCAAGGTAGTTAACAATGAATTATTGGTCAGAGGAGACCAATGAACATATTGACATTGCATGATAAGGATTTCCATATGACATAAAAGTAACTTGAAGCATTTATGAACTTGAAATCCAACTCTTAGTTTGAGCAGGAAATCTGGAAATTTCTTAGTCAGAGAGAAAAGGGAAGGCACAATTATAAAAGGAGGGTGAGTTCTTAATTTTTTTTTTAGCATGGAGTTAGCAAATGTGTTAGTTAGCACCAAGAGAAGAAATTCTAAAAGTTGAGGTTATCAAAAGTTCTTGTGAAGCACAAGGAAACTAGTCTAGGTTAGGTCCTTATAGGAGATGCCAAAGAGTCTAAAAAATACTCCATTAGAGATTTTGTAAGCTCGGTGAGAGAAATTTCTTGTAGATTCCAAAAAGAATTTAGAAATAAATAAGAAATATATAAATTTTATAGTGCAATATTTTGTGTGGCTCTATAGTAGGGGAGATCCTGCGTCATAACCATTAAACATAACAATATTCTTAGTATGTGAGCTCAAGTCTAGTGATCAAGTATTTTTATATAGATTTCATCTAGATGGAAACTTGGATTGAATTTATTAGTATTTATGTCACTAGCAAAGTCGGCTTCTGCTTGATCATAATCATTTATTCCTAAACCAAATACGAGAGTATAAAATTCATCGTACAAATAACTATATATTTTGGCATCAAGATTGCAAGCACGAAAAAGAAATTTTTGCCTAATTGACCCGAGGTGTTTGTGGAGAACTTGTACTTCCCTATTCACAACAACTATTAATAAATCCTCTTTAAACATATGTATTTTAACTCTTGTGTTAGGGAGTCCGCCAAATTACTATCTTTTCATAGTAAGTTTTCTACACTAAACTTGTATTGGAGGATTTTTTATCGCCACTAGAATGATCTTATTCTTGCTACTTTTGGATCTACTATTGATTTCATGAATCCAAAAAAGTTCTTGTAATATGTTATAAGATGAAACTTGATAGGAAGTAGATGAGCCTTAAAAGATTTAAAGGCTTTGACAACAACAAGAATTTCCTTTTGAGTAGAATGATAATTCCATTCATATTCAATGAAAGACCCATTAACATACCTAGCTATTTTTTCTAGACCATTTGGTTGCCTTTTCAAATAGAATTGCTCCCTAGTAGTGATCTGAAGTGTATGTGTGAACTTTTAGGGGAAATTTTTCTATAATAGTTAATGATTCTATCATTTTAAACATCTCTTAAATCTTTTGTGACCGCAACAATATGATCTTTTGTCCATGGTTTGGATTTCTTTTTTAGCATGTATATCAAGTGATAAGATATTTGTATATGATAATTCATAAATATGAAGCATATAATAAACATCATAACATTGCAAGATGTATTGGTGGGCTAAGATGCCGAAATATTCAATATATGTAAAACAATTGAAGAATACCCTCAAGGTAACGTAACACTGTAAATACTCCTTAAGGAATAACTCCACGATCTTCCAATATGGGAACTCCACTTCAAAGGGGGTACCTCTCATATAGTTCTACCAAGTAGAAGACTCAATTTTAGACACTCAAATATGGCAATCTATCTTTTGACACTTTGTAGATATTGACATTGCACACTTGCATGCATAAATACACTCTCCTCACTCTTGCTTAACACACCTTGATAGCTCTTTGACTAGTTGTCAATACTTACACACCTCTTTTTCATCATTTTATGAAATTTAACTACATAAAACACACCTAGAAACATTCATCATCTAACCCATAAAGTTAAAACATGCCTTTTTCACTCCAGGTCAAAATTGCCATTTTCGGTCAAGTAATACAAATCTACAAGCCAACCCTACTATACGGTTTTGGACCAACATGTTTTGGGATAATTATTTTGATTTTATCACATTCTTATGAGTAAATATATCCCCTTGGTTGGCCTTTCATGACATAATAACCTTCAAAAGCATTTATGCGCAAGTAAATCATAACTCATTTGAAAACTTGACACTTAAAGAACTTCTCATCTAAAATTAAGCACAAAAGGCACTCTAAACTCCCTAAGCTATGAAATAATTCACGCACATACATTAGGGCAACACCCTCTATAGGTCTAGATTCTCCTTTCAGGTCTAGGAGTCTTCATCTTCTTTCTACAAGTAAGCCATGGATAATTTTAGTGGCGAATATTCGTAATATGGCGAAAATTTCATTTTAGGAAAATTTTAAAAGGTGATTTTTTCAGAGCAAAGGTGTCGGTGTCTTGTTCACATAAAATATACAGTATATATATTTTTTTATGTCGGCTTCGCCTTCATTTGAAAACATCTCCTATAAAAACCTAGGTGATTCACCGGGTAGTACACCTCAAGCAACTTACCAAATTACCAATACCGTGAAGTTTGAACTCACATACTCTTAAGCACCAGAGATTGTTGTTAACCTGTTAGGGTTAGCTGTTGATGCACGACAGGGATATAGTTGACCCATGAAAAAGAGGTATTGCAGATGTGTGACAAGGAGATATTGCAGGGCGTGTGATAAGGACAGAGTTGACACGTGATGAGAAAGTGGAGTTTAGACACCTTCGTGATGCATGACAATTTCAGTTGACACCTTGTTGACACACGACTTGGATTATTGACATGCTTTTGATGCATGACAAAGGGTTAGTTATTGATGCGCAACAGGCAGTCACTACTTAGTTCTTTTACTGACACAGGACTCTATTCAGAATAATGGAAGGTGTTAGTCCTAAGAATGCGAAGACCCTAAAAGTAACTAAGAAATCTCAGAAATCGATGTTTAAGTATTTTGGAAACTCTGCGGATATATATATTGAAAATACCAACCATATAGATGCCACCACAAAGAATCAGAATACTTATTGTGTGGAAGGTATTATTGAGGTGGACATGCATTCATATAGTATCAAACAAATGACACCTATGATAATATGCCAAATCTTGAAAATATTGTTCTGTTGGGTACAAGCAGATGTGCATAAAGATATCACACATACAAATACTCAGAAATGGAACACATAAATCAAATTCAAATTCCGGTTAAAAAGAGGAAACCAGGTGATTGTGATATTGCTCAAAATTCTACTCAAAAAAGTAAAACATTGAAAACAAACAAGAATATGTGGACCATTCGACAAGTCATACTAGTTTGATTGGGCAGCTAAATTTCATTTATCGAACCTATACAATCATCTAATGCAGAAGAGATCCCATCTCGAATGTACATGTACAATATGTACGTGGAAATTGGAAAAGCAACAAAAATGCAAATGAAGTTTTGGACACTATATAAAAACATTGTGGAAAACAATATTTGACTATAACAAGGGCGGATGGCCAGAAAATCAAAACACACAGGTGGAAAACTGAAAAAGAATGCATGCATGTTAGATATGCAGTGGAATATGAGGCAAAGCAGAAAAAACACAGACATCTCTTGGAAAAGGGAGGAACGATCACATCGCATATTGGTAAGATGAATCAAACAAATCTACATGCAAAACTCATACAATTCTCTACTCTATTTCACATACTAAAAAAAGGAAGACCAATTTTGGATTTCCTCGATTTCAAAGTTTTGTATCAATATAATGGAATGTTGAACGTACCTCAGTCTCATTGGTCTGAAAGTAGTGGATGGGAAATGGCAAAATGCCTTTCGATGATAGAGAAGGAAGATTTGAAAGAGAATGTAAAAAAATCAAAGTTTATCTCTTTCAATTGATGAAGTGACAAGCAGTCGACAACACTGCATGGGTATGTATCCACGTCTATACTTTAGAAAATCATATAAGGACACCTCATCTGTTGGGTGTTATGAAAATGGTTGAAAACTGCAATGCTGAAAACCTACATAAAATAGTTGTTTCTCATTTGAAAGATATTGCTAGAATGACTGATTATGAAATTGCTATGAAGTTGGTATGCGTTGGAGCAGATGGTGCATCTATCATGCAGGGTCACCAAACAGGGATGTGTGTTAGATTAAAAATAATAGTGGCCCCGTATATGCTACCAATTCAATGTATGGCTCATAGAATGAATTTAGCGTATAACATGTTAAGAACCACGAAAATGTTGCTAAATTAGAAGAACTTATAAGAGAACTTCATGCCTATATGGCAAGTAGCCCAAAGCAATTTCTTGAGTTCCAGAAATTTGCGATTGGAATTACAGATGGCAAAAAACTTGTGAAAGATGTTGAGACTAGATGGATCTCCTTGTATGAACCTGCATGTAGAGTTCGTGAGGAGTATCCTTCGTTGGCTGGTTTCATGCACAAATACCATCATGAAGTTGATAGGCGAGGGACTTTTTGTTCCGTTTAACTGATTTGGAGACATTGCTTACATTGGTTGGTATTCTTCCAATGTTGCAGCAGATCAATACACTGATGAAGCATGCACATGGAAGATTAATCTAGATTCGGATTTTATATGGATGAAAAAATGGTATGTCAAAGTCTTGATATCTTGTAATCGCTCCCAAGATAGTTTTGACACACCTATTTTTGAGAATTGGAAAGCTTTATTAGATCTTAAAAATTCGGTAACTATTTGAGATTTAATATCCACGATCACCTCTCGCATCACTTTGTTAATGGGAGGGACATACCACTTTGCACATTTTGTAAAAATGTCAAGATATTATAGGATCGTAACGAGAAGATGTTCCTATGACATGTAATCTCTTTGAGTTTGTTATAGTTGAAACAATAAAGCTTAAGAAAATTTCAAAATCCTTATCATCGAAATTAGAGAACATTTCTCCAAAGATAAAATTCTTGAAGCCATGGGTGTGATGAATCCTAATTTTTGGAATCTTGAAGGTGGTTGTCTTTGACTTTGTAAGAAATCATTTCCATAAACCCATGGGTACAATAATGGAACATTTCGCAAAGACTTTAGAGTTCAAGGGTATGGAAATCAAAGGTATCTTGAAGGTGATTTATTAAAATTTCAATCAACAAATTTTGCAACAACAATGAGGAATTAATATAAAAATTTAGATGAACCTTCTGAAAGTGGTGCTATTACAAGGTTGTGGCGAGGAATCTATCAAAGTTCTATCTTACAAGAAGATATCGGTGAATATTTTAGATTATATGAGTTATGCTAAACAATGATTTTGAAGTCTGTGGAGGACGAAAGGGTTTTCAGTGCACTATCATTTATAAAACTAAAACTGAGAAACAGGTTGGATAAAAATCGGAAATTTGCATGAGGTGTTATGTTTCTTGATACTCCATGGAAACCTTTCCTTTCAATGAGCAATTGTGCATTGGAATTCCCTTTACAAAAGAAGAGGTGTGAATAATACAACTACAAGCACAACTATTCCCAACGTTGAGAGTGGAATTGGGCGCATGTCACACTCTATAGAAGAGAACAACGAGTTTGAAGAAGTTTATTGATAATGGATTGTTTCAACTTTAAATAGTTATCTTCTTCACCTTAATCTTATTGTTTGTCACTTTAATTTTTTTCAGCTCTTGTTATCATTAAAGATGTTATAGGTCTATATATCTACATTTATTTAAATACAATCTTTTTCTTCTTTTTTTAAATGAGGGTTGACAATCATCCAAGGAAGTGGTACTTCTGGGTGACAATGTCAGAAACTTACCCATCTATCTACTAATCCATTTCTCGTGTTGAGTTTTCTTAAAACAAAGATCTAGCACATTACCAGTGATGATTTCACAGCAATCTAAAACACTAGAGGTAAGTTAAACCCTATCGAATCATCTTTTTGATTTCTTACAATTATGTTTAATTTATTTTTTATATTTGCAAAATGCTTTGATATATTTTTTAAACTTTGTGGGATAAAATGACACAATTGAATTTTACAGAGGAAGATATTTCCATACTATACAATTCATAATCCACGATACATTATACAATTTATAATATATGTCCACATAAAATTCATCATCATCCATATATATCATATCATTATCATAATCCGAGTCCTGACACTACAATTATTATTAAAACAATTATTTATCTATTTTAAATTTAAAGAAATGTGTTTGTCCTAACACATTCCATTTTTTAAAAACAATTCATGATCATATCATTACAAGTATATTCGTTCTAATGTCATCTATATACATTCTAATGTCATATATATCCATTTTAACGCATTTCATTTATTTATCATCTATATCCATTCTAATGACATCATGATCATATCATTACAAGTATGGAGAAGAAGAATTATCTCAAAACAAGTTTAAATGTCTAGAGAAGAGGAATTATCGTGTTTGAAGCTAAATTTATGTCCACATAAAATTCATCATCATCCATATATATCATATCATTATCATAATCCCGACACTACAATTATTTATCTATTTTAAATTTAAAGAAATGTCTCTCTCTTAACACATTCCATTTTTTAAAAACAATTATCCATTATCATCATTCATCATCATCTATATCCATTCTAATGTTATCATGATCATATCATTACAAGTATAGAGAAGAATAATTATCTTAAAACAAGTTTAAATGTCTAGAGAAGAAGAATTATCGTGCTTGAAGCTAAATCTACGTCCACATACAATTCATGATAATCCAAGTAAACAAGAAACATACGTCATCATGATTCATCCCTATCTAATGCAATCACCATTAAGAGTAAACCAAAAAGCATAAACTCCATATACAATCTAAAAATTCTATACATAATATATAGGAAGTTAAAAAATTAAAGATTATATAGTATTTCAAATTTTAAAAGGCTATCAAATCTAGATAATAAAATTCAAATACCATGACCACAACATTCAATGTTACAAATTTTCAAATATAGACTCAATATTTAAAGTTTCCACACTCAATAATAAAAAGTTTGAACCCTCTTTTTTTTGTATCCATTTCAACTCCTATGCTCCTTTCCCTAATGGTTTCTTTTCCTGTGGCTATACCCCTTTCCCCAACGACAGAAATAACCCCAAAACTTATAAGATATTCCGCAAAGCACTGTCTAGATTTTTTAAAATTCTTTCTTCTTGCTTTGTCGCATCTCCATGGGACAACAAATTTTGATCAACTGTTGCCTTAGCTTTGAATAATATTTTAGGGTCGAAGCCATGCTCTTTAATTATCTGCTTTAGTGTATTGTTTTGTTTGTTAACCAAAACAATATTTTCCTTCAAATTCTTCATGGATAAACAGCTTTTCATCTTGTTTCCAAGTGAACTTGGAAAACCTTTGCTTGACTCTTCAAATTTTCATATTTCAACTGCACAAAAAAAGTAATGTCAATTCAACATATTACTAAAAAATGAAAATTTCAAATTAACAAGAAAAATTGTTTGAAAGTGATAATACTTACAACCGCTCTATCTCTCTTGGCATTTGCAACTACTACCAGATCCTTGTCCTTAGACCATTTGTTAAAATATGCCTGGGCCTCAGCACTAATATTTTCCAATTTTTTAATGTCTTATCCAAAATTTCATCTTTATAGTTGTTGTTATACGTGACAGTCCCACTTCTTACTTGGGTAAGTAAGGAATCCATCTTCGCAGTTGATTATGGATTACGTGCGTATAAACTATCTCTTTGCTAATAATTTTCAAAACAACCAATAGTCTCATTGATAAAAACTTTAGCCCTTCTCTCCCATTCTATGATTTGATTGATATGAGGTAGAATAAACTCAATGACATGGGATTGACAATCATAACCAATTAAGTTCTCTAAAGGAAAAGGTAGAATGCTCACCATCTCATGATATCGATGAAGATGATCTTCACTTGGAGAAGTATGGGGGCTTTCAGGCTTATCAAATGCTACTTGTTTCTACCTTTGGGTGGTCTGATCCTGTTTGTGATAAAATTAATCAAGATTCAGATAAATAAATTAAAATTAAAATGTAATTCAATATTGTAAAGCATGTTGAAATTGAAGTATCCCCTGGCCGCCTGAATCATCTCACGGGTATTTAAAAAACCAGTTGGGTCATTGCTATCAATGCCCAAATAATCTTCATCTAAATTTATATTATTCAAAACTGATATGCCCGTTGCACTGGGAAAACCACCAAGTGAGAGGGTTGGAATTCAAAAGGAGGAGGCAATGTTTAGTGTCCCATTAGGGGCCGGAGCAATTGGCATGCGTTTACCAATGTTCTTTTTCCTTGTTCCTCTAGTTGGCATTTTAAATATTATTGGTTGAGGGGGGGTCGGTGCCACTTGTTTGAACAGAAGGACTGCAATGTGCTAAAAATTTCAAGAAAAAACATGAAAAACTAGAAAACAATCCAAAAACTATGAAATTAAATGAAGTAGTATTCAAAAGTTGTACCTTGTTATCGAGGGGTAGTTTTCGCAGTGCTAAGGGTGGCCGTGTAGGAGTAGTATTTGGTGGTTGTTGAGAAGATACGAATGCATGTGACTATATTGAGTGAGTTGGGGAAGAAGGTTGAGTTTCTGAAACACACGTATGGTCCAAAGTCCCTGTAATGTCATCAACATTGAATTGTATGTCAATTCAATTGGTTAAAATTTAAATTGGAAAATAAAAATAAAAATTTGGAATTTGTAAATAATATATGAGAAGGTATTACTTCTCTGGCATTTAACGAGTTCAAACTATTGAGGGTTCGGAGAGGAGTGAGCTTCCATTTCAGATTGGGAATCTCCCGAAGCCTCAGCGTGTTGTTGGCCTCTTCCTCTTGATAACGCCTTTTTCAGGGAAGGGCTTTAATAAATCTTCTCTGCAAACCGTAAATTGTTAATAACTATGCAGTGTAATGTCAAAAATTGAAATACAAACTAAATAGTTTATACATTTTGTTCTTCAAATGGAATTGACAACTTCATCAACTCCTTGTTAGTGCAAGTAGGAATTGGTTTGTCCTTTAAATTTAAAAGTTCCTCGTAATAAAGGCCAAGGAGATAGTTTGTGGAATAAATGACAGTTTTTCTGAAAGCTTTGAATTTGTTATGTCAGTTCTTATTTTTTATATAGATAGGTGCACCAATCAAATTTTGTTTTGAGATAGTGGCAACTATGTATACAATGGCCCAGTTTGGTATATCTGTTTGCCGACCCTGCAAAACTATTCTGGATTGAAAAAAGGAAATCATCAAGCAAGAAAGTGGTGTGCAATTGCTTGCGTATCCACACCACACTTGGATTTATTGACATGAGCTGCAAATGCCAAACAATGGGAATTAATATAAATTTATAACATTAAATTGTATCACAATAAAAAATAGAATAAAAATGATGAATGAAAACGAATTATACTTACAATCAACATGGAAACCGAACGTTGATTCGAGATATTTCTTGTCGTCTTCCACGAGTGTTGCCTTCATTGTAACAAATGGTAAATTTCTGAATGGAAGGCCCGTAAACCGATGGATGTCATTTGCGTCAATACCGAATTGAAACATTCAGCCATCGTTCAGAGTAACATAAAAAGGCCATCCTCTGTATTATAGGATGAGAGAAGGTAATTCAAAATATCTGGGTCTGTTTGAAATGGGGCATGTCAACGAGCCCACTAAACTCACACGCATCGATCAAATCTTTATATTCGGAAGACATATTTAAAACAATATGGATGTGGGGGCACAAAGGATTCCTATAGATGATCTTGCCCGTGGATTGGACTGGATTTTCTTCTTGATTTTTGTCCTGAGCTTGTGGTTGGGAAGCACTTGAATTCACCATTGTAGTTGTGCTTACATCTTTGACAATGATGGATTCCTATAAAAACAAAATTGAGAGCCGAAAAGTGTAAACGAGAAAATGACCGATGGGAGGGTATTTATAGGCCAAATAAAGCGTCAATGGCCCCCCCGTTGATGCGCATCAATGACCCCTGTTGACACACGCCAATGGCCCCGTTGATGCGCATCAACGGGGACCATTGATCGCGCGTCAACAGGGTCATGACCGACACGCGTCAACATGGGCCATTGATGTGTGTCAATAGGGGTCATTGACGTGCATCAACAAGGGTCATTAACGCGTGTGTCAATAGGGGTCATTGGACGCATGCATCAAAGGGTCATTAACGCAAGATCAATCGGGACCATTGATGCGCGTCGCCAACAAAATGTTTTGACGCACATTAATGGTCCCTATTGACACATGTCAATGATCCTTGTTGACGTGTGTCAATGCCTCTATCGACACGCAACAGCGAGGTCAATTGATGTCGTGCTAACGCCGTATCAATGAGGGTCATTGATGTCGTGTTGATGCACGTCAATTGTTCTTGTTGACTTGTGTCAACGGTGCATCGATATCAGAACTCGTGGTTTCTCTAGCTCGAAAAACCGGAAAAAATTGGTTTTGGAATACTGTCAAATTTGCCTTTCGCTTAAATGGCGGTTCCGGTGGATATTCACCAGGTATTTTCCACCTACAATTTTCTAGAGGTGTCTTAAAATGAACCCTGAAGTAAGCAAAGTGAACCTTCCCAAGTATTCGAGCAAGTGTGAAACTCAAACAAAACATTGTTAAAGCACAATTGTCAAATTTTTATCGTACTTATGATAAATATCACATGTTATAAGAATGACATGCGCTTTAAGCCCTCTTTAGATAGTGGAAATGTCGACAATGCACATGGGTGCCCACAACCCACCTAACTTTGTTTTGCAGAACTCCTTGTACTACAAGGGTTCTAGGGTTTGAGTAGAGTTTACTTAGCCATTGTGAATGTGAGCAAAAAAATATTGGCACAAAGTGACACTCATTTCTAGGTATGTATGGACATTTTGACCTAGTTGTATGGTATTGACCAAGTTCTATTTCAAGTACCAGTTTCTGTAAGAAAGCATTTTTAGTCTAAGATTAGCTTGTTCTTGCATTTAGATCACCCAAACTCTTACAAATCCACAAAAATAGGCTAAGTGCAATTTTTCCCTTGTGTTTTCATATTTGATAGATCAATAGTCACTTTAAAAAGTGTTATTATCATTTGTGTAATTAAGGTGGAAGTTAATTAAATCGAATATCCTTTTTTATGTATGTTAGTCAAACACTAAAAAACTTAAAAAGGAATGAATAGATTCACGATAAAAAGTGAAATCATTTGGTGAACCCGACATTTTCTAATTGAACATCGTGGCCCTAACCCTACCGGCCTTATGGTTTATATTGACAATCAAGTCGATTTATTTGTATCAACATTATGTCTTATTGTCATAGGGTTTCTCTTATATTTTACTATGTTTGGATTTTTGCTTCATCATGTTGACTCTTTAGGATCATTATAAATAACTTTATAGCTTTTCTACAATTCATGTTTCCCATACCACTCCAACTTAATCTTCTACCCAAGTTCATGATGATATATTTGACAATGTTATTTTCACTATCAATATAGATCATGTACAAGGTGATGGTTCTAATACTAATTTTGACCGCCATACAAGAGATCTTCTCGAGGACGAGGAACAACATTGATCACACAAACATCTTTACCGCATTGATATTCTTTTATATGATGTAAAAGACCAACTCAAGCATGCCTATATGGCAACATCTACTATACCCATATCTGTTGTGTCTACCTCTTTGGGGCACCTCACATTCCTAGGAAAATGTGTCTATGCCTAAACCTGCAGACCATTATTGTTACTACACCTCCATCTATCATCATAATGGCTCACTTGCATCTTCATCTAGTATATGTGTTCTTGAGTCCCCTTTTCATTCTTTATAAGCACATATATTTTACGATTACAACAAGGTGCCTATCATAATTATATTGTTATGGACTCTTCTAAATTATGCATAATCCACTTGCACTGAAGTTGTTTCATAGATTTTGCCTATTAGTTTTTTTGCACCTAAGCTTCCTATTTATGATGGTAAGGGTGATCCCTAAGAGTATCTTAGACCATTCCATGCTACTTACTTTGACTACACATCTAACGATATATTCCTTATGAAGACATTCCCCGTGATCCTTAAGGACTTTTCTTTGCAATGGTTTTATGATCTCCCCACACATTCCATGTGATTTTTTACTATATTTGACCGCTAAACTTCTACTTTGGAACTCTACGAATCAAACAATTATTGTTCTACTTTCAACTTTTGAAAAATGACACTTTACATAAAGATTAGAGATTTAGTGATTGATTATCTAGTGCTATAGAAAGGAAATTGCAAAGAATAGGAAAGAATTCAAACTCCAAACACCAACAATTTTATCCTAGAAACCTCCAATGGAGGAAAACCAATCGGGAAGGGAAAAACACTCTTTCTTCCCACTTTTATTGGTCAATTATAGAAAATTATAGATTACAAGAAGTAGAAAATGGAGACAACAATGTAAACCTCTCCCTTCATATGTTTGTTTCTCTGTTTCTACACCTTGCTCCTACAATTCCACTCCAACACTAAAGATCTTGCTCACTAGCTCTCATTAAGCTTAAACCTTTGCTCTTTGATCTCTTTGGATCTTTGAATGCCCAATTCTCTTGCTCCTCCTTGTATTTATAGCCTTCTCCCATGTCCTCCTGTGCACTGGAGAATGGGAAAGGTCAAGGAGGGAAGAGACATCAATGATGCTTCAAATTTACGTCCATTTGTGCTTCGTTTCTCTTTTCTATTTGAAAGTGTTAGGACTACTTCCCCAAGTAGACCGGTGGTTTTAGGACCGCACACCTGGTTGGGCGGCGATTTTGTAACAACCGCTCCGCATGTAACAACGATTCTTTTAGAACCTTCATTTACCTCATTTTCCTTCAATTTCTTCAATTCTCCTTCTTGGTGGTGATGAAAATGATGAAGTGGTGTGTTTTTTGGGATCCCTATGGATAATATCTCCCCCTTTTAAGAGGCTTGTGGTCCCACAAAATCTTAGTGGGGAGTGGTAGAGGAATCTACTCCCTCTCTTACTCCTTCGAGTACGACGGGTCTCGCTTTTATGTCTTCTCTCGTCCAATCTGCAAAGGTTCTTGTGGATCTCTAGTTTACTACTCCAATGTTACATCCTCCTCCAAGTTTCCTTGAGTACAATACTCTTTGGAAGGAAACTTTTGTATGTTTCCTTCTTTTTCATGCATAGATGGCATTAGTAGGTGCGAGATCTTACAACTTGCTATCGCATGCATCTACATGAAGTGTGGCCTGAAGGTTTATTTTCCAACATGCTCAAGTATGACGAAGGTCCCATACTGTAGTGGTTTAGTCCTTCTTACTTTTCTTTGTCTCTTGAGATGGATTGGTCAAATCCTCTCCAAATAGTCACCATTGTTCCTTGTATCTCCTCTTCTCCTTGTTGCCCCATGGTCAGGTCTAGTGAATCCGTAGGTAGATACGGTGACTGCATAGTGGAAGGTTGTTTTGTTCCTTGAATGAGCAGTTCCTGTGGTGGCTTCTTCTGAAAAAACTGACAAGTGCTATCCAAATTCTCCATCCTTTGGTTGTAAATTCATGCTCTCACATCCATTTTTCTTTTCTTCTAATGAAGGTAAACAAAACTGATGATTTTCCTGAATAAGTCTTTGTGTTTAGTTGGCACTTACCATAGCCTTCTTTGATTTGCTCTGGTGTGCCCGGATGTTGAAACTGACTCCGTCCTTGATCCATATGTACTATTTCTCCCTCCTTATGAACACAACATCCCTGACATACAAGTAAGGAATCCCAAAGACAATGTAAAAACATCAAGTGGAATAATATTAACTTTTATTACATCTATGTATTGGGAATTTATCCCAAATTGAAACATACACTTTCAGTAACTTGTATTTCTACACCCTCTTCACCCATCCCAATGGGTATGACTGTGGATGCACGTAAGTCTCTAGGCCAAGTTTTTCTACAACCGCATCAAAAATTAGATTTGATTGAGAACCAGAATCTACAAAAGCATTTCGCTTAGTCTTCTTGATTTGGATTCTTATTTGAAAAAGCTTACTCGTATCTTCTTATGCACCCCTTACATGTTAGTGGTCGTGCATCCCCACCTCTCATCTACATCTGAATCATCCTCAATATCCACCTCTCCTTCTGTTTTCACAATGACCATGGATTTCTTGAAATCCTTGGTTCGATGCTTTGGGTGCAATACCAGATGAGACTTCCAACATGTGGCATAAGTGTGTCCATTTATATCACAATTCTTATAGAAATTATTAGGATCTTTACAAGTATGCAAGCTAGTAGTGGCATGTTTACCTTTCCATTTACCTCTACTACTTGTCTTCTCTGTTTTTTTCCTACTGATCTGTTGATTGGTCTCCTTTTAGCTCTATTTCTCCTTACTTATTCTCGTCATCATTGTAGTATGCTTGTATACAAGCTTTATTGAGATCCTTGGGCTTCGTGGAGATTACCTTCCTTTGAAGGTGAGTGTGAAGTCCTCCCAAATATTTGGTTAGAATGTCCTCATCCTCCAAGTCCATATTAAGCAACATGGCTTATCTCTAAAATTTCGTAGTGTAGTCTTGCATGCTTTGACCACCGTCATGCCTAAAGTAATCGCCACTTAATCATCATCTTAGTCTTATGGCCAATAAAATAGAAGTTAGCTTTAAAAATTATTTAAAACCTTTCCAAGTACTGACAATAGGATGTTTCTTCTTCTCACAAGTGACTAGATGGGGTTCCCACCAAACCAAAGCATGACCTTCCATTTTGAGACATGTAAAGGTAATCCTTTGTGCCTCAAGTAACACTTATGCACACTAAAATAGACTTCCAACTATTTTAGCCACTTATCAAGCAATTTTGCATCTACTTGTCCTTCAAAGTTCTTTATTCACACTTTCATTTCAACTTTAAAAGGAGTATGAGAAAATTTTACCTTCTTGCTTACAATTGACATCTCTTCTTCACACTCTTCACATTCTTCCTCTTCGTGGCTCTTTCTAATACCAATTTTTTCGGCTAATGCTCAAACCACTGAGTCCATGGAATTTTGCTTGATAAAATCTATCCTTTTCAGATCTGAAAGCTCTTCTTGTTTTCTATGCAATCTATTGATCATGGTCTCTAGCATCTCGAATCTACAAACCAAGTTCTCTTCCTCCATTTGAGCTTGAATTCTCTATTTCGACTTCTTTGTAGAAATATCTAGCTCACAAGGTAAAAATTATTCACCTTTGGACCTTTTCATTGGCATAAAAATCACAAGAAAGAATCGAATTCTACAGTCTTGGATATATAACCAGCTCTGATACCAAAATGATTCGTAAACCTTTGCTTTGGAACTCTACAAATCACACAATTATTGTTCTACTTTCAAATTTAGGAAAATAATGACTTTAGATTAAGATTAGAGCTTTAGTGACTGATTATCTAGTGTTATAGAAAGGAAATTACAGAATAGGAAAGAATTCAAACTCCAAACACCAACAATTTTATCTTGGAAACCTCCAATGGAGGAAAACCAGTTGGGAAGGGAAAAATGCTCTTTCTTCCCACTTTTATTGGTCAATTATAGACAATTACATATTACAAGAAGTAGAAAATGGAGACAAAAATGTAAACCTCTCCCTTCTTATGCTTGCTTGCTCTGTTTCTACACCTTGCTCCTACAATTCCACTCCAACATTGAAGATCTTGCTCACTTGCTCTCATTAAACTTAAACCTTTGCTCTTTGATCTCTTTGGATCTCTCGAATGCTCAATTATCTTGCTCCTCCTTATATTTATAGCCTTCTCCCATGTCCTCCCATGCACTAGAGAATGGGAAAGGTTAGGGAGGGAAGAGACACATGATCGACGCTTCAAATTTGCATCCATTCGTGCTCCATTTCTCTTTTCTATTCGAAAGTGTCAGAACTGCCACCCTGAGCGAGACCGGTGGTTTTAGGACCACCTTCCTTGTTGGGCAACGGTTTTGCAACCGCCACTCTGCCTGAGCAGCGAGTTCTGCAGAATCGCCACTCTGCACATAGTGGCGTTTCTATCTAGAACCTCTGTTTACCTCATTTTTCTTCATTTTCTTCAATTCTCCTTCTTGGTGTTGATGGAAATGATGAAGTGGTGTGTTTTTCTGGATCCCTATGGATCAATATTGGCAAACTATTTTTTTGACATAATTTTTAATCAAAATTGGGGATAAGATATCTTATGCACAAATTTCCAAACTCAAACAAGGATCTGATGAGCATATCAATGATTATATCTTACGTTATAACACAATTCTTACCAAGATGAACAACATACTAGCGAATAGAGAATTTCAAGACCTTTTTGTTCAAAGTTTTTTTCCCCCATTACAAGAATCAATCATGTTTGATAAGTTTCAATCTTTCAATGATCTCGTGTAATACACTCTGAAAGAGTGTGAAGCTAAGCTACCGGACACGAACAAACTTCCTAGGCCATTGGTTTTGTTACACCTAAAAATAAAACCAATGTTGTTATCTCCTAATCCATCCAATGTCAATTTTCAAAGCAATACTAATTTCAAAGGCAAGTATAATGACCCTAAGGTTTCTTCTAAAGACCTTTGTCAATGTTTTTACTCAACCTAATAAGCTACGAAGCTTACAACCTACAATATGCCAATTTGCATGGTTACCATATCCTTTATGCATGGTCTTAATGCAATTACTTAAATACAATATCATGTCTATCTCTCCACCATTTGAGGTTGATACGAGCAAGTCTCGAAGTAAGAGATTTGATGTCAATGTTTCTTGTGATTAGTATAGGTGTATAGGTCACTCTATGGATAGATGTCTTATGTCATTCATGATTTTATCGACTCTAATGAAATTGAATGAGATGAGCTATCAAATATTCTAAGCCTACCAATAACAATTCTAAGTTTAAAAATTTCAATGATCCACTTCCTAAGCATATTAACGACACATCTACTTTTGAAGTTCATAACACTCATTGTGTGGTGCCACCACCACCCTCTTATGATCATCCACTTGATACTATGATTGACACTATTACACGCACATCATCTTCTACACCAATAATTTCTTTTGATGATTTTGACATAGATGACTCGCCTATCTCTGACACATTATCTATTCTAATATTTATTCATAATATAACTATTTGGGGTGTCTTGGTTACCCCACATAATAGAGATAATGTTTGTGCATGGCTATTAATTCAGTCTCTTGGCATTCCTTTTGAAAGTTTTGTAATTGATTATGATCAACATTTTGACGCATTACCCTACCAATCATAGTTAGATCTATCACTACACAAACTTCATTCTTGGTTGCTAAATTTGTTGCTAATGGAGTATCGCATCTAAGTTTCCCTGGCTATGTTCTCTCATGGTTATTCCATCCATTGTTCATTAGTGTATCAAGTTTATTAATCATCAACAAGTTTTCACTATTTGAGGTATTCCTTTTCAGAGATTTCTCTCCTAACATACTTCATCCTTCTATAGTTTCTAGTGCATTTATGGACATCTCTATTGTTCCACATACCACTTCACATAGAATTGGTCCTCTTAAGTATTGTAATATGTGTATACACACTAATCTTTGCACCTCACTATTTGGATCATTATTCATCCACATCCCATTAAAATTAATTATATTCATCCACATCCCACTAGAATTAATTATATTCATCCACATCCCACTAGACTTAAATTAATTATTTTTACAACCTATAAAGTATGCACTATGACGAGCCTTGTTAATTCCCATCCAAACCCCATTTTTGTAACGTCACTTTCTATTATACGATGTTAGCATTTTTAATTGATACTTTTATATATTTAAAAGGAATTTTTGTGCATAAACCTTGTTCATTTTCATCTTGTATATGCTTATTTGAATGGGTTGATATAAATTGATATATGTGCTAACAAGTGTGAATGAAGGACCTATTATAATCCTAATGCAAAACCCATACAAATCCTAGTGCAAGACACACCTAAGCTTAGTGCAGACTCACGCCATGAAGTGTAAAACTCATAATGGAGCGCAAGACTCATGTTATGGAAGTGTAGGACTCACATGAAGGAAGCAAAGGACTCACACAATGAAGCAAGGAACTAATCTAGTCAACACATGAGTTGCATGATGGAAGGAGCATCTAATGTGTATCATCATCCAATCAACATGTGACTTGCGTAATTTATGAGATTCCTAATTAACATCAGTTCGGTTGGAAAACATGGATTAAGTGTTTGGTAATGGTCTTTGAAAACAAATTGATTATCTTCCCTAATGAGAGTGAACTGAAAGTCACCACTATTCAAGGGATTTGAATGCATAAGTTTTTAACTCTACCAAATCTCCAATATCTTAGTTGGGCATTGATTTAGGACTCCACTCGTAGTTAACAAGATAAATCTAATCAAGATGCTTCCTAAATTTGTTATTTCAAACTTGTAACTCCCGATTACATTGTTGTTCTTGTAAAAATTATTAGTTAATTATTAGATAGTTGTTACAAATAACAAGTCCTCTTGTAGAGGGAACTGAACTTCACCTATTATAAAAGGTGTTTTTGTTAGAATTAGAAAGGTTGTTGGTTTTTGTTAAAAGAAAGAAGAAAATCATTGTATCACATTACTGATTAATAAAGCTCATGGTTATGAGTTAAATCTCACTATTGAAATTTCAAGTTTGAAACCAAATCAAAGGGAAGGAGCAAGGGCCACTCCTCCCCAATGTGAAGGGAAGTACTTTGTGTTTGTTTAATTTTTTGTTTACTCATCATTAGATTACTTGCAAATATTGTAGTATTTTTAGTATTTTAAATTGTAAGTTTGTTTCATCATTTTTTACCCTTTTTCTATTTATTTTATCAAGTATTCCTCGGATAGACAAGTTTTTAAAGGAATAGTACTTGGCTAAATCATTAAGTTAATACATTTTTAATCACAATTTTAAATGTGCTTTGTTACAAATATCCTCAAACACCGCCCGGTATTAACAATCATTAAATAATTAAAGTATGAGTATCAATGACGCTTGTCACTTTTTGGCACCATTGTCGGGAATTGTAAGGTGTTATCAAAGATCAAGGCACTAGTTTACATACTTCCCGATAACTGGTAAGTTTCCATTTAGAAATCTCTTTTTCTATACCCTTTCTTTCAAAGTAAAAGGTCTTGTGGTGACAATAAGACTCTTTTATGTGCTTTTGAGTATGTAGAACACAATAATCAGTTAATCACTTATAGTTAGGATATTGTTATTAAGCATAATAGGATTTTATGTTTAAACCTAGAGATCATGGAGGTAGTTTCGTTAGAGTAAACTTGGAAACCCCCTTCAAAATCAACATGTGGAACAACTTGATCAACAAGTAAGGATGACTGATGGAGCAGTAAAACCCCACTAAGAAGGACATTCAACTGTCCCATAGAACTAGATCCTAATGACCAATCCCCTATGAAGAACATATCCCCTCAATTTTACTAACCTTTAGGGGACTAGTCTTAGAAGATCCTGACCAATTTTTGTTTAAGCTTAAGTGTTGTGTCAGACCTATGATTATACCCGAAAGTGTTGTGTCGGACATATGTTAAAGTTATTTCCCTCAACCCTAAATGACACATCCATGAGGTGGTTTATGGGCATAAACCCCAACTCTATCCATACTTGGGAAGAGATGGAAACAATATTCTTGGATAAATACCAAGATTATCTGTAGGGTTAGGGACCGAAAGGAAAAACTCTTTATGATACAAATGAGAAGGAGGATGAGACTGTTGGGGACTACCTGATCGATTCCTCTTCCTTCACAGGAGGTGTGGTACAGGTCTTGATATTAGTCTTTTGAAAATGATATTCCTTAAAGGATTAGACGAAGATACAAAAGAGGCCTTTGAGACACTAAATCATGCACTTTGAGTATCTATCTATTATTGATTACATACTACTATTCATATGATTCCTAAGAGAGAAAAGTACTAATTGATCATTGTCTTTTGCCATCTTTTTTTGCTTTCTATTGTCCTTGATCTTACACTCCTTTTATCCCAGTCTATCATTTTAAACTTTGACATTTCTCACCCTATACACCAGTGCCCAGGTGCCCCCATCCCCTCTAGGTGCCCCTAACCTCTTTGTACTTTGCTCGCATCTTTTGGGTTCTTTCTAGCCATTTGGGCATCTTATTGTCTTACTAGTCGGCTTTTTAGTGATACTTTATAAAATTCAACCAAGGGAATCATATAAATATAAAGTTATGTGATCATAATAAAGCACCAAACATTAAACATATACTACCACCACCTAAGGTTGTATCCAAAGGCATTATCAAGAGCATTAAAGCATCCATCTAGTATCAATTCAAGGGCAAGGGGCCGAATTTTTGCATACAATTCATAGGAGGGGAAGTTCATTCTTTCATGCACACATCTATTTGCATTTCTACATCCAGCTACTACTCACTATCAAGTGTGACATGCACAAGAGCCACCTAGGTCATGATTCCTTCACACACACATAGAACTAAATGAGGTCTGCAATGTAGTGCAACGCTCGGTTGTAAGTTCACTTTGTTGATAGTAGAGGACAATCTGACCTCCCATTTTGCATCTTTCTTTTTTAGGATTTGACATGGTTTGGGGGTTTTCCGGTGCTTCTTATTATTGCAGGTTTCAAGTGAATAACAATGAATTCCGGTGAGATACATGCGATCAAAGGAAATAAACAGTGAATATCTCGTAACCCTGCAAAATAGGGTTTCACACTTTCTAAGCAGTCACATGCGCCTAAGACAAGTCCCTAGCGCCCTAGGCACCCTGGTCTTGGCACTTTCAACATCTCTATAATTTTGTCGGTTTGATTCTCGACACACCGTCA
The DNA here is from genome assembly GCA_018340775.1 of Taxus wallichiana var. yunnanensis. Taxonomy (NCBI): domain Eukaryota; kingdom Viridiplantae; phylum Streptophyta; class Pinopsida; order Cupressales; family Taxaceae; genus Taxus; species Taxus wallichiana. The sequence continues at coordinate 22,168,849 of CM031242.1, read as the reverse complement.
CTCTCTAAAGAGTTTTCAAATCTACACACCTTCAACATCATTGCGAATATATTAAGTCTTTTATCCTCTCACTTGCAACTACGGTTTTCAATTTTAATTACTTATTTTCTTTGGTCAATTTTGTACTTTAATTGTTATATCATAGCGTTGTTACATAATATTAGATTTAACATTTATTTATTCATTTAAATAAATTACATAATCATTTGGTGAACCCGACTCATTTTGAACACTCTTAGGGTCCTCATACTTTTATTGCTTTTCATTTTCCTAGGATCTTCTCATCATGGATATTTCTATTCATGATTTCCTACTCATCAACCCTGAATTAAGAGCTAAAATCATTACTCTCTTGGATACTACTTGCATTCCTTCTGATATTCATCTAGATATAGTATATAACACATTCGTAGATGCATTTTCTCAACACATTGCTTTTCCATCTAATCCTGTTGTTGATCTTGTTGTTTTCGACAATGACCTTTGTTGCACATCATGATTCACATTCATAATGTGGGTGCAAACACACTACATTCGATAATGCATCGTGCTCAATATTTGTGCTTTATCATTGGGTAAGTGCGGGAAGTTGATGGACAAATATAGGGTCATATGTGGATGTCATATTGCAAAAACAACAAAATCTCAACTTGTAGGGATTATTAGCAATACGTGATCAAAATTAGATAAATTTATATAAATATGAATCATAGCATTCGAATCTAGTTTCTAAAATACTAATTATTTTTAAAAACGAACAAGTTTAGCTATATTAAACACTTAAAATTATATGACTTGGTTTTTTTAAAAAAAACTTATAAGATTGTAGTCTATTTGCCCACATTTTGGATGACAAAATCTTGTTATTTTTTTTTCCTTTGGTGAAACGTTAGATGTAGTTGTCTATCTTATGATGGATTTTATTTTGTATTTTTTTGAGCAATATTTATTTTATAATGATTTTTTCCGTGAAAGTGGTCTGAAAATATTTAGAAAACGGAGTGCTTTCCGTTTGTCCACCATAACTATATCAAAAAATATCAAAATCAAATATATATATTTTTTAACATGTAAAGAATTTTCCCACGCTTGGGATGGTATAATTTTTATCACATTTTGATAAGCGAAACAAAAGTTACAGTCTTAAATGTAGACATGAACATTCACGGGAAAAAATGTCTTAAAGATCTATTGTTAGTAAAAAATTATAAAATGATATTTATCTTATTTTATTCACTTTAAAATCAATATTTCTACGAAGCTAACAATCTCCCCTTCACGATGGCACCATTTTTGTGAAATGTTTTCAGTTTTTAAGCATGGTTCAAGTCTTTGAAAGAGCAGATTTGAGGTTTGTTGACCTTTTACACTTTATAATGACCTTCCATAGCTTTGGTTGGGGAAAAACAAAGATTTCCCAAGGCTTAGGTTTGGCAGATAGATCCGCGATCATGGTTTATAAAGCATGCTCACGGTTTATAAATCATATTTACACACATCCCAATGTCTGAATTACCATGTGATTTTTACTCTCTGACCTTACCGTACAAATTACTGCGAAATTATGTCTTTTTCTGCACGTGTTTCTTATCACCGAAAGCAAAACATCATGGGAGACAAGAAACGAAGTCAAAAAAGGAAGTCATTAAGTAAAAAATACCAAATGAATTAGAGGCCAACAAAATTCAAAATGCTAAGCGAATGCGGAATCTTCGTGAATCAAGAAGAGGTTCATCTTCAACCCCAACTATTGTAAGCAATGAAGAACCAGGTAATGTTTCTACAATGTTGAAGTTGAATTAAATACTCATGATGAAGATGTTTTTATTGTCAATGTTGAAGAAGAATTAAATACTCATGATGTAGCAAATGTTGAAATTGAAGGAGACAATGAAAATGTGAATAAGGAAATTCATGTTGAAACTATAGACAAACAAAATTTGACAAAAACACCTCTTAGGATTTTACGTAAGAAACCTAATTTTTTTATTGAAATTGATGAATTTTTTTTGAAACCAATGTTTGACAAACTTTCTGAACGACAAATCAGAAGAAAAGCCACTGAAATTTGGGATAATCATTTTGAAATTTTAAATGATTCCCAAATATGTCAGTTGTTGGTTAGTTTGATGAAATTGATTAAAATGAGACCTACATTAAACACCTTAGGATTGACAACATCTAATATACGTGGTCAAACCTCTACAATTGTTGAAAACCTTCATGATGCATATCACACTGTTGGTGTCAAGAGATGCACTAGGGATAGTAATATTGTGCGTCGTGTACTTGCTACTAGTGTTGTAAGTGAATCAATAAAAAAATAACGTTTGATTACGCAAATAAGTCGAATGTTGCAAGTTAATCAAAAACTCTAATGAAAGTAATTGAAAGACGTAATATCCTTCAATCACTCAATAACACCGATTTTTGGGCATTTTCTACTAGAGCACCGCGTAAGGACAAAAATAATTATGATGCTATAAGAGAAGTTGTTATTAAATTTTGGCATGATAACACTAGAGTTTCACCTAATACAAGAGATGTTATAAAACGGAGAGTTGGTTCTACTAATCGTGAACCACATCCAAAGCATTTCTTAGATATGAATCAAACTCAATTTTTTTGTAAGTTTGAACAAGAGAATCTGGAAATTAAAATTAGTCAATGTTTTTTTGAAATGTTGAAACCATTCTATGTGAAAATCAACCACGCTCGCACCACTTGTTGTTATAGGCAACATGTTGAATTTGCGATGCATTATGCTAAATTTTTACGTATTAATTCTATTTTTCATTCTGAAACTATCTTTATCGAATGTGGTGTTCAAGTTCCACCAATATTTTCCAGGGATTTCATTGCTACTATATTTTGTGAAAAAGAAGTTGGACAATTTTTTTATAGTCATGATTGTTTAGATGGAAGTTGTAGTACATGCGGCGGATTACCTAAATTAGAAAATTGCATCCATGAGAAAATTGAAGGTACAATAAGACATAATTTAGTTGAGTTTGATAAATATAACTCAGTTGCATATCGGTTGAAAGATGGAAAAGAGTCTAAACGGTGTGAGTTAGTTCTGAGAACAAATGTCTATTTTCTAATTTTTGAAAAATTTAAGTATGAAATTGTTTATGAGTATGCTAGGCATACACATAGAGCTCGATGGTTAGATGAACAGTTCAAACTATGCAAGGAAACATTTCCTATTGGTACTATTGTTTTAGTGGTTGATTTTGCAGAGAATTACACATTGCAACCACAAATGGAGGTTCAATCGCAATATTACAATCAAGAGTACAAGTTGTCATTTTTGTGCGTATATAGCATTTCTACATTCTCCTGACAAGACACTGAGAGAATGATCGAATTTTTTAAGAGAGTACCACTTTTATATCAGTGATGATCATACTCATTCTACTGAATTTGTGCAAGGGTGTTTCTAGTTATTTTATGGAAACTTGTTTGATAGGGACATCCACTTCAAACAATATTATATATGGTCAAATAATTACATGTCTCGGTTTAAGAATACATGAATGTTTTATTGGATGAGCAGAATGCATGTCAAGATGGGTGTGCAACATATTTAGAGTTTCACTAAGGTTGGACATGGAAAATGAGAGCATGACGGTGCAGGGGCATGTGTGAAAAGAGCTATTACAAGAGAAGAGTTGAAGTACAAAGATGGTGCTACAAAGAAAAGATGCAAAGAGCATAGTGGAATGGTGTATTGACAACATAGCTCGAGGTTCTCAAGAAAATTCCATAGTTCACGAGATATTTTTGCTTTGATAGAGGAACAAAAATTACTAGCTATGAGGATTGTATGACACTCACTGGGTCCAAGTGAAATGCACTCATTTTGTAGCTCGGACGCTACTTCATGGGCTATATGTATAAGAACTTTGGCATGTTTTTGTGCATCTTGTATTGAATTTGTCATCACTTGAGTGTGATTCATAAGAATGGGTGGATGGATGGATTTTTAGGCCTCAACTTCACTTCCTAGTTATCAACCTCCACAAACATTACGACTTGTTTATGCAGATGAAGCTGCTGACATCCAAGGACTTTGACGAAATTTTGATTTTGGTGTGACAAGGTATTTATGATTATTTATTTAATTTTTGTATTGAGTTATGTCCATTGAAATTTTAATATGTAATTTAAATTTGAGTTGTTCAACCTTTTTTTTGTAGGACATGTGTTTGCAGTTATTGCGACAGAAGACAATGAAGAAGGAACAGACTATTTCTTATGTCGTTGCATCGAGGAAAGAAAGAAGTTGGCTTCTCTCCTATTATAGATGGCGAAGATATTGAGTATCCTACAGGGTCAGTGGTAGTTACTGGAACTTGGCTTCGATGGTATCCATTAAAAAACTCTTCTATTTGGGTGTTTGAAGACTTTGAGACACACATGAAAATACTCTTATATTCACATCTAGTTCTAGCGACAAATATTTAGTTGTATAGATATCGAGGAAGGCCTAATAACAAGATTCTTTGGAAGGTTCGAGAGTCAAATCATGAAGTAATCTTGTCTGCTATTCAGAGTAGATCCGATCCTGATGGTTCATTGGAATGAATTTACAATGCTCATGTCTAGTATATATAATTTCTTTGATATATATAAATTTGTTAGTTAGATCTAGATTTAAGTTCATATATTTTATTTTAAATTTGTGTATTTTGTATATATCTAGTATATGGTTTTGATTTGAAACTTAAATTTCTTTGACTAACACTTTTATGTTCAAGTTAGTGGTGCCAGAAAAGCTTCCACCTTCACGTGGTTGGCATTGTTAGTAGAGAATTTTAAATTCTCGAAGCTAAGAGAAGCTTTCATTGTTTGAAAAAGTTGTAAATTTTGAAAAAGTTGTAAATTTTGAAAAAGTTGTAAATTTTGAAAATGACTCCTCCCCAAGTGTTTACAAGACCATACCTACGCACGTGCACAATCAGTTTCGTGCCACGACCCACTGTTTGCAAAATATAGCGTTTGACAACCTTACGCTGGCTCAAACTGCACTATTTTGTGCGTTTACAAACAATAGGGCAGCGAGAGCACCGATATGAGAAGGAAAAAACTGATAGAGGCTATTGTAGAGGGTCCATATGCCGAGGTTTTGGATCAAACAAGGCATCTCTAGGTGCCACGAGTGCAGTAGTCACCGTCGAAGTTGACGATATTTTGGTCTCGGGGCTCTTAAGGGACTACACCGAACGAAGTAGCCGGAAGCAAAGACCTTATCGCGAACCGAAACACCACCTCCTCTAGCATTCACACCGGCCACCGGATATGTCGGCCACTGATCAGTTTGGTGCCACGACCCACCGTTTACAAAATATAGCGTTTGACAACCTTACACTGGCTCCAACTACACTGTTTCACACGTTTGCAATCAATAAGGTAGAGAGAGCACCGATATGAGAAGGAAAAAATTGAGAGAGGCTATTATAGAGGGTCCCTACACCAGAGGTTTTGGATGAAACGAGGCATCTCTAGGTGCCACAAAGTCTAAGTAGTCACCCGTCAAAGTTGAACGATATTTTGGTCTCAGGGCTCTTAAGGGACTACGCTCGAACAAAGTAGCCCGGAAGCAATGACCTTGTTGTGCACCAAAACACCACCTCCTATAGCATTCACCTAGCCATTCAGACGTGTCGGTGTAGTCGGTTCAGTGCCATGACCCACCGTTTACAAAATATAGCATTTGATAACCTTATATTGGCTCCAACTGCACTATTTTACACGTTTACAAACAATAGGGCAGCGAGAGCACCAATATGAGAAGGAAAAAACCGAGAGAGGCTATTGTAGAGGGTCCTTACACCGAGATTTCAGATCAGACAAGTCATCTCTAGGTGCCACGAGAGTCTGAGTAGTCACCCGTCGAAGTTGAACGATATTTTGGTCTCAGGGCTCTTAAGGGACTACGCCCGAATGAAGTAGCCCGAAGCAACGACCTTGTCGCGCACAAAAAACCACCTCATCTAGTGTTTTCCTTGCCACCCGGATGTGCTCGGTGTAGTCGGTTCGACCCACCGTTTGCAAAATATAGAGTTTGATGACCTTACATTGGCTCTAAGCGCACTATTCCACACGTTTGCAAACAATAGGCAGCGAGAGCACCACTAGAGAAGGAAAAAACTAAGAGAGGCTATTATAGAGGGTCCCTACATCGAGGTTTCGGATCGACGAGGTGTCTCTAGGTGTTTCAAAGTCGATTAGTCACTCGTCAAAGTTGAAACGATATTTTAGTCTCGGGGCTCTTAAGGGACTACGCCGAACGAGCGAAGTAGCCTAAGCAACGACCTTGTCACACACCAAAAATCTGCTTCCTCTAGAGTTCACCTAGCCACTGGATGTGTGCTGATCAGTGCAGTTGGTTGAGTGCCACGACCCACCGTTCGTAAAATATAGCGTTTGACAACCTTACACTAGCTCAAACTGCACTATTTCACATGTTTGTAATCAATAGGGTAGCAAGAGCACCGATATGAGAAAGAAAAAATTAATAGAGGCTATTATAGAGGGTCCCTACACCGAGGTGTCAAATCAGACGAGGCATCTCTAGGTGCCACTTTGAGTCCGAGTAGTCACCGTCGAAGTTGAACGATATTTTGGTCTCAGGGCTTTTAAGGGACTATGCCCGAACGAAGTAGCTCGAAGCAAGCGACCTTGTCGTGCACCAAAACACTACCTCCTCTAGCGTTCACCTAGACACCTAGACATGTCGACGCATCGATTCGATTCAGTGTCATGACCCACCGTTTACAAAATATATCGTTTGTGACCTACACACGGCTCCAATTTGCACTATTTCACGCGTTTACAATCAATAGGGCAACAAGAGCACCAATATGAGAAGGAAAAAACTCGAGAGATGCTATTATAGAGGATCCCTATGTCAAGGTTTTAGATCAGACGAGGCATCTCTAGGTGCCACGAGAGTCTGAGTAGTCACCCGTCGAAGTTAAACGATATTTTGGTCTCAGGGCTCTTAAGGGACTACGCCGAATGAAGTAGCCCGGAAGCAACAACCTTGTTGTGCACCGAAATAACACCTCCTCTAGCATTCACCTAGCCACCTAGACATTTCAGCGTAGTCGGTTCGGTGCCACAATGTCCTAAGGCATGACTTCTCACTCCTCGCCTCCGTTCATTTCCTAGGACTCAAAACATTCAATGTCACTTGTTTACCTTCCATCTCTCTTGTTCTCTTTAGACTTTCCTCTGTCCTCTTAGGTGCTTCATCACTGTCCTTGCTTTACTCTCTTGAGCTATGTTATTGTGGTGATCTCTCTCCATCCTCTGCTACCCCAACTATGTGCTTGTACATGCTCATTATTTTTGCATTGTAATAGGATTCTTCATCACATATCACTACACAAAATTAGGAGTATAAGTAAATCTCTGCCTCAAATTGAAGCAATGTCTCCCATCTAAAACTTCAACCCCCCAGTCCATCAAGCAAGATCAAGCATTCATACTACAAAGAAGGACATGTGACCGTTGGGTGAGCATGATCCTTGAAAAAGGGAATGATCTATTTCCTGAGATTATCTCTTTGTTTAGATTTTTCTTGGTCATATATTTGAAAATCAATAGGAATAGAGTTGAGATCAAGAAAGAGAAATTCCATTGGGAAAATAATCTCCCATTTGCGAGTGAGATGAATAATTTTGATTCTCATTCCTTGGTGAGCTCAAGTGTGTTTTCATCTGACTCAAATAACTTGTATGACATTTTGTCCCATACCATCAGGTCTAGAGGTTCGATGCTCTAAAAGAAGCCATTTCGATTTTGAATCCCATGAGGAGAATGTATCAAAATTTTTGGAAGATCTTGGCACAAGAATGCATGAGCTTGGTACTCCTCTGAAGGAAAATAATTCCATGAAGAATCTTCAGGATTCAAACTTTCAAGAATTGGTTTAGGAAAATATGTGTGAACCTTTCCTTGATAGTGATACTTTAGAAGCCCTTGTAGAGATAATATGTTTTATCTCTAATCCTATGAAGAGTTATGAAAAATATTTTAAAGTCAATGTGGAAATATCAATGCCATTCCTGAGAATTGACTCAACACATTGGAGCATGTGAACATCTTGGAAGATGATAAAGTTTCATTTGTAGTTTCCAGATTCAACAAGATGGTCTATGGAAAAGCCTCATCATTCAAGATCTTCCACGGAGGAAGACATGAGTTGATTCTTCATTAGAGGAGGAAGAATGGTCAAGGATGAGTTAGAAGGTGAGTTAGCTAGGTTAATGTTAAGAGGTGAGTATAAACAAAAACTCAGCCATTTTTTTAATCCCTTTTAATATTTCCTTTTCCTTCATTGCTGTTAGTATTTAGTTACATGCTACTAAATTTTCAAGAAACCCTATTGCAAAAATCACATTTTTGCTCATATCTCCTTCATTTTTGCTCCATTTACCCTGCAATTTTGCCTGTAACTTCTACTCATGAACTCCTTGAAGACGATCTAAAAATATTTTCCATTGGTACCCTAAATTTTTATATCATCCCATTTAAAATTTTAGAGAAAAAACTTGCCTTTTAGATCCTTGCATTACGGAGATCAAAACACTTGACATTTCAAGCGAGAAACCATGTATGAAAATACCTAATATAATGAAAAAATTCATCTCAATCCAAATACAAGAAGACATGATTATATTTATTATTAAATTGGCATATGAGCCTTACTAAAAATAATAAGTTTTGATAACAAAGAAAAAAATTTGAAACCTCTGTGTAATCTTCAATTCTAGAAATATGAAAATTGTAAAACTTGAAAATCGGGAAAATTGTAAAATCTTCAATGTTGCACCATATGTACCATAGTTCAAGATGAACTCTACCTCGCTTATTTCTATCAATGTTTGCATTAGTTGATATGCAACAGATGAGTGTTAGCTTTTAAAAAAAGTAATTGTACGTATTGCCCTTTTGTAGTTCACCTAACATGGCTTTGCTTAACAATTGTACCATGTAGTGCTCCGGGACATGGTTTTTTAATTTTAAATCAAACATACATATCTAGAACTAATAAATGGTTATGAAAACATACATAGAAGGATATCATACATGCAATGAAATTGAATCAAACATATAGTTTAGTAATATCGTTATGAAAACCAACACACATGGATATATAAGAATCAAACAAAGTGTGCTCCAGATGCACGTCTCTGAAAATATGTAAGTTCATAACATGTGTACATCTCGAACTAAGTGTGTCATAATGTATATAGGACCA